>CAUJRU010000603.1:0-438149 GCA_963277665.1 Viscum album
GAGTCCCGAGCCTGTGAGCTGGTCCCTGCAACGCTCGATTCTCCGAATGGCGTGTTGACACCTCCTACATTCAATTCATTCAAATTTCAAACAAATCACATATTCTTGAAAATATATATACAGAAAAATAATTAATATACAAACCGCAACACCCTCAGTAGACCAATATGCAACCAAGTCACGCCACTGAGCCGGGAGGACACCTCTCGGGACTTTTTCCAAAATGTCAAGGGCACCCACATTTGGTACCCAGTGGTCCCTCTTCACTTTGCCTTTATAATCTTTCCACAGCTTACGTCATTTGCTCATACACACGGGCCGAAACTCTTCAGGGCATACTTTCAAATTTTGCTATAATGAAAATAATCAAACATATTAGTATTATTTATAAATAGAAAATAAAGTAAAATTATTTTCTTACCTGAACCTCCCTCCATAGACGATCTAATGTGTCCTGAGGGATAGAAGCCCAATCACGCGTGGTCAATGGAAATCGATGTGGGTCACGTATGATATGACCCATCTGACGAATAAATGCCGGGGCATTCGGTCCCACGGGATGAAATACCTCATCAAATGAAACATCTATCGTCGTGTCAGAATTCCATGATAATATGCCATGACCAGGGCCTCTCCTGCGAGAGGAAGAAGCAGCCGAGTCTGATCTTGTTGAAAACAATTTTATATATAAATTGACAAATGTTATATATATATATATATATATGTCAATTACATAAAAAATATAGACAATGACATTCAAACATACCTCGACCCTAAGACGTAGATGCCTCAGATGGATGATGTGGATTTTCTGCCTCTTCCCCTGACATGTCTGCAGTCATACAAAATATCAGTAATGAGTCCAAAGTGTTTAAAAGATAAATTGGATTGTTCTTAATAAATCAAACTTGTACAACTGTTAATCAAACAAAAAATGGATTGAATAATTAGTTGTGAATGAATTTTAAAAAATCAGAAAGTTAATCAACCTAAATATTTATGACTGAATTAACTTACAAAAGTGCGGGATTAAAACTTATAAGGATTTATAAAATGATTAGATAATTTATGATATCCTAGGACATTCTACTGAATAGCGGGAAAACAATTATACCTTTCATTAAGCATGCAAATCGACCGTTTCTCCTTCAACAGCCGCTCTGACCCAATAAATATCTTCTTCACGTTGAACTACGGTATGTTGATCAAGTTGTTGGTAAACAAACAGAACAGTCTCGGGTTCATCTTCTTCAAATAAAAACACTCCTCGCCGAGACATTTTGACAACAACTTGCTATCTTGGATCCGAAGGCAAAGTAATGAAGAATACTTGTTCCGCTTGTGATGTCAAAATGAAAGGTTCATTCTCAACTCGTTCATTATTTCTGTAAAACATATAGTTAAAATTCACCAATGAAAACTGATATTGATCGACTTTACATCCACGCACTAGATCAACCCAATTACACTTTAACAATATGTACTTCAAACCGTGTGTGTATACATCTTCAATGATGTCTATCAATTGACCATAGTAATAACCAGAATCGACAAAGGGACAACCGATGCCACTGTTTTGTGTTGCTCGTTTGTCGTCAACATCTTTAATGCGAAATCGAAAACCATTAGCATTAATAGCTTTATAACGACGAGCCGTTATAGATGGACCCTCAGCCAGTTGGATAAATACTTCAGGTAGCGTGGGGTCCCCTAACTCCCTCAGCTTACAAACCTACATAATTTATAAAAATCAATACTGATATATGCAAAAAGAATTAGTTTAATACTTCACTCATAATGAAAATCAATTTATACATACATAATCCTTGAACCAATCATGAAATGCCGCATAATGAGATTGTTGAATTTGCAACTCAGTCGCACGATGCATCTCTTCTTTTATCTCATTAATGTGTTTCCTGAAAATGATTACGCGATGTTTAAAAGATCAACTTATGCAAAGAAAACATGTAAAATTTATACAAGCACATTGATAAGATACTTACTGCATTAATGGTGCAACTGATGGAGTATTGAACAAGATATATCGATGTGCTTGTATCCACTCGATGTTGTCCATATCAAATGTGGTTCCTTCTCCAACTGGACCATCATGAATCCGAGAGGGCTTATCTAATTTTGTTTCAACATCCGTAAGATATTCTGCACAAAAGGTAGTACACTCATCCATCAAATAACCATTGGCTATTGATGCCTCTGGACGATCTCTGTTGCGTACAAATCTTTTCAATGTACTCAAATACCGTTCATTAGGATACATCCACCTGAATTGCACTGGACCAGCAGTCATTACTTCATCAGTTAGGTGCATTGTCAAGTGGACCATAACATCGAAAAATGAGGGGGGGGGGGAAAGTTTCTCAAAGTGACAAAGCGTAAGTACAATTCGGTCCTGCAAACTTTTTAAATCACTCATTCGTTGATTTCTTAAACAAAGCTGTCTAAAAAAATTACTCATCTCAATCAAGGGATGAACAACATTGGGGGATAAACAATCACAAATTGCGATTGGAATCAACTGCTGAAGTAATATGTGATTGTCATGACTTTTCAACCCTTGCAATGTCTTGCTCGTCAGATTCACACACTTTGAAATATTAGAAGAGTAACCATCAGGCACCTTGACCATCTTCAAAATGGAAAGAAATGTCTCTTTCTCCTCTGTAGTCATCGAATACTGTGCAGCAGGCATATATGCCTTGTTTCCCCTCAGCTAACTGTAAATGCAACTGTTTCCTTAAACCCATTTCTTCCAAATCACGGCGTGCATTAACATGGTCCTTTGACTTTCCACTGACACCTAAAATGGTCCACAATATGTTATCACAAACATTTTTTTCAATGTGCATGACATCCAAATTATGCCTCAACATGTTAGTTTTCCAATACGGAAGACTATAAAAAATACTTTCCTTTTTCCAATCGTGACTGCGCTGCCTACCTGCAGCACGAATATTACGTACTGGAGGAGCCACCAAATCCTGAATTTCATATACCGTGCGGATGTTTTCTTCCTCAATCTGCGATAACATTTCGACTCCTGTCATGATCTTTGGTGCTGGGATGAACTCTCTAGAACCATCAAATGCCAGTCTGTCCTTTCTGAACCTGTGCTGGGGAGGGAGAAAACGCCTGTGACCCATGTATGCCCATTTTTTGGAATGTTTAAGCCATACAGATTTTTTACTTTTATTGCAACAAGGGAAAGAAAATTACCCTTTCGTACTCCAGCCTGATAAATTTGCATAAGCTGGGAAGTCATTGATTGTCCACAATAAAGCAGCATGTAGTTTAAACATTTCATTCGTTTCGCAGTCATAAGTCATCACACCATCGCCCCAAAATTCATTCAACTCATCAATCAATGGCTGAAGGTAAACATCAATCTTATCCCCCGTACTTTTAGGTCCATCAATAAGAGTGGAAAGTAATATAAATTGTTGCTTCATAAAAAGCCACGGAGGAAGATTATATGGAACCAACACCATGGGCCATGTGCTATGAGTTGCACCAACCATAGACTTGAATGGATTGAAACCATCTGCTGCCAATCCCAATCGGACATTACGAACATCTTTATCAAAGTCGGGATGTCTCTTATCAAAATCCTTCCATGCATGAGAGTCTGTCGGGTGGGTTAACATGTCACTTTCATAAACTCTTTCTGCATGCCATCTCATTAAATTAGAAACTTTAGATGACATAAAAAATCCTTTCAACCTCGGTTTAAGGGGAAAGTAACGCATTTGATTTACGGCAATCAGTTTCCCCTGTATCGCAATCTGACTTTGATGAGTCTTATTTCCCCTGTTCTCTTTCTACCTGGAAGCGCCACAAACCGTAAAAATATCCAAATGAGCAGTTTCATTTCTAAACAACATACAGTTGTTTAGTCTCATATGTAAAACCTAAGTTCTCTGTCAACTTATGAGCATAGTAATATGACTGAGGAATCTTAGCGTCGACAGGAAGAACTTTTTTCAATAAAACCAAAAGCATGTCGAATGATGTGTCTGACCAATTATTCAAAGTCTTCAAATGCAACAACTCCACGATAAACGACAGTTTATTGTAAGAAGTACATCCAGGATATAATTCTGTTTTCGCATCATAAAGTACTTCATAAAACCTCCTCGAATCACGATCTGCACCAGAGTGAAGATTTATCTCACCGGTCTCAAGATTCTGGATGTCAATGCCTTCAGGATCAAACCCACATACCATTTCAGTAAGCATTTCATGCATTGGATCAGTCATCCTTGCATCAACATCCATCTGAGCTGCATCTGTATTTTGACAACGAACATATTCTTCTCCATGACGAGTCCAACTCTTATAATTTTTCAGAAATCCATTAAAGAAAAGGTGCTCCCTCACAGTATCTCGTGTGAATTGATATCTGTTAGCACATTTTCTACATGGACAACTAATATAGTTACTTTCAAATCCTCTCGTGAAGTCAATAAACTGCATAATGCCATTGAAATATTCTCTAGACGTTCGATTTGGAAGATCAATGCAACTCTTATCCATAATAATATCTGTATAACAAACATTTACACAATACTTATTACATTTACATTTTTCAAATCAACTATATTCAAAATAAATATTAACCATTTGTTTATGAACCATTGATAAAATAATAATGTAACTGAAAGCTCATGTTACCTGATTGAGCTACAAACCTGAAAGGGAGGGGAGCCGAAGGCGGTGCTGCGAGGGAGAGGAGGTAGCGAAGGGGAGCCGGAGCCAAAGGCGGTGCGGAAAGGGAGGGGACGGGCGGCGGCGGTGGCGGGGAGCTGGAGGAGAGGAGGCGGTGAGGGGACGGGGGACGGGCAACGAGGGGGGGGGGTGTCCGGGGTCGGGGGGGGGGGGGTGCTGTCCGAGGTGCGGGGAGGGGTGTCCGGGGTGTCGGGGGCCTGTCAGGGGTGTGGGCAGGGGTGTTCGGGGTGCGCGGGTGTCCGGGGTGCGCGGGAGGGGGGGATGTCTGGGGTGCAGGGGGGCTGTCGGGGGTGCGGGGTGGGGTGTCCGGTGTGCGGGGGGCCTGTCCGGGGTGCGGGGGGGCTGTCCGGGTTCGGAGGGGGGGTGTCCGAGTGCGGGGGGGGGGGGGGGGGGCTGTCCGGGGTGCGGGGGGGGGGGGCTGTCCGGGTTCGGAGGGGGGTGTCCGAGTGCGGGGGGGGGGGGGGGGGGGGGGCTGTCCGGGGTGCGGGGAGGCGTCCGGGGTGCGGGGGGCGGTCCGGAGTGCGCGGGAGGGGGGGGGGGGGGGGCTGTCCGGGGTGTGGGGAGGCATCCGGGGTGCAGGGGGCGGTCCGGAGTGCGCGGGGGGGTGCTGTTCGGGGTGCGGGGAGGCGTCCGGGGTGCGGGGGGCGGTCCGGAGTGCGCGCCGGGGGCTGTCCGGGGTGCGGGTGCCGTCCGGGGTGGGGGGGGGGGAGGGCCGAGAGGCCGGAGGGCGGCAGCCGGAGGCCCGAGGGCGAAGGGTGGCGGCCGGAGGCCGGATGGCAGGCGGCGGGGGAGGGCAGGCGGCGGGGGAGGGCGGGCGGCGGGGGAGGGCGGGCGGCGGGGGAGGGCGGGCGGCGGGGGAGGGCGGGCGGCGGGGGAGGGCGGGCGGCGGGGGAGGGCGGGCGGCGGGGGAGGGCGGGCGGCGGGGGAGGGCGGGCGGCGGGGGAGGGCGGGCGGCGGGGGAGGGTGGGCGGCGGGGGAGGCCGGGCGGCGGGGGAGGGGAGGGCGGCGCGAGGGAGGGCGGCGAGGGAGGGAGGGGGTTAGGGCGGAGGGAGATCGAGGGCGCGGGGGGGGGGGGGGGGGGGCGCAGAAACCCCCCGAATTTTTTTATGCAGGTTAGCGACCGCCATTGGCGGTCGCTAATGGTTAGCGATAGCGACCGCCAATGGCGGTCGCCCGAGTCTGGGGGGATCCAATGCCCCCCTTTTCTAGTAGTGCTCTGATCTCTTAAATTAGAGGGGGTTGTGAACCCCCTATAATGTAAGATATTAGTGGGGGTTCAAGAGGGGGTTTTGAACCCCCATTAATGTCTTACATTAGAGGGGGTTTTGAACCCCCACTAATGTCTTACATTATAGGGGGTTGTGAACCCCCACTATTTTCTTTAAAAACAATTCCGTATAACCTACACACACACACATAACACCTCTAAAATCCAACTGAATATATGTGTGTGTGTGTGTAGTGCCTCTAAATGAATATATAGTGTATGTAACTAAATATATAACACCACTAATTATTAAAGTGGTGACATTTTTAACATAACCATCTCTAAAATACAACTACATATTAAAAAAATGCTAAATATTTTAGAGGGGGTTGTGAACCCCCTCTAAATTCGATGATTAGAGGGGGTTGTGGAAAACCCCCTCTAATGTTACAGAAAATGAATTTAGAGGGGGTTGTGCATAACCCCCTCTAAATAACCCCTTCTAATGTACTGTTTTTTTTTGTAGTGCTAATATACAAAAAACACCCATGGAGTCCCCTTAGCTCTTTAAGATTTTAATGTAAATGAATTTAAATGATTTATCTTATAATATTGGTATTGAATTCAATACCATTATGGAATGCTATAATGATGAAAGATTTTCTTGAGGTTACCCTAAAATAAATTATGGGGTTCTTATTCAGGATGTCTTGTCGTAGTTAATTGAAAACTATCTCAATATCGACAAGATGATTATATAACTATTGATAATTAACCACTAAATCATCAACACAACATTATATTATCTTCCACAAGAGGAGATTTAAGATATGGTTCATTTTACATTGATATTTAGTGTGATTGTTATTCAAGAAAAGGGACATCACATCATAGAAATATACCCCTTGGGGTACCCTAAAGGCATTGATATCCTCATCATTGGGGCCATTAAGATCTTGAGATATCTTGATTAACTTACCATAATGAAAATCCCTTGAAACAATTATATTTAAATGGTCAAAATATTTTTGATCGAGTTTGATAAATCATTCTGTGTCCAATGTCGATTGTGATCCCAAAAGTTAATGAAAACCATGATCTATGTGTTCTCATTCTTAATGGGGACAATATAGGAAAGCTATTTTAGGTACTAGACTCCCTAAATGAAATTTGATTTGATGAGTTTATCAACATCACATTTCATCTTAGAGACCGGGTAGGTTTTATTCTCATTGATTCCTACATAAATCCACAATGATAATCTATAAAATCCATATGATCAGTAACCACATTAGGATCCAACCTAGATATTTATATATAGTTATGGGAAAATGAATCATGGATCTTCTTCATAAAATAGATATATGTATCCTTATATTTGGGGGATGTATTGGAACTGATCAATGTAGGCCGGGGATCTTCCTCTATACTCATATCCACTTCTCTAAGCTCATCAAAAATGGTAGATATGCCTTCCTAAAAATATTGGAGGGGCATATATATGATAATATTTTCCTATTACCACAAATATCACCATAAGTGGGAGGAAAAGGGTTATCTTCACTTCTATAAGATAATATAGGGTCATTTTAATCTCCCATGAATGATAATGAGGTGTCTATAGATCCTAAAGGTGTTTATATAGAGGAATATTTGGCAAGGGAATCTTGGATATTTTTTACCTACTCCCCACAATCTTTAGGAGTGGAAGACTTATCGACATAATAAGATTTAGGATATCACTGGGGGAATTATTAGAACCTTTAGATGATTTAGAGATATCTTTAGATCTTTTTTATTTTACCAAAGATGCATCATCATATCTTAAAAATAATAATGGGTTATTTTTATTTGGGAAAAAACATATGTAAATGTACAGCTGATGAAATCAATACCATAAGGATGAGGGAAAATGTTCCCAAGCCTCTTATTCATCTCCTTTGACGGTTGGAATATACCTGATTGAAGAGGGTCAATTATGTGGTATAAATATTGATCAAACCAACCCATGAGTAGAGATTCTTAGGGGAGAGACAAGTTTTCATGGATGGTGTAGTTTTCTTTTACTTTGTTGGTGAAATTTTCTCTTTTATTAAATATTATTGAACTTTATGTGAATAGAAGCTAAAAATATGACTTAACATTTTAAATGGGATCTTCATGACCCAATTAATTCCAAAATTTGGGGTGATTTACTCAATCAGGTTGATGGAAAACAAAAATTCTTCACCAAGTTCATTCCATGGATTGATATGATCTATTTACCAACCATTGGGAAGAAAAGCTTATATGGTGTTATATACCATAAAATAATTGCCCTCTATCTTATAGAAACATGAATTTATATATTGGGATTCATAGGATTCTAAGGGGGAACCACCACTATATAACACTTTGAATTTTTCATTGATAGAGTATTTAAGGAACAACTGATATGATGAGGGAAACACTACTTGCCTATAGATCCATGTACTTCCCAGAAAGGTGTTAAAGGTTTTATCCTAGATAAATAATTTAAATTCATATTTGGATATAAGATCATAGAATCAGGATCTAATTACGATCATCCCAACTAGATTCTTCTAACCCTTTTAATACCCTTGAATCATTAGATTAGAGGGAGATAGGTCAATCTCATCATAGCCTAAATGATGTAGGGTTTGGATTGGTATGAGATTAATCCCAAAACAATTGTCAACTAGGGAATGTAATATTTGAATATCACCCAAATTTATAGATATAAATAAGGTCCTGATGTTCCCCGCTATGAATATCACCCAATATTTATCTATAAAGTAAATGACCATTTGAAATTCAGAAGGACCGATCTCTAAACGACATGCCTGCCATATAACAACTTCAACATCAAACACTTTAGGGATCCAAAATCCTAGAAGAGGGATTCCATGAGTTTTATTGAGATATTAAAATTATTCAGAGTAGAAATTTTTTCTAGGATGTTGGATAAAAAATTCAATATGTCATACTTTTATACCATGGGTATTCGATTCCTATCTGAAGGTTTCTCTCGAGTCTGAGGTTTGAATGTTGAGGTATCTTGCACTTTCGGTCCCATTCCTAGGACAATATTTAGGGATATTTTTATATTAGGTGAGTTAAACTCGTTTTTCCTTTCTATATGCTGATGTTGACCAGATAGTTGTATGATTTCTAGTTGGTTTTCCAATATAATTGGATTCAAACATGATCTGGATAATTTGGGAGATGATCAATGGTTCTTTTGAGCTTGCTGAAGTACCTATATCCTAGTTTATGTAGTATATATATATATATATATATGTATATTCGATGGATATATTTTTTTAATGCCAGGGTCTATTTTGACCTCATATTCTCCAAAATCATTGGACTCTACATCCTCTTCCACCACCTCCCAAATTATGAGTGGGGAACTTGGGTTTTTATATCCCTTCTTAATTAGAGAAATGATGTGTCATGTTGATTACATTGATAATTCCATATCATGATTCCTTATCTAATTATAATACCATTTGGTGGGGGTATTTTCCATCCTTCAAATGATGGAGGGATGAAATATAAAATGTTCTTTACCTGATTAGGTGTTGTTAATGACTCATCCCAAGACTTGTTTCACCAGTTGAGGTTGCACCATCTCTTAGAAGACTATGTCGATGAAGGTGTAACCTCAAGTGTTGTAGGGAGATATGGGGTGTCAACTGGATAGTATAGATTATCTTTGAGTATGGTGTGTTTCCAATTAACTAATTTCCTATTCACTTAGACATCAAATTTGTGTGACCCTATGCTCAATATTTCCTACCATTCATCGTCTTTTTCTGGTGGAGTGGGAGAAATATAAATTACCTGTGTTGGGGGTTTTCCCAACTTTACACTTCCAAAGTCAACCATATTATGGGGTATACCATCAAAGAGAAATAATTCTTATATATTATTCCCCAACATCCAATGGAAGTGTTTTTAATTATATTGATAATTAATATTTATTTCATTAGGTTCCATAGCATTGGGGAAACTTGAGAAACCTGTTTCCCAAGCCAACAATGAAGTACCTTGATACTTCACTTTTTATAAAGAGTACACATTATTATTATGATACTTTAATGGAAGTAATCTATTCTTATTATTCCCCTTATATATAGGATGCTACCATTTTTACTATTATTTAGGGGGCCACTATATGATATTGCATGGGATTTGCTTCCCAAGTTTCTATTGGTGCTAGATTGAGCAAGACAGTTGTGGCCTCTTCTCTAACAATATTAGTCCCTTATGCTGAAGATATTGTTTGAGAGTTATCCTTAGACCATTGAATATAGTCCTATAAGTATTGTGAAATATTCATAAAATTATGAAATCCACTAGGGTATTTTAGATGAATTAACTAGGTTTTCATCTCATCACAAATATTCTTTATGTAGGTCTCTAGTAGTTTCTCCTGAGGTAGATACTTGTTTAGAGAATAGTTCAGTTCTATCCATCAGTTCATAAAGTTTTAGAACCACTATTTTCATATTATTTATGGATTAAGAGGTCAAGTATAGTTATATTATTCAATTTTTATCTAAAGTAGTAAGGAATTTATTATCAAAGATCTTCTAAACTTACAACCGATCTTGCTAATATATTTTTATATTAACCAAATGTTAGTCCTTCTAGGGTATGAAAGAAGAATCTAATATTTTCTTCTTCTTGTTTTTCCAATTTTTCCATCATAGGACCACATCAAGACATGAACTATTTAAGGTGCTATTACAGGTCTCCTATTACATTGAAAATAAGGAAGGCATTATTCTTAAAAATTAGTCTAGGATGAGTATCATCTACCCAATTGGGATATATTTTCCTTTCTAGGTCTACCAGTGCATGTTTCCCCTCTATATATTCCATTTTTATAGTAAAAAATTCAATTAATTTAAGGAGATCAAGCATAAATTTCACTTGTTTGGACACCCCAGTTGGAGCTATGAGTGGAGCCTGATATGGTCTTCTTTTAGGTTCTATATATCAATATCACATTTTAGTTTTCTTATGTTATATTTATTAAAATATTAGTAGCTATTTTCACTAGGGTGTAAATTATTAATAATCTTCAACCACGGGGTTTAGATAAAAAAATAATCTAGAACCA
This sequence comes from Viscum album, assembly GCA_963277665.1. Classification (NCBI taxonomy): domain Eukaryota; kingdom Viridiplantae; phylum Streptophyta; class Magnoliopsida; order Santalales; family Viscaceae; genus Viscum; species Viscum album. The sequence goes on from CAUJRU010000603.1 coordinate 11,085, forward strand.
AACATGGTTGGGTGGTTAGACTCTTCTCTTACTAGTAGGGTATTTACTTTTAGTTGATCGTGTACTATAGTAGAGGCATTGAACTATGATTGGGAATTATAATTAGAAAAAATATTTTATTTGATCCATTTTTACATTGAACCACCTCAATTATTCTAGTTTATCTTCCTACAGAGTGAACATTTCCTCAGTGGAAAGGTATTCAACTTCCATGGGTGGTTGGGGTATAATAGATGTAACTAAACTTTTACATTTTTCATTGGCCAAAGAATGTAGAGTAAGTGGTAGTTGAGTATTTAGAAGAACTCCTAGATTTTGTGCCTACCTATAGTTCTGGTTATGAACACCTTCTTCCAAAGTGTAGATTAGGTATCAAGTGTAATTCTCTTCATTACACCCTTCCACATTAGGTTAGTGGTTGGAATTATTCATGAGACTAATTACAATGATACTTACTAACACATAGTGTATAGTAGAAATAATTTCATCATTATCCTCATAGTAATAGGTGGATTAAATACCCTCATAATATCCTTTCAAGGTTTTATTATGATCCTTTTTCACATTTTCCTTTTTAGTAGACAATTATAGCTTACATCCCTTATAAGGATTAAATTTTCCTTCTTGATGGATGGTGAATTTGAGAGTTTATTAAATTATTTCCACCAAAAACTCCCCAAGTGATGGAGAAAAATCACATAAGGGGAAGAACTAAGAGGTCATTTCCTATTACAAAGATCCCCAAGTCTAGAGAAAACCAATTTCCTGGTATGGGGAGGAGGTGGTAATATAAATTCCCCCATCCCTATGGGATGGTGTTGACTTGGTTCTTCCACCATCACATATTGGTGATGTTGTTTTGATGACCCCATGAGTGATGGTGGTGGTCAAAATAACCTATTCCTATGATCTGGGGTTGCTCCTAAAATTATCTTGAGGTAGAAAATATCATAACCTTATTGATTTCTCAATCCTTCATTAAGGAATAGTCTAGATACAGTTCCCTTTCCAAATATAATTTTCTCTCCATTGAAGGTTATTCTATAGTTTTAATCATTTATTACCTCAAGCAGCATGTATACCTATATTTCTTAGTTGCTTGATGTAAGATCCTATTGTTGTAATTCTATCATTGATTATATTTATTTTGGGCCTTAGTAATAGTGAGTTATATCTTGATAGACCAACTGGAATATGAATATCCTAAGACCTAAATTTATCCAGAAGTGATGATTTACATATTGTACTCCCTGATGAATTGTATTTCTTAATGAGTGGGATGAAATGTAAGGTTACATATTCTATAAATAATTTGATATTTTCATTTGATAAATCACATATGATTATATATAAGTGTTCATTCATCATACTGAGACAGACATACTTGATTTCTTCACATTGCCTTGCTGAATCTAGATGTCATGCAGTTGAGAGGGAATCCAAGTCAACTTGGTGGAAGATCGTGCTTAACCCTTGACTTGGTTAGTATAATCCCCATTAGAAAATTACTTTTCCTTAAGATGGAAAATATTTCTCCACATATTCAAGCCCAGATAGTGTATGCATTCCTCTTTTATAATCTTTGCAATTCTATATCAAGAAGAAGATATGGGCTATAAAATTTTTAGTATATTTTATTTGACTATCTCTTTCCTCATGAACATGTTATTTGAATAATATTTAGAGAGGATATACTTTAATTAATCTAGTCATAAAGGTTATTTATCTACCTCATTTTAAATGGAAATGAGTTCATCCAAAATTTCTCAAGTTGTGTTAAATAAGAAGTGGTTTGAATACGGTGAAGATGATGATCATTTACTCAAACTATCCCTTGTATAAGTTGATTTTTTTAATAAAATATGTGGTTCTTGGTATATCTTGACTCATTATTTTAAGTGCCTCTATGTATGAGTGAATTATTAGAAAAGTTTCTATAAAGGGGAACCTTCTCATGGAGGTGTGATGTCACTACAGGGAGGACCTTCACAGTGAATACCATGATGATGACTTATATGGTCCTAATCATATTATCCATCATGGTGAGGAATTCCATCGTATATTAATTTTCAACTATAGTACCTCTACAATATATTCCTTGGGAAGGACCTCAAGGTTAGATTTTTTTATTTCTACAAGGAAGACCTTTGTATCTAGTACTATGGATAGGACCTCCAAAGTTTTTAATATTTATATGATGAGGAGTATCTCTATGAAAATAACCTATTTCTTCTATTGATAAAGAGTTGATGGGTTCTTGGGTTTCTCTTGAGGGTAATTGTAGGTCCTCAAGGATATTATCATTTATTGGGGATAAAATATGAGTATAAGTCCCCAGACTTAAATATTACATAATCTTTAATTAAGTTAATAATTCACATTGAGGATCTTTTCAGGTTTAGAGCTTTATATAATTAGGTCATAAATAATATATAACAACTTGAATATTACAAGTAGAAACTTCTACTCACTATCCATTTTTTTCATAAAAAAATCTGTAAAAATATACATGTTTAGTTCTATGATTTAAATAACATGACTTTTCCTTAATACCATCCTTGACCCTATTCATATTCAAGTCCTGTGAAAAACATTTCATAACTTGGGATAAGTATTAAAAACTCATTAAGGGATAAATAAAGAAAGAAAACTATCAGTCTTTAAATAACATGAAAATCATGAATAATTTATTATAAATTAATATTTTTCACCATTAAAAAGTAGTAAAAGCACTTCACTGACTATAAGCTCAATGAATACCTTTTTTGTAACCAAAATATTTCAACAATCCCATAGAATGAAACATATAACATATAAAGGTAACATGGGACATAAACATACTTAAATGGAAAAACCATACGGTCGACTTCCACACATATCACTAAATGGAATAGCCATACGGCCGACTTCCATACCCAATGATATGGAGGTTATAACATAACCACCCATCCATGGTTTATCACAAAACCACTCATCATTTGGTTTATCACGTAACCACCTGTCAAATGTCCAAGTACCATTACATAATCATAACGCATAAAATACTGCAAATATCAACATTTCAGTAATAACATTTAATTTAAAATAAAAATATATCATTTCAAGATATTGATACAATAAATCTAATACAAAAACCGTTTTGAATATGAAAACACCCAAAAAGGTAATAAGTTATTTCCTTTCCTTTTTAAAACATTAAGTCATATAGAGGAATCCAAATAACAATTATGGCGACAGAGAGGTCCTTGTCTCTGAATACGTTAAAAAAATTCCTTTTGTTGTTTAGTAAAAAGATTCATAGATAAAATATTACCTTTTAATGAAATTAAAAGTAAAAGGGTCTTATACATCATATAAAAGAAAGTTGTGTATAAATCAAAATATGCCTCAAAGAAAGGAGACTGAGACAAAGTCCCTTACCTTGAGTCTGACGTGTCTCGTATGTTCCTTGTTCTTCTTGAATAATAAACTTAAGTTAATTTATATTTTATTTAGAACCTTTTTCAAGTTTATTATTCCTTTTATATGACTTATTACCTTGATATAATAATTAGTTAATTATTTGAGTTCATATTAGACATTTTTTCGATGTTCAAAACTTGAGTACAAAATGAACTTGTTATTATTACAAATTGTCCATGTGGTCAAAATTACATTATATACAGAATTATATTCATTATTTTGATATAATATATATCATATATATCTAGTATATATGTATTTATAATATTCCATAGAACTTGAATTTAAGAAATGAAATGCACTGTTCATGGAGACGGTAAGCCGTATGTACGCTTGAACACTACTGTCATTTCCTTTTAATATTTAAAGGAATGAAAACTAAATGATAAATAGGTATATTATAAATACAGTATAATATCATATATAAGTTCATTAACTCCATCTTTTATATGTTCCATGTACGACATGAATGATTCATATCACTTTGAGGGGGCAGTAGTCCGCACTTCCTCAAATGAAATTATCGTATTTATACAACATGAAAAGCATAAAGGTATGTTCTAAATGAGAATTAAAAAATAATATAGATAAAATAAATTTCATAAATATCATATATAATTAAATTTCCATCATAATGGCCCCCATAATAGGTGGTAGGAGAATATTGAACAATCATCGTTTCGTGTGGCAGTAGTTTGTCGTCCAGAGAAACTGTATGTTCAATACCCATTAGAAAGAGGTGTGTGAAAGTGTATTTAGAATAATTATCATAAAAAACCTAATTTATTTAGGATACTATTATTTTTATGTAATTAATGAATAATATTATCATAGGTAGTGGAGAAGGAAAATCATGGAAAGGAATTTGAGAGAAGACGTTACCTCAAAATCAGGTAACTCCTTTTGATTTAAGCTAAAATTCTTTCTTGAATTGCCTTATTCTCAAAGTAAGAATTCTATGAGGAAGATAAGGGTTTTTGGAGATTATTTGGGAATATGTGGGATGATCCAATGGGGCTTGATATGTGTGAGTAAGGGTTAGAGGTGGTTCCCTTTTATAAGAGGGAGGAGGGTCACTTTAAGAATGTTTGAAAATATTATTTTATTATTAATTGATTTTAGAATTATAATAACAAAAAAGTGATATATTTAGAATATAAGATTATTATGGGTATAAATCCTCTAATAAAATGGATTTTAGAAAAGTTTAGGTCATAGAATTGACTTTATCCTTTAGCTTTAACCCTTAGTAAACTAAATTATCTTTTACCATGTTTTCTTGTATATTCATAATATATTATTACCAAAGTTACAATAAATTACCAAGAGACTAAAATTTGGACCACTAATGACATTTTGAACACCATATATATCATTTGGAAAAATATTAGTATTTTAGGACTATCAGATCATTTAATAAAATATTAATTGATTGAAAAACTCATTTACATCAATTTTTATACTATTCATATCATGACTTTTTAAAAATCCATAAAAACTTGATTATTTCGAAAAAAAATCATTAATTAAAATATAAAAAGTCATAATCATCCATAAAATTTGTTTATGGAATAAAAAGTTTAAAAATAAATTTATTTTAATATTTATAATCTCATTTATTTAAATCATTCATTAATAAGGTAATCACTACATCACCATTGTGTCATAAATAAATTCATTTATTTGATGTCTAAAAATTATAAATAAAATACCAAGATCTCGGAAATATTTTTAGATTTATAATGAATATTTATAGTCGGACATATCACTCATATAACCCCATATAAAAATTGTTTTTGTAAAAGATACATGTTTTGGTTATATTTTCATTAACTTTAAATTAAAGTAATTAAATGTCATTTTCACACATAAGTGGCTCCATGGAGTCCTAAAATCAACCCAAGGATAAAAATGTTATGAAATATCTCATCCAATAGGGTTAGGAAATGTGTTAGGGTAATTTAATATTATTATAATATTATATTTTACCCTTATTTACTAGATTTAACCTTTAACCATGGTAAATAAAATATTTACTAAAATTACTATCCATAATGTTTAAAAATAAAAGGTTCATATTTAAATTTTTTTACATACTGATTAAAAATATGTAATCCATTTTAAAAAATTCAAAACACATAATTTTTAGAAATTAATTTAAAATTAATTTCCGTTGTCAAAACCAAAAAGCGTTTTTTAAGAAGTAAAAACTACTAAAAGATTGACATGTGCTTATGTCCATTTTCAAAGTAAAATTACATTAAATGACCAAAATTAGATTAAATGATAAAAATATAATATAATTTTAATTTAAAATCATTTAAAATCACAATATAATCATATAAATAAATTATATGAAAAGACAATTTTGACTTAAAATGTAGTATTTTTCATTATTCATTTAAAAATGAAATTTATCAAAAAAATACCAAAAATTTCATGAAAAGTAAATTTTGATTTTAATATTACAAAGAAGTTTATTTTTTCAAATAAAACAAATAAAGGTGTCAAAAACTAGATTTAAAAAGGGTTCTCTATCAAAAACCGAAAAAACTGCATTTTTAGAAAAATACTTCTTTTATCCAAAAAAATGAATTTATTCTTATATAATATCTAGAAAACATATAATATGAATTTAAAACATTAAATTTAATATATATAAAATATATTTTAATTAAATAAAAATCCATAAAGAGTGATATGAAAACACAATTGTCTCTTTTAAATAGGTTTTCATAAAACACATCCATTATATTCAATTAGTTTTTTATTTCCATTACTAATAAATTTGTTAATAAATGAATCATTATTTAAACATGTGTAAGATTTATTTAAAAATTCAGTTGATACTATTCATTCCCACCATTCCAAAGGTAATGCGTTAACTAACATTTAAAATAATAATAATATTATTATTGTATTATTTTTCAGTATAACTCAATGTTGTGTGCAATGTAATATTTTAGAGAAGCCAGTTGTTGCATGTTGAGTACGCTATCAGAAAAATAATTCCATTTAACTTAAAATTAATATCTTATTCATATGTATTAATATAAATCAAAAAGTATTATTCTATAAAAACCTGTGTCATTACATCTTTCCCCCCTTTTGAAAATTGCATCCTCGCAATTTTAAAACTGGGCTTAGGAACTTCTTTGAAAGTCCCATATAAGAAAAAACGTCAATAAAACTATCACTTTTAAAGAAAGAAAAAGAAGTAAAAAGGTCATCCAGGATAACACGTCCTAGGATTCCAAGTATGAAAACATGGATATTGATTAGAAACTAAGTGTCAGGTTCTAATGGATATTGATAGAAAACATGACCAGGAGAACATTAACCCCTAGAAAACCACAAACTTGTGATGGGTTAAATAGTATATGATTTCATAGTAGGAAAAGTAAATGTTTTTTTGTTTTAATATAATTTTAATAATGTTAAGGAATTTATTTATGAGATTGAATAATATCATAAGGAAATATAGTTTCCTTTCAATTAGAGTTTCATCATTTAATAAATTTCTACCACAAACTCATGTTTTCTCCATATGATGAGTATTCAAGATGACTTGTTCACATATAAAGCACTATAATCAACTTCTAGAGAATAAAATCATCCAAAAAATGAACTATATATTTCACATTTTTTTAGACATTATCGAAAACCAAAATGGTTTGTACAAGATCAGATAATCTCAAAAAATGATAATAATTTATAAAAAGAAATACTACTCTTAATATCCAAAATTCAACAAAAAATACCAAAAGTTCCACAAAGACCATTCAATAAACAACTATCCTTAAAATTATTCATAGTAATCCAAATTAAGATTGAAACCCAAAACTCAAAAGGATTTAATCACCTATTCTTCCACATTAAATCTTAACATTTATCTCTAAATAACAATGACTAATCTTAAAGTCTAATACTAAAGTTTAATTAACCTAATCACATATTCTATATGATAGGTTAATCATTTATATAAATAACCCAAATTACCATATGTTAAAAATAAAAACATATATTCTTTCAAAATAAAATTTCAACCATTACTCCACAAATGAGATCCCAAAGTATTCTATTTTCCTTAGGTATATAGTGCTCCCAAAAGAGTAAATGTTTTCCAAAATAAACTATATCACTTAATCAACAAATCATATTTCTATAATAAGGATATAAATTTTATGACACATAAGATCCTAAAATAAACTTATTCTTGATCTATAAAATCATTTAACTAAAAATAATAATTCCTAAAATAAACTTATTCTTTATCTCATACCTTGTATTTTTATCCCAAAAATTAATAACCTATAATTGCCTCAAATTCAAGGATCATATAAACCCAAATGGTTATTTATAACTATATCCATAAAAGAAAATATAATTCTTACTTGAATAACATTTTCACATATCAAACATTAGGGATACACATACTCGAAAAAGTCTTCCAAACTAATCATACCATTAATACATTTAAACATATCATCATCCATATATCCAACATAACTCTTCAATTCCTAAAATGTAGAAATCTTAATCATCGAACATTATTCATGATCCTTTATCCATGTTTTCCCATATTATTCTATTACAAATATTTCATAAAAAATCATGCATAATGTCCTAAGATTTCAGTAATGTCAAAACATGATCTATGAAATAATCCACACCTTTCATAGGTCATTTTCAGTTTTATCATCTTCAATTGGAATGGAATTAGGAATTGGTAAATATACATTTGTAAAATCCTAATGATCCAACTCCAGAAACTTCTTTGTAGGAAATATATTTGTTTAATAACTATGCACACCAAATTTAAAACATTCAATTGATCCCTCAGAAATAACTTCTTTCCCTTTCCTGGAGTCAACTGGATGCTTCCTTTTTCAATGGAAGGTTTTTGATTTATGAACTTCATTACCACTTCTGAAACATCTTCACACCCCTTGAAGCATTTTCATAGGTGTTTCTTTCCACATACTTGACACAAAGGTTTTTCAATATACTTACCTTTATGATTATTACCTGAACTTCTATAGGGATATGTTTCTCGCATATATGATGACTTATAAAAATCACCAAGGTTCATGTGGTCAATCAGTAATCTAGATAGTTGGTTGAGAATAACCACAATATTTATCATTGAAGCTCCCATTTCATTCTGTTTCTTATCCAGAAAACCATCACAGTTTTCTTCACATTCATTGTTACTTTAGTGTCTTCTAGATCCATCCATTTTACTAAAACCAAAAGGGTCAGTGTGAGTATATCTGTAAAATCATCATACAATATCTCATGAGGATGGTAAATACTAAGATATAATTATTCATGTTATCTTAAACTTGTTCAATTTATCTAAAATAAATATGACTCGTTATAATATGCTAACCATTATGGTTATGTCACTTAGGATTAAATAAAACCCTAACCACTAAAGTTATCTAAACTGACCTCTGATATCAAATATAAGGCCACAACCTTAAACATTACATAATCTTGAATTAAGTTAATAATTAACATTGAGGATATTTTCAGGTTTAGATCTTTAGATAATTTGGTCATAAATTATATATAATAACTTGAATATTACAAATAGACACTTCTACTCGCTATCTATTTTTTTTTTCATAAAACAAAAACTCTTTAAAAATAGACATGTTTAGTTCAATGATTTAAACAAAATGAATTTTACTTGATCCCATCCTTGACCCTATTCATATTTATGTCCTGTAAAAAACATTTCAAAACTTGGGATGAGCATAAAAATTTCAGTAAGGGATACATAAAGATAGAAAACCGGTAATCTTTAAATAACATGAAAACCATGAATACTTTATTATAAAGTAATAATTTTCACCATCAAGAAGTAGTAAAAGAACTTAATTGATTATAAGATCATTGAATAACTTTTTTTTAACAAAAATATTTCCAAAATCTCATAGAATGAAACATATAACATATAAAGGTAACTTGAGAAATAAACATACTTAAATGGAATAACCATACGGTCGACTTCCACACATATCACTAAATGGAATAGCCATATGGCCGAATACCATATCCAATGCATTATAGGTTATAATGTAACAACCCATCCCTGGTTTATCATAGAACCACCCATCATTTGGTTTATCAAGTAACCACTCGTCAAGTGTCCAAGTACCATTACATTATCATAACACATAAAATATTGAAAATATCAACAACTCAATAATAAAATTTAATTTGAAATAACAAGATATAATTTCAAGATATTTAAATAATAAATCCATTACAAAAACTATTTTCAAAAATAAAACACCCAAAAAGGGAATAAGGGTTTTCTTTTCCTTTTTAAAAACATTAAGGCTTATAGAGGATGCCAAATAACAATTACGGTGGTAGAGAGGTCATTGTCGGTGCATACATTAAAAAAATTCATTTTGTCGTTTAATAAAATGATTCGTAGATAAAATATTACCTTTGAATGAAATTAAAAGTCAAATGGGTTTATACATCGTATAAAAACAAGTTGTGTATAAATCAAAATATGCCTCAAAGAAAGGAGATTGAGACAAAGTCCCTTACCTTGAGTCCGACTTGTCTCGTATATTACATATTCTTCCTAAATAAAAAAATTAAGTTAATTTCTAAATTATTCATAACCATTTTCAAGTTTATTATTCTTTTTATATCACTTTTACCTTGCTATAACAATTAGTTAATTATTTGAGTTCATATCAGACATTTTTCCAATATTCAGAACTTTAGTTAAAAATGAACTTGTTATAATTACAAATTGTCCATGTGGTCAAAATTATATTATCTACAGAATTATATTCATGATTTTGATATCATATATATCACATATATCCAGTATATATGAATTTATAATATTCCATAAAATTTGGATATAAGAAATTAAATGAACTGTTAATGGAGATGGTAAGTCGTACGTATGCATGAACACTACATTCGTTTAATTTTCATATTTAAAGGAATGAAAACTAAAAGATACATAGGTATATTACAATTACAGTATAATATCATATATAATTTCATTAACTCCATCCTCTATACATTCCATGCATGACATGAATGAGTCATATCACTTTGAGGGGGCGATAGTCCGCACTTCCTCAAATGAAATTATCGTATTTATACAACATGAAAAGAATAAAGGTATTTTACAAATGGGAATTATAGAAGCATAGAGATAAAATAAATATCACATATATCATAATATTTACAGTTCGATCATAATGGCCTCCATAATAGGTGGTAGGAGAAGGTTGAACAATCATCGTTTCGTGAGGTAGTAGTTCGTCTTCCATAGAAACAATATGTTCTATACCCATTAAACTGAGGTGTGTGTAAGTGTAGGTCAAATAATTATCACAAAACAACCTAGTATATTGATTATACTAGTGTTTTTTTATAAAAAAATAATAATAAGAGCATAGGGAGTGGAGAAGGAAAATAATGTAAAGGAACTTGAGGGAAGACGATACCTTATAATCGGGTAACTGTTTTTGATTTAAGCTAAAAGGCCTTCTAGAATTGCCTTCTTCCCATTGTAAGGATTATAGGAGGAATAGAGGGATGTTGGGAGATTATTTGGTCATATTTTGGATGATCCAAGGTGGATTTAGAGGTGTGAGTAAGGGTTAGAGTTGGCGTCCTTTTATAAGAGGGAGGATGGGCACTTTAGGAAAGTTTGAAAATATTATTTTATTATTAATTGATTTTAGAATTATAATAACACAAAAGTGATATATTTATAATATCAGATGTGTATGGGTCTAAGTCCTCTCATAAAATGGATATTAGAAAAGTTTATGTCATAAAAGTAACCTTATCTTTTCCCTTTAACCCTTAGTAAACTAATTCAACTTTTACCATGTCTTCTTATATATTCATAATATATGGTTTCTATAGTTACTATAAAATGCCAAGTGACAGAAAAATGGATAATTGATGATAGTTGTAACATAATATATGTAAGTTGGAAAATATTATATTTTTAGGAATATTATTTCATTTAATAAAATATTAAGTGATTTAAAAACTCATTTATGTCAATTTTTATACTATTCATATAATGACTTTTTAAAAATCCATAACAACTTTATTATTTCAAAAAAATTTATTAATTAAAATATAAAAAGTAATAATCATACCTAAAATTAGTGTATGACATAAAAAGATTAAAAATAAAATTATTTTTATATTTATAATCTCATTTATTTAAATCTTTCATTAATAAGAGAATCACTACATCACCATTGTGTCACAAATAAATTTATTTATTTGATGTATAAAAATTATAAATAAAATACCATGATGTGGGAAATATTTTTATATTTCTAATGAATATTTTTAGTCAAATATATCATGTATATAACCCCATATAATTTTTTATAGTAAAAGATACATTTTAGGTTATATTTTCCTTAACTTTTAATTAAAAGTAATTAAATGTCATTTTCACACACAAGTTGCACCATGGGCTCCTAAAATCGACACAAGGATGACCATAGTCGGAAATATCTAACCCAATAGGGTTATGAAATGTGTTAGGGTAATTTAATATTATTATAATATTATTTTTTACCCTTATTTTCCGGATTTACCCTTTAACCATTGTAAATAAAATATTTATTGAAGTTACTATTCATAATGTATAAAAATAACTGGTACCTATTTACACAATTTGGAACTCTTGATTACAAATATGGAATCCATTTTTCCAAATTGAAAACACAGAAGTTGCAGAAATTAATTTAAAATTAATTCCTGTTGTCCAAACCAAAAAGCACGTTTTCAAGAAGGTAAAACTACCAAAAAATTGACATGTGTTTAAGTCAAATTTCAAAGTGAAATTACTTATAATGACCAAAATTGGATTAAATGATAAAAATATAATATAATTAAACTTTAAAACCATTTAAAAGAAAAATATAATTCTATAAATAAATTAGATGAAAATACAGTTTTGACTTAAAATGCAGTAATTTTCATTATTCATTAAAAAATAAACTTTATCAGAAAAATACCAACAATTTAATCCAAAGTAAATTTTTATGTTCATATTCTAAATAATTAGTTTATTTTTGTCAAATAAAACATATAAAGGTGTCAAAAAATATATTTAAAAAGGGTTCTCTATCAAAAGGTGGTAAAACCACATTTTTAGAAAAAAATATTTTATCCGAAAAAAATGAATTTATTAATATATCATATCTAGAAAAAATATAAGATGAATTTAAAAAATTACATTGAATATATATCATATATTTTTCATTAAATAAAAATCCATAAATAGTGATATGAAAACACAATTATTCTCTTTTATATAGTTTTTCATAAAAACACATCCATTATATTCAATTGAGTTTTTATTTACATTTATAATAAATTTGTTAATAAATGAATCATCATTTAAACATGTTTAAACTATATTTAATTTTTTTTTTGATACTATTCATTCCCAGCATTCCAACGGTTAGTCGTTAACTACCAATTAAAATAATGATAATAATATTGTATTATTTTTCAGTATAACTCAATATTGTGTGCTATGTAATATTTCAGAGAAGCCTGTTGTTATGTGTTGAGTACACTATCATAAAAAGAACCCCCTTTATCTTAAAATTAATATCTTATTCATAAGTATTAATAGAAATTAAAAATAATTATTCTATAAATACCTGGGTCGTTACATATATATCACCCTTGACAAGACTACATGGATCATCATGATTAAGTGACGGGAGTTAGAAGCTTGATCATGGGAGTCACTCATTTTGATAAATAACCTTTTTTCATAAGAACCCACATAATATACCTATTTTCCTTCCTTGAGATATGTTGATGAATTTTTGGGCGACTACGAGAATATGCCAGTATACTTCAAAATTATAAATATGAATGGGAACATGCACCCATTATTGATCTTTAGTTACCATCAGAATATACTGATGGACATCCTAGGTGATGATATAAATATGAGAACTATCCTCAATGATTTCTACTAGAATATTCTATTGAGATTCATGTGCATGGATAGTAATATGTTCCATGTCCAATATTGTATCTAAACTTATCATTGATATCCTTTAGTGAGATTTGTAATATAATACCACTCCTAATAAATTTATAGAATATTTTAATGAGTTATTGCAACATTATCAAGGATATATGACTTCATTTAACTGACTACTTTGATATTATAGTAAAATACAATTGGGATAATAAAATGATCTCAATCTTGTTCTCCATTCATCACTAAGATAGGAAAATGATCCTCCAAAATAGGAGTGGGAATATGAGAATGCCCCTAAGTAGCTTTTTAAGTGTACTAACACACTCCTTTGATGGAATGAGTAGGAATATGGGCCATAACTTATTTATTTTTGGAATATTCTAGTGGCATTACTTTATTTTCATTTCTAGGTATGATTAATACTGTGCAAGGCATGAGCAGGGATATAATATTTCCCTTCAATTACTACCAAAATATGCTAATGATATTTTATTATAGGAACGAGGATATAAGATCACTCTTTAGTGTGAGTGGGGGTATGATAACACTCCGCTCCTCTATTTTCTATCTGAATATGCTGGTGAAATTCATCTGTGGTGGAAATTATGTAGACTTTCTCTTTGAGTGTCATCATAACATTCTATCATGCTTCCTCTAATGAAAGTATAGTATACTGGCGGGCTTATTATGAAATATTAGAAATATATACATACTCTTATATGGATATTATAGTATAATAAATATCTCATTGAGAATGAGGATAGAGTCTCACTTAATTCCTTACATATCATGTTTTACCCAATGAGACCTCTTTTTAGGTTCTTAGGTTTGAGTGACTTAGACTATGATATCCTAGGTGGCCTCCTCTGAAGAATCATGAGGAGAAGGGGTCACATGGTTTCAGTTGTGTTGATATTCAACATGATCCCTCTTATGAGGCTCATATACCTTGGTGAAGATGTTTTTTCCTCTTTATATAACTCTCTTAGATAAGTGAGGTAGGAATTGTATCAATCTAGGGATAAGATCTCAAAGCATCTATACATGGCTGTAGGATCCACATGCTTCTTCATGGTCCATCATTAATAATATGATTGATAGGGATTCACCTCTTAGAGGATTTTATGAGATACCTATAATGTTGTAATGTATCCATTTATATGGTATTCCTAGATCATCTCATTCTTCACTTGATGTTGGAGGTACTGAATCAGTGATAACATGTTTCTGGGTGGTGAGGCCACTAACCTCATCTGTATTGAGGTGTATTTTGGGCATTTCAACTGGTGTGTAACAAAAATACGAGGATATATATGGTTACCAATGGTTTATGTCATAATAATAGTGTTATATGAGGTGTGAATTGATGTTTTAATTTTTATTGAAGTGAAATCTATGTGATTTATTGATGGTCATGAATGTCCTGAGAGTCTTGAAAATCCCAATATTACTAAAATCACAAAGAGTATTGAATGGAAATATCCATAAATAAGAAATCTATTACTGTATGTTCTTAAGTAAATAATTCCAATTTGATCACTCAAAAAGGTAAAATATTCAAATCTAGTTCACTATTTTATTTTTTATAGAAACCCTGATGGACTTTCAGGCCACAATCATTTTAAGTCATCATGGACTTGATTTTCCAATAGAAGGCAGTCACTAGGATTTTACCAGTGACACCTTAGAATGCACATTGGTTGATTGTATGGAATTTCAAGCTAATAAAACCATTTATATGGTAATTATTTCATACTATAATACTCTATTATAGATTTAAGATATAGTTTTTAATCTTTTCCAATCCGTAGTATGATATTAGTTACCACCACGCTAGTGATTCAATTAAAATAATGTATGGATGTGAACAACTGTATTTATTGGTGGTTATACATCTATGGATACATATATATGTATCATATATTCTCCATCAAGGGTTCTATATATATTCATAAGAGATTATCTATCTTCTTCTTGTTGATTAGTGATGTTTTAGTTTAAATCCACATAGTTGGGAACTATGGAGTTTATTGCCATCTAAGGAGGTGGTAAGTATTGTGGAGTTGAGATTGGGACCATGATAAGGGTTTCATATGTATCAATATGAAGGGAATAAGTACCCATATATTTCAATGTTACTTATTGGGACACATCATACCATTTAAGGTTGTTCGATAAGGAACAATGTGGTGCCTTTTAAGGTCATGCAACCATGACCAGGCGAAGTGCCATTTAAAGTTGATCATTAGAGGATTAAATATTACTAGGATAAAGATAATAATAAATGGTTTGGTGTAGTAATTATACAAGAAAAACCCTGTATGATTATTCCCATAGGGAATATATCTATTTGAGGAAGGTTTTTGTGGATTTCTTGGAATAAGGCCTGATGTGGAGTGGTGTAACTCACAATGAATATGGTTTTATAAGGATTTGTTCTACTTGTAATATGGAATGATGGGGACGGGTCTCCTAAGGAATATATCCCGATGATAGTAAATTTTATAGTGAATATATCCTAATGAGGGAGAGTACAATAGATGATAAGGAATATTTCCTGGTGAGGATATAGTCTTTATTTAGTGTAAGGTTAGGTGGAGGTATGGATTCAGATGTTGTTAGGTTTGAGCCTCAAAGAGGCATCCCACCAATCTAGGTTAACAGGACTCAAAAACTATTTCATTCCAATTATACAGTTTAAGAACATTTGATAATATTGTATCATACATTTTATCATCATGAAGAAAGTATATTGTCATGTAGTTTTATTTCATGTGACTAGGATATCTGTTTCATGAATATAGTGAAAATATAGGATTTGGTCGGTATTATGCATTAGGTCTTACATTTTTAGTTTATCCCATTTTTTGATAATGAAATAGGTTAAAATGTGGTCTTTTATGGGGAATATTTACCTTTGATAATTATGTATCATCAAAATTACATCCCTTTTAGAAGGATGTATCATAAAGAATATAGCAATTTGGGAAGGATTTCTCATAAGGAATATGGACCTTTGAAAATGATGTCTCTCTAGGAATATTAAAATTTCAAAAGGTTGAGATGGGTATTATACAAGGAAGGCCCTTTTTAGATGGGTTGGAGATTCCACTGAAGAGAAATATCCTAAAAACATCTATATCCTTCCAACTAATGATTGGACATAAGGTTGACTGGACTCATGAGGAATATGTACCCATTGGAAAGCAGTTGGGTCTTACACATAGAATAACCATATGTGTTTTTCCCTATCTCATTGATGTAACTAGGTGAATAAATAATCAATTAGAACATGTATATGGGTTATATCTAATAATTAGTCTCATTCATGCATGGATAATTGAGTGGACCAGGTTATCCCACACAAAACATCAATATCTAAGATGGGAATCTTGAGGCAAGAGATGTATCACCGGTATCCCCATGACAGGTAACATCATTATCAAAGGAATACATGGTTTTTATAATTCTATAGATCCTATCTATCAGGTATTATTTCTCAATATAATCCTATTATCAAGGGAATTCATGATTTATGGGGTGTATAATGGTGTTCATAGCCCGATCATGTAATTATAGAGGTCGTAGGGGGGGGGGGGGGCTTGGTGATTGAGAACCCAAATAGTAGACTGTTTAAAAGTGTAATATACCATGGATTTAGGCATAGTAATACATTCCCTATTATGGGTGGGTGATAATTATCAATAATATAAGATCGTATTGAAGCTCAGGTGCGTCATCACTCTTAGGATGAGAGAAAGTTGTGGCTATACCTTAGTTATAAAATAATAAAAAGTGGTCCCCTTGATAGGGAGGCATGGGAAAGGATTATCCCTAGTGAAAATGGATGGTGAAATGGTACACTAGTTATAGAGAATAGATAATATAGTGTTCTAATTGTAGGGTTGGGTAAGGTGGTCTCACATATATAGATTAAGGGTAATTATCACACTTATGAAAGGTTAGGGTGGAGTGTCACCATTTTAGAAGGTTAAGTAAAAGTTTCTCCCTTATTTTGTAAGGTTGTGGAGAAGTGTATCCCTTTTTTAGGATTAAGGAAAATGGATATTCCTAATGGAGACTATGGTGAAGTGGTCACCTAAGTAGTGGGGCCTTGATAATGGCTCACCCTAGTGTCATGATAGGATAAAATATCACCCTACTTGTAGAGAAAGGTGAAGTGTTAACCTAGTGAGATGACCTATATAAGGTTCTCCATAGTGGAAAGGCCTCCATGGATGACCTTAGATAGTGGATCCATAGTGTGTCATCTGGTGTGGGGTCCTTCCCCCTAATTTAAGAGAACTACGAGTAAATTGTTCTTATAATATGGTTTTAATGTGTTAAACCTTCATGTAACACAGTTACCCTTGTTATATAGTCTATTCCTTTATTTTTAAATCCTAATTAATATTCATAATGGGTTTTCAGACACTAGATATAACGACCCATACTTTATATTAATTTTTATTACTTCAAAATTGAATCACACTTATTACAACATATAAAAAAACCATGAAAGGATCATATAGGTATAGTGTCTTTAGAAACTGGGAAACATAAACAACTGGTTCATAAATCATCTATACTGTCTCCCTTTTATTTTATCATATCTAGAGTCCCTTTTGGAATATCTTACTTAATACACTTCTTCCTGACCCGGGGAAAAGAAAACATAAAAAAGGGTGAGATCAAATGCTCAGTAAGGGTAAACAAAATAAATATCAATCACATCATATTCATAAGAACATAACATTTTGGAAATCTTAACCTGCAAAAGAGATCTTAATTTCATAACATGGGATAAATCATAGTAGTGAAATGTAATCCCAATAATAACAACATGAAACTTTGTGGCATACACACATGATCATAGAGAATCATTTCTTAGTAGTCAAGACTCATTTCCAAGACTATCTTAGCGGACAAAGTCCATTTCTGAACTGATTTCACTCCTCGTTTCAGTCCAGTATCACTGAACTGGATTAACCTGCCGTTCCATCCATGTCTATCTCATGATATATAAATCTTTACCCAATGCATTGGATGGAGATATAGGTCCCACCCATCTCATAATGATACCATTCTTATGTGTGACACAAGATCATAAATCATACATCATAGCATAGCCCATGTAATAAAAATGGGATTCTTAAACATCATGCCATCATAAAATAAATCATATAAGATAAAAGGACTTCATAAAAATAATTTCATCATAACATAATCAAATCAATGTAAAAACAGGTATAGAAACAGAACCCTATATTATCTTAGATGGAAAATAATTTTGATAAAATGCTTGAACTCCATTCTTGAGGAAAATATCTTTTCTACTTAAAAAACATTTTTCCTTTCTTAAAATGTCATAAAATTTTAAACTAAAATAAGTTAATTAAAAATAAACTTGAAAACTTGTAAAGGAAGCTTCATGTAAATAATGTTTTATGAAATCATAAAATCCATTCTTGCAGTATAAGATAAAAAAACATTCTTCTTGTACTTTGATTGGAAAAGTCAAAAAGTACCTCGTACTAAAAACGACAAAAGATTCCTTTCATATATTTTACTAAAAACTAAAAAATAGTTAAAATTGGATTTAAAAATTTTTAGGAGGATAGAAATAATATTACATATTGAAAAAACATGGATGTGGATAATAAATATTCCCCAGTAAATTCTGAAGTATAAACAATCTCAGATAAAAATGAGATTGCAAGATTTTTCCTTACCTTAGGTCTGATTTCCTTCGTACGTGTCTGAAACTCCTGTATAATTATTTAAATAATGTTATTGACTTATTCCATAATCTTACGCATTGTTATGATATCATATATGGTCATATTATTAGCTTCGTATTAATAATATTTCATTGCTACTTGTTATTCGGGTGTTTATTGCTTTTTGCTCTTATGCGTGTTTTGTCGAATAAATTCTTATTATTTTTTTAGTTTATAAATACCTCATTTAAGAATGGTATTAGTGTAATATATATAATATTTATTCATTCAATTCATTTATATAGTCATTAGGCATTGAAGATCATGTAGAACGAGTCGCATCACATCGTGGAGACGGTAGGTCATACGTACGCACGAGCGATGATATCATTCTCATGATAGTGGAATTGTATTTAAGTGTATGTATACTATTTAATAATAAAAATCACATTAAAATAATCATATATAGTTATTCTTTACACCATTATACCCATCCAAGTAAGGTGGTGGTGGAAAACAGATTACACCACGGCGTGGAGACGGTATTCCGTACGTACGCACGCGCGGTGATTTCGTTTTCCGTAGGATGGATAGAAGGTGAAATAGGGTTGTTTAATATTTATAATAACATATAAGTATATGAGTTATAATTATCTTATTAATTTATAATGAAACAACTAAATAAGAGGATGTAGAAGAAGAAATAAATTTTAAAGAATCGGTAACAGATATTACCTCTTCTTCGACAAGCCTCTTTAAAACCTTCTCTTAGGGCACTAATGTTCGTCTTTGAAGAATACCAGAAAATCTAGAATATTAATAGGGAAGTGGAGAAGAGAAATTGGTAGGTTTTGGCCGAGCTTTAAGGCTCAATGTGGTGTGAGGAGGAGAGGGAGGAGGTGCCCTTTTATAAGGGAGGAGAGGGGCACTTTTGGAAAAACTTAAAGTATTATTTTATAATAAAGTCATATTCGGATTTTAATAGCTCCAAATTGATTTATTTCAAAGCTAAGGTGGGGATGGGTCGAAATACTCTCAAATAGTATATTTAAGACAAGTTTAGGTTACTATTTTCACCTTCTCATTTAGATTTAACTCTAAGTTAAATAATTTAACTTTTACCGTGTCTTCTTGTTTTCTTACTATATATGGTTAATAAACTTACTATAACCAGCCAAATGAACTCCAAGTGGTTCGTTATTAATATATATAACCTTATATAATTCATTTGGACGAACCTTATATTTTTAGGATTAAAATAACAATTAATAATATAATATTTGTTTTAAAAACTATTTTATGTCAATTTTGACACTATTTGGTAATTGATTTGTGTGAAAATCATAAAATAATGATTAGTTAAAAAAAAGTTAATTAAATCAATACTAATATGTCATATTAACCTATAAAATTAGTTTAATTCATAAAAAGTCTAAAATTACATTTATTTGGGTATTTATAATATCAATTATGTTAATATTTCATTAATAAGGTAATTACTGCATCATCATTGTGTCATTAATAAATTAAATTATTTAAAGTTTAAAAATTATAAATAAAATACTATTATGTAGGAAATATTTTTATCTTTATAATGAATATTTATAGTCTAATTTATCTTATGTATAACCTTATATTAAAAATGTTTTAGTTATTAAAATTTGATTTTAACTATTTTAACTCTTCTTTAAATAAAATAATAATAAATGTCCTTATCTAATACAAGTGGACTTAATGGTCATATTTTATTCCTAAGGTTGTTTTTGGTAGAATTACACTTATCCAATAGAATTAAGACATGTGTTAGGGTAATAATAATACCATTTTTACCCTTAATTACCCTATTTACTTTTAACCGTGGTAAATAAAAGTAAAAAGTTACTATTCACCAAAAATTATTTTTATCTTATTGAACCAAATTTTACTCCTTGATGTTAACTGTGTCTCTCGGATTTTTGAAATTCCACTAACAGAAGCGGTAAAATTATGTTTTATGTAAATTTTCAAACTCTTATAGGAGGTGGGTAAAAGACAGTGAAAAGTTCAATAAAATTTTTATATCTAAAATTATTATAAAATGAAGCCAATGAATTAAATTGAACTTATATAGGTATTATGTATCAACTTTGACCTAAAATAAATTTAAATAAAACAAATAATTATTTAAATAAAAAGATTGTTTTTAAATAGTATCCCAGTGTTTTCACTATTCATCAAAAATTGAAAGTTTTCAGAAAAATACCAAAAATTCACCCTAGGATAATTTCGATATTCTGAATCCAAAAATGAAGTCCATTTTGAAAGGTAAAATTTATAAAATTTCAAAAATTGGGGATTACTATTCATAACAGCTAGTTTTAATAATAGCATATCGTTGTTTAGTGAAACTCGGTATTGCGTACAACGCAAGCTATCGAGGAAGGTCGTGATTGCATGTAAAGAAAGCCAAGATAGTGTTGTGTGTAGTGAAAGACTCATTTGATGATGTATATAACATAAAAACAAAATATTTCTCATAAAAATCTCCGGTGTTAAATTCTACCCCCCTTAAAATGAATTTCGCCCTCGAAATTCGTCACTTTGTAACAAACAGATGAGGATACCTCTCCCTAATCATGTCCTAAAGCTCCCATGTAACTTCTTCTAATTGTTGTTTCATCCATAAAACTTTCACCAAGTGAGTGGTCTTATTCCGTAAGATTTTTTCGCGATGATCCAGAATCTCTATCGGTTGTTATTCATAAGAAAGATCTTGCTCGAACAGTAAAACTTCTGAGCTGAGTACATGCGAAGGGTCAAGTATATACTTTCTGAGGAGAGATACATGGAACACATAATGAACTTGAGAGAGATTCGGTGGAAGCTCAAATCAGTAAGCTACCTTCCCAACACAATCAAGTATTTCAAAAGGACCAATATATCTAGGGATCAACTTTCCCTTCTTTCCAAATCTCATTACTCTCTTTCAAGGAGATATTCATAAGAACACTTTACCACCCACTTCAAACTCTAGGTCTTTTATTTGATTGTAGGAATAAATTTTTTTTCAACTCTGAGATGCTTTTATGTGTTGTTGAATATATCAGACCTTTTCTTCAATCTCATCAACAAGATAAGGTCCTAATATCTTTCTTTCCCCGACTTCATCCCAGCAAGTTGGAGTCCTGCATTTCTTTCCATAGAGAGCTTCATAAGGAGCCATCTGAATACTGGAGTGAAAGATATTATTATAATAAAATTCCCCCAAAGGTAGGTCTTGATCCCAACCACCTTTGAAATCCATAGAGCAAGATCTTAACATATCTTCTAGAGTTTGAATTGTTCTCTCAGACTGACCGTCTGTCTGAGGATGATAAGCAGTGCTGAAACTCAACTTTGTATCTAGATTATACTGAAGAATTCACCAGAACTTTGAGGTAAACCTCGGATCCCGATCAGATATAATGGAAAGTGGTATTCCATGCAATCTTACCACTTCCTTCACATATATCCTGGCAAGCTGATCAAGAGAGAAATATTCTCTAATAGCAATGATGTGTGCCGACTTTGTAAGATGATCAACTATGACCCAGATAACATTATTGTCTTTGGATGTTTTAGAATGTCTGTTGACAAAGTCCATAGTTATGTTTTCCCATTTCTATTCTGGTATGGGTAATGGTTGTAACATCCCCTTAAACTTTTGTCTCTCATCTTTAACTTGCTGACAAACCAAGCATCGAGAGACATATTCAGTAACATCTATTTTCATGATATCCCACCATAAGTACTCTTTCAGGTCCCTATACATCTTTGTGCTTCTAGGATGAATAGAGAATGAAGAACTATGATCATCATCTAGTATCTCCTTCGTTAATTCTGGGATGGGAGGAACACAAACCCGATTCTTGAACCTTATTATCCCATTACAATCAAGGTTAAATTCAGGAACATTTCTCACCTTCTTTTATAACTCTATATCTTCTTTTTGTGCCTCTTTAATCTTCACATGTATAGATGGTTGAACATTCATTTGAGAAAGATAAGATTTTCCCCCTTCCATTATAATTCCAAGATCCATCCTTTGTAAATCCATAAATATTGGATCTTTTTTTATCCACATCATGGATAAGCTAGCATGGTCTTGTCAACTTAATGTATCTCCCACCTTGTTTGATTTCCCAGGGTGAAAATGAATTGAGCAGTCATAATCCTTAATCAGCTCCAACCATCTTCTTTGGCACATATTCAGCTCCTCTTGTGTGAAAATATACTTTAAACTTTTATGATCAGTATAAATATCACACCTTTCACCATAAAGATAATGCCTCTATATTTTTAATGCAAAGATTACCGCAGCTAACTCCAAATCATGAGTTGGGTAATTTTGCTCATGGATTTTCAACTATCGTGAGGCATAAGCTATCACCATATCGTTTTGCATGAGAACACACCACAATCCATTCTTGGATGCATCACTGTAGATCACAAACCTTTCTCCACTACAAGGCAGTGTGAGCACAGGTGCACTGGATAATATTCTTTTTAACTCCTTGAAATTCACTTCACATTCCTCTGTCCAAACAAAATTAACTCCTTTCCAAGTCAATTTGGTGAGTGTGTGAGATAATCGTGAAAAATCTTTCACAAAACATCGATAATATCTAGCCAAACCAAGAAAACATTAGATCTCAGTTACTGTTGTTGGTCTCGACCATCTTTCAATAACCTCTGTTTTTTCTAGATCCACAGATATCCCCTCTTTTGAGATTATGTGACCCAAAAATGAGACTTTTTTAAGCCAAAATTAACACTTGGTAAATTTGGAATATATATTCTCCTTTCTCAGGGTCTTTAATACAATTCTCAAGTGATCTTCATGTTCTTCCTTGATCTTTGAATAAAAAAGAATATCGTCTATAAAGAATACCATAAACTGATCAAGATAGTATCTAAAGACTCTATTCATCAGATCCATGAAGATATCATGGGAAATAGTAAGACCAAATGGCATCACTATAAATTCATTGTGTCCATACCTTTTACGAAAAGCCGTGTTTGGTATATCCTCCCTTTTGACCCTTAATTTATGATACCCTGAACGAAGATCAATCTTGGAAAAGTATTGACCTCCACGTAGTTGGTCAAATAAGTCATCAATGCATGAGAGAGGATATTTGTTCTTGATAGTGATCTTGTTAAGTTCTCAATAATCAATGAAGAGTCTCATTGATCCATCTTTCTTCATAACAAACAGAACAGGTGCTCCCCAAGGTGACGCACTAGGGCGTATGAATCCCTTATCAAGATTCTCTTGGAGTTGCTTCTTCAATTCCTACAACTCAATTGGGGCCATTCTATAAGGTGTCTTTGAAATAGGCAAAGCACCCGATATGAGTTATATTGAAAACTCAACTTCACAATTTGGTGGAAGACCATGAAATTCCTCCAGAAACACATCATCAAACTCCCGTACAATGGGCATATTCTTAATCGTGAGTTTCTCTCCAACCATTTGAGATAAATAACCTTCATTTAGTGGAATCAAGACCCATAAGATGGAAGAAATTTCCACTGGAAGGTTATGTTCATCCTTGCATCGATAGACGATCATAGATTGATCTGGAATATGAAATGTGACTTCCCTTCTTTGGAAATTGATATGAGATCCATATAAAGAAAGCCAATCCATGCCAAGAATCACATCAAATTACACTATAGGAAGGATCACAAGATTTTCAGGAAGCACTTTCCCACAAACTTCAATCGGAGAAGAATTATAAAATTTTGATGTGACTGTTGTGCCATTAGGGGTTGTCACAGCTAACTCAACATCTAATTGTTGAGGTAACATGGTGATTCCCTTAGAAAATTATTCAGAAATAAAAGAGTGGGTGGATCCAGAATCAAATAAAACATTTTCTACTTTAGAGTGGATGGTAAGTGTATCTTTCACCACTTCGTTATCGTACTCCACATCACTGATAGAAATTGCATTTACTTTCCTTTGTATTTATCCTTAACAGTTTGTTTACATCGATCATCATCTACAACCCTTGGATTAGGGCATTGATTAGCATAATTACCCATTTCCTTGCACTTGTAACATTGAAGTGTAGGAGGTGCACTCTGTGTAGCCTTTTCTTTGTTCGCATCACCAGACATCTTCTTCCCATCATTGCGACATTCAAATTCCCGATGAACTTCTTTTCCACATTTGAAACATTTACTTGTCCCTTTAAGACAACTCCCTCCATGTTTCTTTCCACACTTTGAGTATAAGAGAAAAATCATCTTCTTTTCAGTGTGCTCTTTAGATTTCCCTTTGAATTCCATTTTCCTCTTCTTATCGAACCCCTATGACTGATGGGTTACTCCAATCTCCATCTCAACCTTGAGAGCACATTGAACAATTTCCTCATAGATATTGAAGTCCTTTATGGATAACTCCCTTCGAAGGCATGGTTTTAAGCCACTAAAGAATCGATCGATTTTACTCTCAGGTTGGATAATAATCCCAGAATCGTACCTTGCAAGCCTTGTAAAATTTTCTTCGTAGGTACCAACAGATTCATCATACTTTTGCTTTAGTTCAAGAAACTACTTCTCCATCTTTGTTCGAAGAATATGAGGGAATTACTTATTTAAAAATAAGTTCTTGAACTCTTCCCATTCCATGGATTCAATTTCATCCATTTGCCTCATATTCTTGATAATATTCCACCATTGATCAGCTTCACCTTCCAAACTATGTGCTACTAAGATGACTTTATCATGTTCAGAACATTGAAGAACTGAAAATATCTTTTTAGTAGTACTGATCCATTGTTCAGCAACTAATGGATCAGTAGACCCATTGAATGTGGGTGGACGCTGCCTCGTGAAGGTTTCAACATAATGTTACTCCTTACTTTTCTAGTTTGTAAGTCTTGAATGATTCATAGCTTGAGAAAGTTGTGTTTTCATTCCAGCTCCCATAAAATTTAGTTGCTCAGGGGGTAATCATTACATTGCCCGTCACATTCTGCATTAACATGGTTCCTTCAGGTTCCAGCCATTGACTAAAACCAAGAAGAATAGTGTGATAAACACTAATTATAATAGAAAAAACACATAATCAAGAATAAAATTTCACACTTAAGGTCTTATCATAGGTTGTTCATGGCCATTTTTAAAACACTAAGATTGTGTCCTATGCTTAGACTTATCCTTAGGGTTCTTACTAAGGCTTTCACATCCTAGTTTCCAAAGGTTGACTATACCCTTCCTCTGATACCAACTATAACTACCCATACTTTAAATACATTGTTATTACTTCAAAATTTAACCACACTTATTAAAACATATAAAAAAACCATGAAAGGACCATATAGGTATAGTGTCTTTAGAAACTGGGAAACATAAACAAATGGTTCGTAAATCATCTACATTGTCTCCTTTTTTATTTTATCATATCTAGAGTCTCTTTTGGCATATCATACTTAATACCCTTCTTCTTGACCTGGGGGAAAGAAAACATACAAAAGGGTGAGCTGAAATGCTCAGTAAGGGTAAACAAAAGAAATATCAATCACATCATATTCATAAGAACATAAAATTTTGGAAATCTTAACCTGCAAAAGTGATCGTAATTTCATAACATGGGATAAATCATAGTAGTGAAATGTAATCCAAATAATCATAACATGAAAATTTGTGGCATACACACATAATCATAGTGAATCATTTCTTAATAGTCAAGACTCATTTCCAAGACTATCTTAGCGGACAAAGTCCATTTCTGAACCGAGTTCACTCCTCATTTCAGTCTTGTATCACTGAACCAGATTAACCTGCCGTTCCAGCCATGTCTATCTCGTGAGATATAAATATTTACCCAATGCATTGTAGGGAGATATAGGTCCCACCCATCTCATAATGATACCATTCTTATGTGTGCCACAATATCATAAATCATACATCATAGCGTAACCCATGTAATAAAAATGGGATTCTTAAACATCATGCCATCATAACATAAATCATATAAGATAAAAGGAATTCATAAAAATAATTCCAACTCAATATAATCAAATCAATGTAAAAATAGGGATATAAACAGAACCCTATATTATCTTATATGGAAAATAATTTTGATAAAATGCTTAAACTCCATTCTGGAGGAAAATATCCTTTCTACTTCAAAAACATTTTTCCTTTCTTAACATGTCATAAAATTTTAAACTAAAAGAAGTTGATTAAAAATAAACTTGAAAACTTGAAAAGGAAGCTTCATGTAAATAATGTTTTATGAAATCATAAAATCCATTCATGCCGTATAAGTTTAAAAACATTCTTCTTGTACTTTGGTAGGAAAAGTCAAAAAGTACCTCGTACTAAAAACGATAAAAGATTCCTTTCATATATTTTACTAAAAACTCAGCAATGGGAAAAATTAGATTTAAACAATTTTAGGAGGATATAAATAATATTACATATTGAAGAAACATGGATGTGGATGATAAATATTCCCCTGTAAATTCTGAAGTATAAACAATCTCGGATAAAAATGAGATTGCAAGATTTTCCCTTACCTTAGGTCCGATTTTCTTCTTATGTGTCCGAACCTCCTGTATAATGATTTAAATAATGTTATTGAATTATTACAGAATCGTAATCATTGTTATGATATCATATATGGTCATACTCTTAACTTCGTATTAATAATATTTCATTGCTACTTGTTATTCGGGTGTTTATTGCTTTTTGTTCTTATGCGTGTTTTGTCGAATAAATTCTTATTCTTATTTTTAGGTTATAGATACCTCATTTACAGAATGTTATTAGTGTAATATATATCATATTTATTCATTCAATTCATTTATATATTCCTTATGCATTGAAGATCATGTAGAACGAGTCGCATCACATCGTGGAGACGGTAGGCCGTACGTACGCACGAGCGATGATATCGTTCCCATGATCGTGGAATTGTATTTAAGTGTATGTATACTATTTTAGAATAAAAATCAATTTACCATAATCACATATAGTTATTATTTACACCATTATACCCATCCAAGTAAGGTGGTGGTGGAAAACAGATTACACCACGGCGTGGAGACGGTATTCCGTACGTACGCACGCACGATGATTTCATTTTCTGTAGGATGGATAGAAAATGAAATAGGGTTGTTTCATATTTATAATAACACATCCGTATATGAGTGATACTGATGTTATTACTTTATAATGTAATAACTAAATAAGAGTAAGTAGAAGAAGAAATAAATTTGAAAGAATCGGTAACAGATATTACCTCTTCTTCGACAAGCCTCTTTGAAACCACCTCTTGGGGCACTAATGTTGGTCTTTTAAGAAAACCAGGACCTCCAGAATATTAATATGGAAGTGGAGAATAGAAATTGGCAGGGGTTGTCTGAGCTTGAAGTCTCAATGTAGTGTGAGGAGGAGAGGGAGGAGGTGCCCTTTTATATGGGAGGAGAGAGGCACTTTAGGGAAAACTTAAAATATTATTTTATAATAAATTCATATTTGGTTTTTAATAGCTCCAAATTGATTTATTTATAAGATAAGGTGGGAATGGGTCGAAATACTCTCAACCAATATATTTTAGACAAGTTTAGGTTACTATTTTAACCTTATCATTTATATTTAACTCTAAGTTATATAATTTAACTTTTACCGTGTCTTCTTGTTTTCTTACACTATATGGTTAATAAACTTACTATAACCAGTCAAACGAACCCCAAGTGGTTCATTATTAATATATATAACCTTATATAAGTCATTTGTCCGAAACATAAATTTTTAGGAATAAAATAACAATTAATAATATAATATATTTTTAAAAACTATTTATGTCAATTTTGACACTATTTGGTAATTGATTTTTTTGAAAATCATAACAGCATGATTAGTTCAAAAAAAGTTAATTAAATCAATAATAATATGTCATATTAACCTATAAAATTAGTTTAATTCATAAAAAGTCTCAAATTACATTTATTTGGGTATTTATAATATCAATTATGTTAATATTTCCTTAATAAGGTAATTACTGCATCATCATTGTGTCATAAATAAATTAAATTATTTAAAGTATAAAAATTATAAATAAAATACCATTATGTAGGAAATCATTTTATCTTTATAATTAATATTTATAGTCTAATTTATATTATGTATAACCCTATATTAAATTTTTTTAGTTATTAAACTTTGATTTTAACTATTTTAACTCTTCTTTAAATAAAATAATAATAAATGTCCTAATCTAATCCAAGTGGACCTAAATGGTCATATTTTATTCCTAAGGTTTTTTTGGTCGAATTACACTTATCCAATAGAATTAGTACATGTGTTAGGGTAATAATAATAATACCATTTTTACCCTTAATTACCCTATTTATTTTTAACCGTGGTAAATAAAAGTAAAAAAGTTACTATTCACCAAAAATTATTTTTATCTTATTGAACCACATTTTACTCCTTGATGTTAACTGTGTCTCTCAGATTTTGGAAATTACACTCACAGAAGAAGTGAAATTATGTTTTATGTAAATTTTCAAACTCTCATAGGAGGTGGGTAAAGACGGTGAAAAGTTCAATAAAATTTTTATATCTAAAATTATTATAAAATGACTCCAATGAATTAATTTGAACTTATATAGGTATTATGTATCAATTTGGACCTAAAATAAATTTAAATAAAACAAATAATTATTTAAATAAAAAGTCGGGTTTTAAATAGTAACCTAGTGTTTTCACTATTCATCAAAAATTGAAAGTTTTCAGAAAAATACCAAAAATTCACCCTAGGATAATTTTAATATTCCAAATCCAAAAAATGAAGTCTATTTTGAAATATAAAATTTATAAAATTTCAAAAAGTGGGTATTACTATTCATAACGGCTAGTTTTAATAATATCATATCGTTGTTTAGTGAAACTCGGTATTGCGTACAATGCAAGCTATCGAGGAAGGTCGTGTTTGCATGTAAAGCAAGCCAAGATAGTGTTGTGTGTAGTGAAATATTCCTTTGATGATGTGTATAACATAAAAACAAAATATTTCTCATAAAAATCTCGGGTGTTACACTAGGGTTCATGGAACTTCTTGGTCATCAATTAATCTTCCAAAAAATCCAAGTATTTTTTAAGAATGTCAAATGAAGACCCTTGGTGGTCTATTTATCATAAAATTGTCTAAATTAAGTTCGTGATGGCTAGGTGATAAGGTGGTGGTTCACATAGGTAACTGGGGAATGAGATACAGGTGCATTGGTGAGATCACACAAGTAGGTTTTTCAAAGGGGGTGGGTTCACTGGTGCATTTGAGCTAGTGAGGATGTGTGAACTCGAAGACCTACACTAGGTGAATGTATATAGACCGGGGTGATGCATCTTGAGAAAGTTACCAAGGCCTCAGGAAAATTTATAATCCACCTCCAAAGGATTTTTCCTTCACTATATCTATGTTTCTATCCCTTGAAGAGAACCAATATTGAGTTATGTCTAAAGGGGAGTATTCAGACAAGGAAACACCCCTGGTTATGATTATAATAAAATTTCATCTAATTTTATATCGGTTTGATGTGAACAAAGTCAATGGAAAATGGGTATATCAAGCCCATTATTTTGAATTTAACAATGAGATAGATATGTGTTTTAAGATCCATTTATAATGACATTTATATGATTCTCTTGACTAGGTACATTTTCTTCTAGTTGTTAAATATATGTTTTCCCTAGACTATGATCATTTCCAACCATTATTTTGGTTTATGTTCTCCTTAGTCTGGGTCCGTTTCCATATATTAGTTATAAATTTATTTCCCCTAGACTGGGCATGTTTCCATGAACTGGGAAAATTTACAACTAATAGTTACTTTTTTGTTTTCTTTGCATTGGGCTCTTTTTCATCAAGTAGTTATTTATAGAGTTTATCTGAAATGGAAATATTTCTAACCAGTAGTTATATATGTGATTTCCATGGACCGAGTGTGTTTCCAGCAATTAATTATATATATATATGTCTTCCTTGAATTTTTCATGTTTCCATTCAGTAGTTATAAGTGTTTTTTCAAAGAATGGGTGTATTTTCAAACATTATTTATATATATGGTTTTCTAAGGATTAGGTGTGTTTCCAATGAGTAATTATAAATTTAGTTTATCTAAATAGGGTGCATTTATAGCAGTTGGTAGATTTTTATTCCTTATATTGGATGTTATGTTAACTTTATATTCCTTTATATAGTCATGAAATTCTTATATTTCATTACAACATAGATCATTGGGTTACTAGATAACGTGCTAGTTGGCAGAGGCTTCACGATCCCATCATGGTCATGTGGAACATGTTCAAGATTGAAACTGAAAATGGTCTAAGTAGTTATGATTCAACTACCAAGGTGACTTCTTATGTTACAAATGGTCTGATTGGTGTTATGTATGTTATTGTATCACAACATTCATTTCATTTAGTATATACATCACATATATATTGGTTATTACTATGGAAAACATTGGTGGTGTCCTACTAACATTTATGCTCACACCCTATGTGTGCACCTTGGTGTACTTACAAACATAAGTTTGGAATTTTGGTTTGGGAATGTAATTTAGTGTAAGTGATCGATCTTTTGGATCTCTACGGGGTTATAGAGATAGGTATGATGCATGATTGAAGACTAAAGTTGGGTTTAATTTTTAAATTTTTTATTTTTTTATTGTATATGGACAGTCTATTTGGTGATCCTACATCAATGTTGTATTGTATGCCATTAATTGAGTTCATTTGTTATATCTTGATGGGTTTTGATAATTAATTGTAATAATTCCATTATAAATCCATTTTTTACTCCAATGATATATCTATTAAAGAGTTTTATGTTATTTAACAATTATTTTATATGATGATACTAAGGGTATAGTCTCCCCATGTAGTTTATCAAACCCTCACCACTAATTCTAATCCTATGGAATATTAGGAGGAAAAATTGAGGATATATAGTACAACTTGGATCAGTGTTCTTTGGGATTACCATCATCAATACATTATATGTATTAGATTCCAAACCATTATTTAGAAACTAATTTAAATATAAAAAATTAAATTAACATAACCAAATGTAAGAAAGCATATGACTTGGGAATTTTACCTTTCCTGTTACTTTATATATTCCACATGAGTTATAACCCATCATACTAAAGTATGACATGTATAAATCAGAACTAAATAATATATCCCAAGTATTCCAAACACATTATATATAGAAACCATCTATTCTTTAGTCATTATTCACACCCAAGGCACAAACACACAAGAACCATCCTATCAAAGGGATTTAATCTAAAAAATATATTAATTTCATGCAATAGAACATCAATCCAAATATAAACCTACCACATATATTCAATTAGTTTCAATTAATTAACCCACTATGAATAATTAAATTAATAATACATTAAATAAATTAGTAATGATGTTTAATTAAAAAAACATCTACAATATTTTTTATAATAAAATACAATCATACCCAAGTTATATTAACCTAAGAGATAAATATGATGGATGTACACACATATTATTTTCACCTAGGTCTATGAGTAAATAAATAAAAAATTTAAAACATAACAATTTTACTTCATTAAAAATAATCCAAAAAATAATCTATAAAATCAACAAATCACATCTTTAATTACCTAGTAACATGTAATCCAACCATAAATTTGATGGACAACACATATAGTTTCCATCCCAAGTTCCAACTATCTACATAAAAAATCTACAAAATCCAATAAATATAAATCTATGATACCATTTGTAACACCCTAACCTAGGACCAGTCCTCCCGACCCGAGACTGATCATCTTAACTTGAGTCATGGTGCTACACAAACTTAAGCACACTCTGGGATTTTTAGATTTAAATGTATGGAACTAATAGTTGTCAGGATTTGAATCTTAGTTTTAGTTTTCCATACACATTTGAACATATGTAGTTGACCATACGAAGTGATCTAGATGATACATCATCTGTGAAACTCAAGTAATAGCACTTGTGTCTTTATAGTGGATGGTAGGGTGATAAGATGATGATACTTCCCTATGGTTGTTTTTATAGGCGATGGTCCAAACATAGAGAATAGAATTTAATGACACAAATTTTAACATGAGTTTTTTCACTAGGTCAAGTGCCTAGATTTAGTTTTCTTCTATACATTAGTAGTCACCATTCTAAATGGGGGGAACTATGTAATGATAGAAGGTTGGTACAACTAATTTTACTAGATGGTTTCTACTTTAAAAGGGAGTTGGGGACCTTATGCATGGTGATTTAGAATCAGAATTGTGATTGGGATTATATCGTATTTAATCTCTCTAATTTTTCCTTAGTGCATAGTGTTTTTAGTTGAAGTGCAATCCTTATAGTTCCTTATTATACTGTAAATAATTGTATCATTTCTATCGTGGGTGTATGAAACATTTTTCTAACCAAGTAAATTATTATATTCTTTCCTTTATCATTTTTGATTTAATATTTTAAGGTTTTTATTCTCTTGTGTGTGTGTGATGTTCATCTTGGTGTGGTGAGTAGGGTGTTTGGATTCCTTTATTCCGTTACAACTAGGAGAGGGATTCCTTATGGATAATGTAGTTTTTCCACTACGTGACATCATCTAGTGGTTTTTCATCTAGTGATCAGACCCTAGTGAGGATTACAATAAGAGGTAGAATGAATTGGTTCAATTATAAATAATCAACACACTCAAATGAATCTCATTTAATTATCACTCTTGCCTTGAAATTATTTTGATTTTAGTAGAGGCTTATTATCATTGTAAGGTATATTATGAGGCTAAGGTAACATCTATATAGATTAGTTCATTATGATAGATTTTGGATTCTAAATAATATATA
Organism: Viscum album; assembly: GCA_963277665.1. Lineage (NCBI taxonomy): Eukaryota > Viridiplantae > Streptophyta > Magnoliopsida > Santalales > Viscaceae > Viscum > Viscum album. The sequence continues at coordinate 45,200 of CAUJRU010000603.1, forward strand.
TATACAATCATCTTATTCAAAATGTCCTAGATAGTCTATTGAATTGAGTTAAATCATAATAAATGGAGAAAGTGGAATGTGATACATTTGATATTATGACACTTCTATTATTGAAGATGTCATTATCATAAAGTGTGGTCTTTAAAATCTAGGGAGTTAAGACAACAATTGAGCTCAATAAACCCCCAACAGACATATATGATAAGATGAAAGCACCTAATAAAGTTTCCATTGAAACATCAAAAACATGTGGGGAATAATTAGTTCTCCATGATCGATATCCAATTTATAAATTTATTTATCTTTAATAACCCTAATATTATCTACAGAATGCATATTATAGAAGAAGAAAAGGGTCAAAACCATAGGTAGGAGAATGTGTTGGAAACAATTCAGAGGTAGTTACCTATGGGATGACTATTGACCAGAAATTTTGGATGAATGAAGGTTATATAGAAGGTTTGATTAACTATAATTAAATGAACAATGATCAAGAATAAGTTTCAAGTGTATTAATCTTAGAGTATCATTAATCTACTCAAGGCTTAGTCTAGTGGCGTTATCCACAAGTTTATCCTATGTTCACCAATACTTATTTTCAACTTGATTATTCCCACATAAACTAGTAACTATTACTTAGTCCATAAAAATCACTAATATAGGTTCATTACTATTAACCCTTGAAGTAGAAGACTGATCCAAGCTATTGGTCTTAGCTTAATAATCTCAATTAAATTGGATTTTTTCCTATGTAATTCCTTTGGTCTGGTTCATGAAAAAATGATGTGATTTACTTGATTTACAATCCAATTCCTAATTAAAATACCATGTTTAAATTAATGGTTCATTATGATCTACCCCTAATATTTATTACCTACCCCTCAATAACTATCCATGCATGGAGGGGAAATAATTCATCATTATTGGGAGTTTGAAATTAGGAAAAAAATGCATAGTGAAGACAATTAACATTGAAAGAAACAAATTAAAAAAATCACTTACTTGGAATATATAAACTTATTAAAAAAAGTGATTGGGATTAGAAACACACCAAATTGAAATCAAGGAATAATGTTAATGAAAGTGGAGAACTCTAGAAAAGAAAAAATGAATGATAGAATGGTAAATATTCAAGGTACCTTCAAAAGTTTGACCAGGATGGGTAATTATAAACATGAACCATTCACAACATGAAATTATATTCATGGTGATAATAAGACTGGCTCATGAACTTTCACACAACTAACAAATATTCAGTACATGAATTACAAAGACGGTCTTTGAATTTCTAAGATTAATATCTAGAAACTAACTCTAAAGGATTTGGAATCTTACCAAGCTTCTATATGCGAATAGTCATGTCATTAATTAGGTTTTATGGAATAAAATATCTATAGTTCATCTCTTTTTAGAAACCATATGACTACTTAAATTCATTTAGAAACCTACAAAACCCAATAAAAAATCAAGGTATATTGTGGAAAAGGATGAAAAAATCAATGAAATACCAGTCCAAAATATATATTCAATTAAAATGTATCAAATTACCCTACAATTGAACAATTTATTGTACTCAAGACAAAATTATCCCAACAATGATTCAAAATAATAACATACTCTAACATAAAGAAATCATCAATAGAATGAAAATAAAACCAAATAATAGTTGAAAAGTGTTAATCCTCTATAACTTATTTCCTCACAGTCACCATTCATGACTCAAATTTTAGATTTTCATTCTAACCCCTCTTATCCTTAATCATTATATTTAAATAATTCCTTAATTGGAAATGTTCATATTGTTATTTACCACTCCATGAATTTTCTCTCACCAATCAAGATAACATGTGACTAAAGTAATACTCATACCTTAAGTACATTATCCTAACCATAAGATTTAATTTAATCTCAAATCTCCACCCCATAAAGAAAAAAAACACAATTAATCATGAGGAATTAATCATTAATGATCAAATGATTCTATGGATGAAGGGTGGATAGACAATCATGTAATTAAATCAATGCAAAAAAAAAAGGTTTAGATCTCAATAATGGTTCATAATATTCAAAAGTTAAGTGTAATGAAAATCTCCTCCCAAAATGAACATCACTCCCCACTCCCAATGCTCAAAGTGTCTAATGAATATGAAAAGTAAGAATAATGAATGGTTCCCCCTCATGATTTTTTAAGAGGTGCAGACAATAAAATACAAGAATATTAATCATGAAATGGATACCCAGATCCAAAAGAAACACCTTTGCACATATCCTCTAAATAAATCATCATTTTCTACTATAAATTCTATCACTCCCATACTTAGTAAATTAAAATTCATGAAAAATAAAAAATATTAGGGTAGGAAATGATTAAATCCTCTTGTAACATAGTTCAATACTAACATTTTCATTCTAGGATTCTTTGAGCTAACTATGATCAATGTACATGTGGCTCTTAGGATAAATATCCCAATAATCAAATTTCCCCAATCATTTTAAATGTTAATTTTCTTAATAATAGCTTTGAAAAGATATTAATACAAGTTTTGATAGGTTTATATGTCCCCATTATCTCTCAATATATAGGGTTAATAAAAGAACAAAAATATCAGTGTTAAAAAATATATTGGGAATGCGAAAATATGTATAGGAAAATAACACATGGATTAGCTACTCAGAAAATAATCAATGAATAATAATTTCAGAAATGAAGGATCATAAAAAAATTTCCAAATCAATAATATTGATTGATTTTCATAAATAGAAGAAATAATTTGATTGAAAATAATTTCTATATAAAACTATCACTTTTATTTTTAGATCTGTAATAAAATTTTCAAGTTCAAATCATGTGTTCAATGAAAAATGACTCATATAAAAATGAGTACAGAAAAACATCTAAGTTTTATCCAATAATGCTCCAGAGATTCCCCCCACTATACCTAAAGGCAAACAAATTTTCCACTATTTGGATCCTAGATGGGAGAACGAATCCATAATCATATAATATGGTGAAAGGAATAAATGAAGGACAGGGTAAAAACAATTCCTCAATAATAGAAAATCTAAATTGGAATTAATGGGATGAAGGTGAATGTCCATGACCTGTTGTGCATGAGAATAAAAATAAATTCCTATACATGGAACAATTTAGCTAAAATTTGTTAAGTAATATATAATAAAATTTAATTTCAGGAATACAATGAAGAATAAAATGATATGATTCTATTAATAGTTATAAGTTTTCACAATATGTTCCATAAAAAAAGAAGTGATTATTGATATGACCATTGATAAAAGTGGTTCAAAACCAACTAAAACAAATACCAAAAGGGAAAAATTATTGATGGGTTTCCTCCAATAAAACCTTAAGTTTTATGTATTCAACTGGATGAATAGACTATGGATAATTAGTATGGACCATTGAATTAGTAGTAGATGAGCTGTTTTGGGATTTGGAAGCTATATACTCCAAATCCAAGGATATATTCCACAAGGTTGACAACTCTATTTGGGTCTCCAGGAATTACCCCTGAGAAAATTGAAGGTGAGGAAATAATGGGAACCTAGAACCACCTTGGGTTTACTTGAGAGGAAGATATTTCAATCATGTATTATGCTAGTAATGCTCATGAGGGAGGTTGAAAGGAATCCAAAGCGGTGTGAAATCTATGATCTTTGATTCATTGGATTGATCTATCCCTGTCAATTGGACTAGAAAAGAGTGAATAAGAAATATGATATGATATAGAGTCCAAAATGTAGTCATATTATATTTAAATTTTTTTTATAATAGAATATAATAAAAACATAGAAAATAAAAAATACAAATAATTCCCACAAATTACTCAAAAAGGGGAAAATAAAAGAGAAACAACAAAAAGACTAGAAATATTTTTCCCCAACGGATATGGTGGAATTCTCCCCAGTGGGAAGGATCTGTATTTGGTTGTCCAAATATATTGTAGAAATGGAACTTAATATCAAGATAGATAATCCAAAGTAGAATCTGGCTGCATAGAAGTATTTGGATGTGGTAAAAAGATTATTTTTAAAGATGTGTCAGAAAGAAAAATATCCTATCTGAACTGAGGCTGTAAATCTAGCATTTGGATCGATAAAAGGGATCTTGGGATGACTATTGGAATCAATTCCATTACCTCATCATGTATACTTACATTGAAACCACTACTAGTTTGTAGGGTTAGTGACCTCAAGTGGGATTGGTGGAGGGAGAGTTGGTATAAAGATAGTAGGCATCAGATAAGTGGTAGAAGGATGAGGTGGATCAGGTGTGAGATCAGATAGAGACTCTGGTGGATGCTTGAAAAAAGTGATACCAAAATTTCAATAGATCCTAATTTGGATATCTAATAAGCATTGAATATTGATTTCAAGTTCTTGAATCATATCCCACATGTTATATGGTTTTGGAAATTGTTTTAGGATTCGGAATTGGTGATGCTCGAAGGATGGGTAGGGGATGATGTGGCTGTTTCGGTTTCATGTACACGAGGTATTTCCCCAACTCTTGGGGAATATTATGAAAGATCATCATTTTTAACCTTAGTACAATATGATTCCCACTCATAATTCATACAAACATTTTTTAATAATAATATCTTATAGATAATGATAAGTTTAATATACTAAATCAAACCCATAGATGAGAAAGGGAATGCTGATTCAAACACCCTCAGATTCCTAGTTTTAAGTGTGTAATAATTCTTCCACCCACGATCATGACTTAATACTTCAAGAAATATCCCCCATAATTCAAATAATAATTATTACACATATTCACTATAGGAACTCCCATGGAGGTGGAAAAAATACATAACTCTAGATGACTAACTAACCCCCACAAGTCTCCATGGGCTAGCCCAGAAAGGGAAAGCATGCGATACTGAATTTTAAGTGTTTTACCCTTCAGCTGGGTTCTCATCACCATCTCAGGGTCATGAAATATATAAGGGTTATTGGAAATTTTTCCATGTTCTTTTTGTTATAAGCATTATTTGGGTTAAGGTAAAAGGAAACATAGGTCATAGAGGCATCAAAAGTTGAAGTATAAATACCAAAACTAACCACAAAATCCTTAAATTTCAACTCCCACTACTTGAAACCCAATAAAATGAAATTTGAATCAAATATTGATCAAAATTGTTCAATAAATCAAGGGATATCTCTCAAAAGGTCTCATCCAAGACTATGATGATTTGAGATAACTACATCATGCCCAAAATCTATAGGAACTCATTATCAATGGGAATTTGTCTCAAAACCTCAAAATACAAAGACTTATTTACCCTCATTATCTTGTATTATAAATTGGAAATCCACTTTTGATATTGGGGATCTTAAAAATGTAGGTAGGGATGAGTGTGCAGTGGAGGGGCCTCTCCTTGAGGTGGATACAATTATTGAGAAGTAGAGACAAGGGAGTGAAATGGGGAGATGGAAAAGATGGTGGGGGTGAGCGCTCGTGGGTCCATACCCCATTATAAGGCTGAACCTAGGTTTTGTTTGATAATTTGTTTGGGATTTGGGGGGGGGGGTTGTCTTTTGGTATTCTTCTTAGTCTATGTAAGTTTTTAGGTAGTGGAATGTTTCGAATGTGATGTTTAGATGGAGGAGAGAAAATCATAAGTGTATTGAGTGGTAAGAGTAATTGATTGAATAAGAATAGGTAAGAATCAAATGATAGAGAATAATGGGGGGCTTGATACACAATAAATCATTCATGGTCCTAAATATAAATTAATTTAAACCTTAGTGATGTGAATTAATTAATCACTGTGTGAATAATTTGTCTTATAGGAAACCTAATTCAAAATATTCATAGTGTGAATCCTTATTCACACCATGAAACATGAGATAATATCTAATTTCCCCCTTATATCAAAATATTCCAAATTAATGACTTCTAAACTACTTCTAAAACTATAAAATTTTCTTAACCTATGTTGGCACCTAGTCAGTACTTTATTTAAAGTCATGATTTGGACATACAATTTGGGACCCAGGTAAATTCTAAGTAAAGGAAACATCCTTCATCAAATGGTTCAATATACAACTTTATCCTTTGTCCATTGATCTAAAATGGAGTATTATTTTCTTTCTAAATTTCAACATATCCATATGATAAAACATTAACCAAATTTAAGGGTCTCACCATTATGAATTTATCTTACCATTTTTTTTAAATTTGAGTGAAATAAAAAAAATTATTTATAAGTGTAAATTTCCTTTGAGAAATTTATCCTTCATGCTAGTTTTTGGTCTTCTATTACAGATTTTTGAATTTTCATATGTTTCCATTCAAAGTTATTTGATTTCATCAAATTGTGTAAACCATATTTATCCTACCCATTGAATGTCAAAATTGATTTTATAAATCACTCAGAATGATTGGTGATCAATTTATACATGTAAGTGCCATATTTTTCCATAAAAAAAAACAAAAATAAGTTTTACCAATCAGTATTTTGAAAGTTTTTCTCTACACCCGAAGAGAATAATCTAGTTTTTTACACAAATCCTTCATACTAGATAACATAGTATTATCAAAATTTTACTAATATATATTTAATAAAATTCCACTTTCCCACTGGTTTGTGATTGATAAGACATACTGATATTATAGAGAATATCATACATTTCAATAAAATTTATCATCAATTGGTTGTTAACATGTACAACCCGATCTTTGATGAGTAATCAAAGAATTCCAAACAATGCAAAAATATTCTTTCCCAAGAATTATATCACTACCTTAGATATGTTGAGAGTTATGGATTATTCTTCCATTAATTTAGATACATAATATAAACACACTAATATTTATTTTTTACTGAAATACATGGGGAAATGTCACAGGATATCAACACCCGTCACGACACTTCCCTCAGGGCCTATGCTGGGAAATACCCCAAGCCCACCTCCCAAAGGTCAGGGGTTGGTGACTAGCACCGAAGGCGTCAACCTGCAAGTGAGAGGCATTTTCCTGAGTACCTGTATGCACGAAGACACAACCACATCCCATAGATGGAAAAGTAAATAGGCATTCCACTAAACAACCACTGAGTACAAGTACAACTCAAAGTCAAATGGAATAGAATACAAACCAAACAAAAGACTAACTAGAAAAAAGGAAAGTAGAAAAAAAATCTCTGAAAGGTGTCTGCTGGAAACCCCACCTGATGGTTAATTACAGAGTAGCTGTTGGATGCCATAGAAGTATGCCTCGTCTTCCTGGTCTCCCTGGGCACCACCAGGTCCCGGGCCACCAAGTCCTCCATCAAGGTGGAAATCGTCTGCACCAGACACAACAAGTGTGGGAAAAATCTATGATGGTGTAAGTAATATAATACTCAGTAGGGACCCCAAAATATAAAGAAAATACCACAAATCAATCCACAAAAAACCAAGAATCATGATCACCGAGCCTGATCATGAAGCAAGAAAGCTCACACCAAGTATATTCTAGAGTAGTAAAGTAGAACCATTAGTCACATCGTTGAAAACCTAGGCTGCTGGATAACTCCTCCTCAATGAGTACAGTGGGCCTACCAAGTCACACAGAAGATGCTTCCCAGTAACATATGGACTGTTGTGGTACTCATCTCTGGTGAGTACTGTGGGTATACTGGGTCACAGAGAAGCCTATCCCCATCGTGGTCATGTTGGGTCACACAGAAGCCTCTTCCCACCTATGGCCTACTGAGGTACTCCTCCTGTCATGTACTGTGTGTATTCCAGGTCATATAGAAGCATCTCCCCACCTGGGCCTACTAGGTCACACAAAAGCTACTTCCAATGGGCCATAGTATCTGATCCACACAGGGTCGCTTGTCAGCATTCTTTAGGTCTCAACCAACCACAGGGTTTCCTCACATAGAACACTTGATCTTGGGAGAAATGATCCCCAAGGCATTCATCAATATTAAAATTCCATGAAATACTCCATAGAGTATGACAAAATATCTGCCTTGTTGTGAGGGTTCCAATGCCGCAAATGGATCATCAATTGGATGCTCGGTTTGGATGATGTTGACATTTTTTCAAAAAGGGGACGGTTGGGTCCGAGTCCAATCCGAAACGGCCGAACTGACCCGACCCAACGCGACCCGACCCCGGGTCCACCGACCTGACCCAGACTTGGCCCTAGGTCCACCGACAGGAACCGGACCTAGCTTGGTCTCGGTCTGGTCTGTTGGGTTACGGGTTCGACCCGATTCTAGCACCCTACCCCGTGGGTCGTCTACGAGGCCAGCTCCCCCCAGCCGCGGTCAGTTGACCGCGACCTACTACATGTGACATGACATAATGCCACATTTACCGCCGCCATCCACCGACCTGGAGGTTGGGAGCTTCTCCCACTGTGCTGCGGCCAGATCCAGCCACAATGGTCTTCTCTGGCGCATCATCGTGGCGTGTCGACCGAGCATTCCACAGACCATCAGGTCTGCACGAGTGGTCCATTCTTCATGCTGCTTGCACCTACAGCCTTCGGAGGATGGCATATTTCCTAAAATGGCCTTGAATCTACCATTCTATGCACATGTAAATTTTTTCATGGAGAACGCACAAACAGAGGGGCTTGTGACTTGTTCATGTTGGTCCGTGCTCTCCATGTTAGAATTTTAAAATAGGGGGAGGTTCAGGGATTACAATTCTATCAACCATAAAATTAATCCCAAATATAAATCCTAAGAAACAATAACCCTCATACAAGAACAGACGATTCATGGATCAACCTATTCATGGGATGATCTGCTTTCGTCGTTTAGAATGAATAATAAGGAAAACAGAAATAGAAACAAACCCCTACCTCAATCGATGTTTGTCGTTGTTGAGCTCCGCCCTCGATGATTCAAGATCCATTGGAATTCATTACTTCTCAGTCCCATTATTCATAAGGTGTCTATGTCTCTAGTGATCCTGCTGGTGTTTTTCATTTGTCATTGTAGAGGAATTCCATTTTATGATTATCTAAGAATCCCTAGGGTTAAGTCTCAAATCTCTTATGTGTTAGCTTAATAAAAGGAAACATGACACAAAATTTCTGTTACTATGAAATATTTCTTCATTACACTACACAGAAATGATTCATTAAGAATCTTTCTTTAATGCTTCTCATTACCGCACCATAACACCGTCATCCGCCAATCAAGGGTGTGAAATAAAATAAAATAAAATGTTAAGTTATTTTAATATTTTCTAAAAATTATAAGAATTAACTTTTCCATCCAACCCTTAACGATCAAAGTTAAGTCTATTCTAGGTGAATCTTGGAATTATAAGATCAACAGTGCCCTTGGATTTTAGATTCAAGAACCAGTTCAAAATTTTGAAAAACACACTCGCACGTTTACTTAAGTGAACTAAAAAAATTAAAAAATCTGTTCTGGTCTCATCAAGCCTCAGAATCACGTGCCGTCAAAGCATGTGGTCTTGAAATAATTCCATATAATTTTAAAAAAATTACACAGAAATTCTGGGATATTACATTCTCCCTACCTTAGGCTTTACATCCCCGAAATCCAAAACAATGGATAATCAAACAAATGGGAGTACTAAGCACAAATCTGAGCCTCCCATTCCCATGTGCTCTCTAGAAAATTCCCATGCATCCACTGAATGAAAACTAAAGGAATCAACCATTTGTGAAGAACCCTATCTTTTCGATCCTCTATCTCTACTGGGAACTCCGCAATTGTCTCCCCATCATCAATTTCTAACTCTCCCCAGTTGATGATATGCGATGAATCATGAACGCACCTCCTCACCTATAACACATGAAAAACATAATGCGCCTGGTGCATCTGTGGGTGAAGATCTATGTGGTACGCCACCTCACCAACTCTTATAATGATATGAAAATGTATGATGAACCTCAGAGATAACTTATTACCCTGACCAAATCTAAACAATCCTCATCGGGGTAAGACCCGAAGGAACACATGGTCTCCCTCCTCATACTCCAAGGGTCTCTGCCTCGTATAAGCATATGATTTCTGCCCACTCTGCATAGTCCTGATCAACTCTTGTATGATTTTCACCTTCTTAGTGGTATCCAATACAAACTCTAGACCCAAGAGTGATGACTCCCCTAGGTCTATCCATCATAGCTGTGATCTTCATGGCCGCCGGTACAAGGCCTCAAACGGTGTGATGCCAATGGTGGAGTGATAACTGTTGTTATATTCAAACTCCACTAGTAGTAGGTGGTCCTCCAAATTGTGACCAAAATCAAGGACACAAGCATGAAGCATGTCCTCCATGGTTTGTATGGTCCATTTTTTCTGAGCATATGTATGGGGATGAAAAGCTGTGCTCAAGCGCAGCTGAGTCCTAAACGCCTCTAGAAACCCCTTCCATAACTATGATGTAAAGAGTGCATCACAATCTGAGACAATCGTATAAGGAACCCTATGAATCTGCATTATCTCCTAGACATAGAGGCATCCCAATCCCTCTACTGATCCCTACTTCTGGATGGGTAGGAAGTGAGTCTACTTGGTGAATCGGTCAACGATCACCCAGATAGAATCTTGGAACTTGGATGTGCATGGTAACCCCGTCAGTAAGTACATTGAGATACCTTACCATTTCCACTTTGGTACCTCAAGTGGTTGTGCCAAGCTTGCTGGGACCTGATTCTCTTCCTTCACTTGCTAACAAGTGAGGCATCATGAAATGAACTATGCCAGCACTTTCTTCATCCCTAGCCACTAGTACTGATGTCATAGGTCCCGGTACATCTTCACCACACCAGGATGTACCAGAAATAAGGATTTATGGAACTCACTCAACACCTCCTCCCATAACGTCATTGGTACTATAGTGCATCCTCTGAAAAGGATGACGTGATCCCCACCTATGAAAAATCCATCAAGATCCTGTCTTGAGGATATCAGAGCACGTCAGGCCTCGTAGTCAACATCTACAAGCTATGCCTCCCTAACTTTATGTAAGAGAGAGGGAGTGATAGTCATTGACTGAAGGTAAGTTTCTCCATCACCAACCAAGAAGGATATCTATATCGCGACTAGTTGTTCTGTCACCTCACTCAGCATTAGTAAACCAGACCACCCGTTGAGCGCGTCTGCCACCACGTTCCCCTTCCTAGGAGTATATACTATCTCAAAGTCATAGTCCTAAAGGAACTCCAACCATCACCATTGTCTCAAGTTTAGATCCTTATGTGAGAATATATACCTGAGACTCTTGTGGTTATAGTAGATGTTAAACCATTTAACCATCAAGCAGTGCCACCACATCTTCAAGGAACAGACCACTACTGCTAACTCCAGGTCATGGGTTGTGTAGTTCTGATCATGATACCTCAACTACAATGAGACATATAAGATCAACACTTGATCCTTCATAAGGACACAACCCAATCCAATCCTTGATGCGTCGAAGAAAACTACATACCCAACTCCCTCTTCTAGTAGTCTCAAGATGGGGGCACTCGTTAGTATTCACCTCAGCTTCGTGAAACTCTATTGGAACTTCTATATCCACACAAAGGGTTGTCCTTACCATGTCAAGGATGATAAGGGTGCGGCTACTTTGGAAAATTTAGGCACGAACCTCTGGTAGTATCCAACCAACCCCAAGAAACTCCGCACCTCAGTCATACTCCTGGGTGGCTCCCAAGCAAGCACTGCCTCTATCTTTGTTAGATCCACTGCAACTCCAGCCTCTGAGATGATGTGTCCTAGTAAGTGGACCTCTAGAATCTATAATTGGAACTTTGAGAGATTTGTGTAATTCTGGTTCTCTAAGATTGTATCCAGGACTATTCATAGGTGTTTAGCATGCTCCTCCTCCGACACCATGTACACCAAGATTTCATCAGTTAAGACCACCACTAAACAATGAAAGTAAGGTTGGAAGATCTTGTTCATGAGTCCCATGAACACCACCATGGAATTATTCATGCCGAAGGGCATCACCAAGAACTCGTAGTGGCCATACTGGCATCTGAAGGCTATCTTTGGTATGTCCTCATCCCGTACTTGAAGTTGATGATAGCCTTATCAAAGTTTTATCTTTGAGAACCACCTCGATCCATTTAACTGATCGAAGAGGTCATCGATCCTTGGAAGTGGAAAATTGTTCTTAACCGTCACTTGGTTCAGGCACCAAATGTCCATGCATAATCTCAAGATCCTATATTCATTCTTGGAAAACAACACTGGGGCTTCCCATGGTGAAACACTGGGTCTCACAAAGCCCTTCTCCAACATTCCCTCCAAATGTACCCTCAATTCACGAAGCTCCGTGGGATCTATCCTATATGATGGTGTGGATATTAGTGTATTCCAGGGGTACTGGTCGATGTAGAAGTCTACCTCCCTCTGGGGAGGTAGTCCTTGAATATCCTTAGGAAATACATCCTCATACTCTTCCACCACTACAAGAAATATTGGACTCCTATCATACACCACACTGAGGGTGAGGCTAGCCAACTGGTGAGTATTCGGCTACACCCTCTTACAATAAAGTCCATCAATATATAAAAAGGTTCCCTTCTCACTGGTGAAGAAAAACATGGTCCCATCCTCACAGACACACCGCACTTTGCACCTAAAATAGTCGATCTGAGCATGAACTGTAGATAACTATTCCATACCCAAGATGATGTCTTAAGTCCTCAACGATGCTACTAGGATATCCCAGCTAAATCTATAACCTCCTAGAATAATCTCACACTACTGACACCAGTGTGTAATCATCTAATCCCTTCCCATAGAAGTATCTATTCATAAGGATCGAGCCTATGACTCCACAAAAATCTTCGATCTTCAAATGAGGTTTCTGGTAATGAAAGAGTGACTGATAACTATGTATATAAGAACTATAGATCAGGTGGAGAAGACATAGATCATACCCCTAATAATCTATGGATCGACATGGTTATAGGCCTCCATCACCTGAAGATGACCACACCCCTATCTGCTGGCTCCCTAAGCTTGTGGTGGACCACCTGAGGGTGGTGGTGGTAACACCTCTAACTGTTGTCCACTGCCTACTACAGGGCCTTCTCCCCTACCACATCCACCACCCTTATGACATCCTCACTCAAATATCTTCCTCTACCTTGGCGGTCCCTCAACCATCTGCTGATCATCTGTGCGGAGGGTTGGGAAGTCATGATCCATGTGTCCCTGCCCGCCACACATGAAGCACAACCTGGTTCCCTACTGACTCCCTCTACTTTGGGAGACACTTACTACCGACCCTAAGTCTTGGGGTCACCCCCCGAAAGACCTGGCCTGCTTGGCCCCCCGTGTCTACTGCCTGCTGCTCACCACTGAAGACTCATCAACATGAGGTTTTTCAGTGGCTCCAACTGTTAATGCCTACTCTTCTTGGAAGCTATCCACAAGAAGGTCTTTCTACAACACTCTAGCCTAAGTGGGGATGCTTAGAGCCACCACGGATTCCCTGATCTCATGTCTGAGTCCCCGCTCAAAGGTATGAGCCCTAAATAAATGGTCCCTCGCCATGTATGTGGAGTATTGAGAGAGGTATGTAAACCTCATAGAGTACTCAACCACTATCAGGCTTCCCTATTACAGGTGAAGTAGATCATAGATGCGCACATAGTGAAAGGTCTGGGAAAAAATACCTCTCAGAAAAGCTGCTGGAAATCTATCCAGGTAAGGGTTGCCTCATCCTGCGTCTGGATGGTCAAGCTCCATCGTCTCCCTGCCGAGCCCTATAGAAGGCTCACGTCCAAGATTGCCATCTGGTCAAGTGGTTTCCTCACCAAGTGAAAGACACATGATATTGACTACAACCAATCCTCGGTGACTTGAGGATATATCTCTCCCATAAACCTGGGAGGTCTCTATATCCGGAACTCATGAAAGGCATTGAGTCTATATACGTTTTCTACCAGAAATGCCGGTAGTAACTGCTAATAAACGGGTGGTGGAAACACCGTTTCACCACCCGATGGGGGCCATCTCTAGTACTGGTACCTGAACTGAAGCCTCATCACTAGGAAGGTTATCCCCACGGTCACATGATGGAATCTGAGCTGGCCATCTATGTGTAGGCTTCCAAAAATAGATCAAGATGTACCACAACCATAATTTTTTACCTGGTGACCTAACTATTATTCAAGAAGATCATAAGAAGAAAATTATACAACCGTTATTTTCATCTATAGAGACTAAAATCAAAATTTAGGGCCTTGGTGTATGGATATGTTGGCTATCGCACCAACACTGGACTCCCCAAATATAAAATTTGAACATGAAAATTTAACACTATTGAACCAAAAAACAACAACAGACTCTCAGTATATGAGGTAGAACTGACCCCCTACGATACCACTTGGTCATGACATGGGCCCCAGGGGATGTGTCATGATAACACTTAACACATTGAACACTTTAGCATCCATGATTTTTCATTTTATTCCTCTTTGGAATGTTTCAAACTCTTTAGTAGTGATCAAAAATTTGGATGAATACTTTATCATTTCATTGAAGATATGACCAAAATAATTCACTTTGAAGGATATTTTCCATCATAAAAACCAAGCCATGGTATCTCCCAGTGGACGATGAATGAAAAAATTCTATAACACAGTACACCTCCTCTTCCAATAGACACTGATGGATTAATCCATCACCATTTTTCTCAAAGATAAGTGGATATTACTAGTATTAGTGTGACGTATCAACCAAATTTTTTACATTATTGATAGTAAAAGTATGGATATCAATCCATGATGGCCAATTAATTATCTTTATCATCAAAACAAAGTCATTCTTACAAATTCATAAAGAATAATGTGTCATTTGTAAAGTTATCTAGTATCTCCAACTCTTCCACTTAATTATTCAATAAATATGAAATTTAAAAATGTCCAGCCATATGATTCTTTGAGTTTTTTGTATATTTTATTACATTGTAAAATTATTTTAGAAAAAAAAATCCATTAGATCAGCCTCAACTTAGTGTCTTTCTTTCTCAAAAGGTATCTCAATATTTCATGGTTGGTAAATACCACAACTCTAGAGAGATCGAGATATGACATGAATTTTTTAAATGTAAACTCCACCACAAGTAATAATTTTTCTATCACTACATGGATGATTTGATTGCAATTGAGTGTGTTTCTAGAATAGTGGATGATTTTAATGATGTGATCAACTCACTTACCTAAGACAACTCCAAAAAATTGACTACATCACATAAAATAACAAAATAGTTTTAACAATCCAGTGTTATGATAATTGGGCATTATATTAGGTTTATACTTAAAGTTTTAAAGTATTTTTAAAAAGATTCATTCACTACTAGAAAAATAGGTATTTGCGACGGGATCCCGTCGCAAATGGCTTGTTGAGACGGGGGCCCGTCGCAAATGACCCGTTGCTGAAAACGGTGTCGCAATAACAATTTTTTACGACGGGACCGTCGCTAAAGCCTTTTTCCGCGACAGGGAGAATCCCCGTCGCAACTAGTACTCCGTATATTTGTAAAATCCTATTTGCGACGGGCCTCGTCGCAAATACCTGTTGCGACGGGACACGTCGCAAAAACTATTTTTAAAAAAATAAAAAAAAATAATACTATTTGCGACGAGAATAGTATCCCGCCGCAAATACTATAAAAAAATAAAATAAATAAATTGTTAATAAATTATTTTAATTAATATAATAATAATCCAATTATAATTCAAAAATAAAAAATAATAAAATATTAATAAATGAATTTAATTAATATAATAATAGAATTATAATTCACAAATAAAAATAATAAATTATTTTAATTAATATAATAATAATAGGTTGATAATTCAAAAATAAAAAATAATAGAATATTAATAAATATTTTATAATGAGACAGAAACTACGAATAGAAAAAAAATCATATTTTGATTTCACAAATTTTATAACATAAATACAAACTCTAATCTGAAGGGGGGGGGGGATCTGTAGATGGTGGTGGAGGAAACTCCATCCCTAAAGCATGAGTGAGTCGGCGCATGTACTCCATCTGCTCCTGATGCTGCTGCTGCCACTGACTCATCTGCTCCTCGTACAGCTGCTGCTGGCGTCGACGCTCCTCCTCATGCTTCTAACGCATTTGCTCCTGCTCCTGTCGAAGAATCTCTATCAGTGCAGTCTGAGATCACAACTGATCCTCATACTGTGTAGCAGAAGAAGATGCACGAGCTCCTCTCGAGCTGGATGCCGACATCACAGCACTGCCATAATAATCTCCGGGAGTCAGTCGAGAGCTGATACCAACTACCCGGCCCTTCTCGAAGGCATACTGGGTGGCCTGCATCCATGCTGCCTCATCAAACTGACGGCCAGTGGTCTGATCTGATGACTCGGCCTGACTCTCAGGTCGGGCCTGTGACGCTGCGGCCTCATATGACTCCTGTAGTTGCAATTTAAAATTAAAATTGTGAATATATTATATATAGTTAATTTTTAAACTTGAAAAAAATAATACTAACCATGATGTTATGCTGACGATCACCTCTGAGCTCCCCAGTAGCAGGATCACTATACATCCTCCGATATACGTCGTACTCCGTAATATCGGGGTGTTCGACAGCCTATAAGAATAAAAAATAAACTGTTAATATTTATAGTTATATAAAATATTTATAAATAATGTACGTACCAGATGCAGTCTATGAGTACTGAAAGAACGACTCCTAGCTCAATGAGTCACCTCCTGTCTCCCCCAATTCTGCCTCCCCACCGATGATCTCCTCTGAAAGGCACCACTCAACCAGTGCGCACATAATCCATCCCATACATGGGATGAAATGTACTCTGGTCGGTGTGCTCTACATGACTCGTCAAAATCTGACACTCCAGCTTTCTTCATCGCAGCTTTTCTTAAATTGTGCAAAAACTGACGAAGGCGATCACGCATGGCCACCTCCCATGCCTCGTGGATGGTGTCACGCATGGTATCCTCGATCGGATACCATAAACCCTAAAAATAAATCAAAATATCAAGTTATAAATGAAATAATTTTCAAAATAAAAATTATTTATTTACGTACGTACCAACCAATGGCCGAAGATGGCCTGCTGCACATCAATGGGAATCTGCTCCCATGTGGTCCACGACTGAGAGAAATAGTTGCGCAAAATAGCGATGCCCTGTCCGACTGCTATATGCGGAAAACTGTAAAAATAATAAACATTTATTATGTGAATAGATTAATGAAATCTTAGTCAAATCCACAGGTTATCACATAGGTTATCACACCTCCGTGTGCGTGGATCAAACCCAAGACATGGACGTCGCTCGGGGACGGGGTCAGGAATCATCAATCGTGCAAGACCACGCCCCCTCCACGTACTCCCTGGAGTGCCTGTAGGCTGAGGGTCATCTGCCAGCAATTCATCCGCATCGAAAGGAAGATCAGCATCCGCCGACGCACGAAATGTGGCGTCGTCCATCTGAAACAGAAAATTTTAATGTTGTTAGAAAATAATTGATAATTACTATTATATATACATATATACATATTATGATTGTATATAAATACCATGGAATTCTATAAGTGTTCATCTTCATCATCATCTTCATATATGTCAATGTCATCTTCATATTCCTCCTCAACATCATTGATATCCATTCGAGTTACAGTTGATTCATCTCTTACCATTTCAAATTCATATGTGACATCATTAACATCATCGTCATCACCGACTCTTAAATGTGGGGTGTCGTCATCGATGCTCATGTCTCTTTGTAAAAAAGATTGATTTTGAGTACTCTCTTGAAAAACTTCAATTCTTTGCACATCAGTGAAAGCACATTCACTTTGACTAAACTGATTGTCTCGAATTTTGATTTTTATTACACTCCACCAATCAGTCAAGTCTCTTGATGTAGCACAGTACTTTGCGTAATAAACTTGATGTGCCTGTTGATCCAATAAGAATGGTCCATTTACTGCGAGAACACTTTTACATTTAATATCGATGATTCCATGAGTCGGATGAACACGCACGCCTCTCTCTGTATCCAACCACCGACATTTGAAAATGGTTATGTAATGTTGTCCAAGATAACAGAGTTCAATGATTTCATCAAGTATGCCATAAAAGTCAACTTCATTTTCTCGATGATGAGATCCTCTCAAGCTAACTCCATTGTTCATTGTTTTTTTCGATTCTCCATATGCATGTGTGTGGAATCGAAATCCATTCACCACATATGCATTATAAGTTTTAACAAGTTTGGAAGGTGGGTTACTCAATACACACAGCCGTTTGTCAATTTTATCAGCATGTCGAGACACCTGAAAATTTGTGAAATAATTATCAATATAGTAAACTATACATTGAATGAGTTGCTAAAAGATAAAGAATTTATGTTACCAGTTTTTGAAACCACTGAGAGAAATTTTTCAGTCGACGTTCTTCGAGAGAAGCTGCTGTAATTTGTGGAATTTGTTTCTTGATATGATTATCATACAACCTATAAAAACCAAAGTTATTTACTGTAGCATAAATGATAGAATAAGTGATATAAACACTTACAGTACAACTGATGTCATCTCTTCACAGTTGAGCAGAACATATGTATGAGCTCTATTATGTTCATCATCTGAAAGCCAGCGTTCACAAACTCCACCAAAACCAAGCTCTGACTGGTTGAAAACAGACAATTTATTGTCGATTTCATCAATATTCCTCTCGTTTTGTCCCATTCGGTTGTGTTTTGAAGGATACTCAGATTCAAAATAATGGGAGCAGAAAAAAGATATTTCCTCTTGCAAATAAGCTTCTGCAATAGATCCGTCAACAGATGCTTTGTTACGTACTTTTCTTTTCAATTTTTGCATGCATCTTTCAAATGGGTACATCCATCGAAACTGTACTGGACCTCCACATTTGGCTTCATATGGCAAATGTAACATCAAATGTTCCATTGAGTCGAAGAAAGACGGCGGAAATATTTTTTCCAGTTTACATATAATTACAACAACATCTTTTTCAAGTTTTCCTAGAGCATCATAATCTGCTGTAGCCACACAAATTTCCCGAAAAAAATGAGACATGTCTGTTATGGAATCCCAAATCACAGAATTCAACAGACCTCTTAATCCAATGGGTAGAAGTCTTTCCATTATAACATGATAATCATGATATTTTTAATCCAGTAATAGGACCATTCTTTACACATCTACCCAAATTGGAAGCACATCCATCTGGAAGTCTCAAATCTGCAATCCACTAACAAAATAATAAACGGTTTTCTTTAGACAGTGTATAAGCTGATTTTGGTTTCAGTAACCTTTCTGTTCTGACATTCTCAAACAGTTCCAATTCTGGATGCCTGTAAATTTGGGCAAGATCTAAACGTACATTTACATTGTCTTTTCTCTTTCCTGACGTATCCAAAACTGTATGAAACAAATTATTAAAACAGTTCTTCTCAATATGCATGACATCTAACATGTGTCGGACCAACAAATCAGACCAATATGGCAAATCCCAAAATATGCTACGTTTAATCCAATTGTGTTCTTTCCCAAAACCAGAAATTTTCTGTTGGTTTATTGTGGGACCAAAAGTGATGGGAGGTAATGAAAATACAACTGATTTTAACTCCGAACCTGGTAGCATTTTTGGAGGTCCATCCCTTTCAACTGTTCCTTTTCTAAAATGAGATCTGTTTCTGCGAAAAGGATGATTAGCTGGAAGAAATCTGCGATGACTGTCAAAATAACAAGGTTTCTTTCCATGAATGAGCATAAATGCTTTGTTCTCTCCCATACAGCAAGGAAATGATTTCTGACCATGTGTACTCCAGCCAGATAACATCCCATAAGCCGGGAAGTCACTTATTGTCCACATCAATGCTGCTCTCAGTATGAAATTCTGTTTCGTTGCAACATCATATGTACTGACACCAGTACTCCACAATAAATTTAATTCATCAATCAATGGTTTCAAATAAACATCAATATTTTTCTCCGGATGTCCTGGAATTAGTAAAGTCAAAAAGATATATGGCTCCTTCATCAACATCCATGGAGGTAAATTGTACGGAGTTAAAAAAACAGGCCAACATGAATATTGACTACCATAAGATCCAAACGGACAGAAACCATCAGTGGAAAGGCCCAGTCGAACATTTCTAGCTTCTAAAGTAAAGGATGGATGCACTCTATCAAAATGTTTCCATGAATCACCATCGGCTGGATGATTCAAGATTTTATCGGTTGAAATATTCTCTTTATGCAATGAAATCATTGTCGTTGTATTCTTAGACATGAATAAACGCTGGAGTCTGGATGTAAGCGGAAAATATCTCAACTGTTTTAAAGGAATCAAACCAGACTTCCCATGTTGTCCTTCTTTATATCTCAGTTGCCCACATGTGGGACAACTATCCAACGACTCATTTTCCCCAGAATATAAAATGCAGTCATTTGAACATGCATGAATCTTCTGACAAGTAAGTCCCAAATTTCGAACCAGCCTCTTACTCTCATAGTAATTTGCAGGTGAAACATTTCCTTTGGGTAACAGTGTTTTAAGCAAAGAAAATATCTGGTCAAAACAGGTGTTTGACATTCCGTTATCTGATTTGATAGTCATAAATTTTGCAACTGCTTTTAATTTGCTCATCTTGAAGCCAGGATATAATGCATCCTCAGCAGACTTCAACAACTCATAAAATTCAGACGGTGCCAACTCAGGATTTGAAGCTATATCAGCCAGAGTTTCTGTATGTTGAACAGATGAACCTGCAACATCATGTACTAAATCTTGAAACCGGGATGGATCCAGAATCAAGTTGGTATCACCTGCTCTGGAACTGCGTTCACCGTGTTGATACCAAAAAACATAATCTGGTTGAAAACCAAAACGCAAGAGATGTTCTCCCACTTTTTCAAACGTGTCAAACGTTCTCAATGCACATTTTCTGTAAGGGCATTTTATTTTGTCTTCTGAAACAAATTCTGGATTTGATACCGCAAATGATAAAAAAGTCTCCACACCCTCTACATATACTGGATTTAAACCAGAACTATTTGGATTTCTACGTTGATTTATCCATATGCGGTCACCTAATAATGATTGTTGATGACCTCATTGTTCTATATTTCTCTATAAAATATAAAAGCATTACTGGTTTTGAATAATTTGTTAGAAAAAACACTCAAGCTAGGATAATTATAGAGTTTAGATCATACACAACTGACACAAAATTTTTATTGAGATAGACATAAAAATTGACCCTTTAAGAATTAAATATGTTGAGAATAAAGCAAAATATGTTACAAATATTGATAATTTTAATATTATATAAATTTTTTATTATTTTCATAGTACTAATATTATTTCTAATTATTACTAATTATTACTAATTATTACTAATTATTGGTAATTATTACTAATTATTACCAATTAGTGGTAATTATTACTAATTATTGGTAATTATTACTAATTATTACTAATTATTACTAATTATTGGTAATTATTTCTAATTATTACTAATTATTACTATTTACCGGTAATTATTCCTAATTATTGGTAAGTATTACTAATTATTGTTAAGTATTACTAATTATTACTAATTAATACTAATTATTGGTAATTATTGGTAATTATTACTAATTATTGGTAATTATTATTAATTATTACTAATTATTACTAATTATTACTAATTATTACTAATTATTACTAATTATTATTAATTATTCGTAATTATTTCTAATTATTACTAATTATTACTAATTATTGGTAATTATTTCTAATTATTACTAATTATTACTATTTACAGGTAATTATTCCTAATTATTGGTAAGTATTACTAATTATTGTTAAGTATTACTAATTATTGGTAAATATTGGTAATTATTACTAATTATTACTAATTATTGGTAATTATTGGTAATTATTACTAATTATTGGTAATTATTGGTAATTATTACTAATTATTGGTAATTATTACTAATTATTGGTAATTATTACTAATTATTACTAAATATTGGTAATTATTGGTAATTATTACTAATTATTGGTAATTATTGATAATTATTACTAATTATTGTTAATTATTGGTAATTATTACTAATTATTGGTAGTTATTACTAATTATTGTTAATTATTACTAATTATTGGTAATTATTACTAATTATTGGTAATTATTACTAATTATTACTAATTATTACTAATTATTACTAATTATTGGTAATTATTACTAATTATTGGTAATTATTGGTAATTATTGGTAATTGGTAATTATTGGTAATTATTGGTAATTATTGGTAATTATTGGTAATTATTGGTAATTATTACTAATTATTGGTAATTATTACTAATTATTGGTAATTATTACTAATTATTACTAATTATTAGTAATTATTACTAATTATTACTAATTATTACTAATTATTACTAATTATTACTAATTATTACTAATTATTACTAATTATTGGTAATTATTACTAATTATTACTAATTATTGGTAATTATTGGTAATTATTACTAATTATTACTAATTATTGGTAATTATTACTAATTATTACTAATTATTACTAATTATTACTAATTATTTCTAATTATTACTAATTATTACTAATTATTGGTAATTATTGATAATTATTGTTAATTATTATGAATTATTGGTAATTATTGGTTATTATTACTAATTGTTGGTAATTATTACTAATTATTGCTAATTATTGGTAATTATTACTAATTATTGTTAATTATTACTAATTATTGGTAATTATTACTAATTATTACCAATTAGTGGTAATTATTACCAATTATTACTAATTATTGGCAATTATTACTAATTATTACTAATTATTACTAATTATTGGTAATTATTTCTAATTATTACTAATTATTACTATTTACCGGTAATTATTCCTAATTATTGGTAAGTATTACTAATAATTGTTATGTATTACTAATTATTGGTAATTATTACTAATTATTGGTAATTATTATTAATTATTACTAATTACTACTAATTATTGTTAATTATTACTAATTATTGGTAATTATTACTAATTATTGGTAATTATTACTAATTATTACTAATTATTACTAATTGTTACTAATTATTGGTAATTATTACTAATTATTACTAATTATTACTAATTATTGGTAATTATTACTAATTATTACTAATTATTGGTCATTATTGGTAATTATTACTAATTATTGGTTATTATTGGTAATTATTACTAATTATTGGTAATTATTACTAATTATTGGTAATTATTACTAATTATTGGTAATTATTACTAATTATTGGTAATTATTACTAATTATTACTAATTATTGGTAATTATTACTAATTATTGGTAATTATTGGTAATTATTGGTAATTGGTAATTATTGGTAATTATTGGTAATTATTGGTAATTATTACTAATTATTGGTAATTATTACTAATTATTGGTAATTATTACTAATTATGGGTAATTATTACTAATTATTACTAATTATTGGTAATTATTACTAATTATTACTAATTATTACTAATTATTACTAATTATTACTAATTATTGGTAATTATTACTAATTATTCCTACTTATTACTAATTATTCCTAATTATTACTAATTATTACTAATTATTACTAATTATTACTAATTATTACTAATTATTACTAATTATTACTAATTATTACTAATTATTACTAATTATTGGTAATTATTCGTAATTATTACTAATTATTACTAATTATTCCTAATTATTACTAATTATTCCTAATTATTACTAATTATTACTAATTATTACTAATTATTACTAATTATTGGAAATTATTGGTAATTATTGTTAATTATTACGAATTATTGGTAATTATTGGTAATTATTACTAATTATTGGTAATTATTACTAATTATTGTTAATTATTACTAATTATTTTTAATTATTACTAATTATTGTTAATTATTACTAATTATTGGTAATTATTGGTAATTATTACCAATTATTACTAATTATTACTAATTATTGGCAATTATTGGTAATTATTACTAATTATTGGTAATTATTACTAATTATTGGTAATTAATACTAATTATTGGTAATTAATGGTAATTATTACTAATTATTGGTAATTATTACTAATTGTTGGTAAGTATTACTAATTATTGTTAAGTATTACTCATTATTGGTAATTATTACTAATTATTGGTAATTATTACTAATTATTACTAATTATTACTAATTATTACTAATTATTACTAATTATTACTAATTATTACTAATTATTACTAATTATTACCAATTATTACTAATTATTACTAATTATTCCTAATTATTACTAATTATTCCTAATTATTGGTAATTATTTGTAAGTATTGGTAATTATTCCTAATTATTACTAATTAGTGGTAATTATTAGTAATTATTAGTAATTATTACTAATTATTGATAATTATTGGTAATTATTACTAATTATTGGTAAGTATTACTAATTATTGGTAAGTATTACTAATTATTGGTAATTATTACTAATTATTGGTAATTATTACGAATTATTGGTAATTATTACTAATTATTAATAATTATTCCTAATTATTGATAATTATTGGTAATTGTTCCTAATTATGAGTAATTAAATGAATAATTACCAATAATTAGGAATAAAAAATTATTAGTATATTTTATTATTAATATTAAAATAATATAATTTTCTAATTTATATACAATTCTCCTTTCATCTGTGTGTTTTCTATCTCCATATACAAATAATACATGTGGAGACAGCAAACACACAGATGAAAAGAGAATTGTATATATATAAAAAATTATATTATTTTAATATTAATAATAAAATATACTAATAATGTAATAATGTTATTATTCTTAATTATTGGTATTTATTACTAATTATTAAGTAATAAAACAATGTAAACATAATTAAATTACAACTAATTAAGAATAATTGAAACTAATAAAACATTAAAAATAAATATTAAATTAAAATGAATATAAATACCTTGAAAATTGATCTGAGGTTGATCTCTGATCGTTCTTCAAAACTTCAATATCAACTCCGGAGAAAAAAATTAAACTTGAGAAAAACTAAACTTTAGAAATAAAATTTTGAGAGAAGAAGAAGATGGAGTTTGAGAATGATTTGAAAAAAACGAATGAGGGTATTTATAGGTTAGATTAATTGCGACGGGCCCATTTGCGACGGGATACCCGTCGCAAATACCTTAGCCAGCATTTATTACGGTCAACGGTTAAATAGTTATTTGCGACGGGTCCCGTCGCAAATAACCACCTGCCGACATACTATTTGCGACGGGGGAATATTCCCGTCGCAAATACCTTTTACCGCCGCCGGTTATTTGCGACGGGAATATTCCCCCGTCGCAAATATGTTTCCCGTGATTTGGCGCGCAAAGGGCGCCAGTCCTTTTGCGACGGGGAAAGCTATCCCGTCGCAAAAGGCTACTTATTTGCGACGGGCAAATACCCCCGTCGCAAATAAGTTTTTTACAGGGCTATTTGCGACAGGAATAAATCCCGTCGCAAATAACCCATCGCAAATACCCATTTTTCCCATAGTGATTGAACTCAAAGGGTGAATACTTTTCCAAAATATGTGTGAGATGATGATTTATTTTTGGAAAATTCTTTGATGATCCAGTGATAAAACATTTCATGGGAAAAAATGTGGATTCCCATAAATATTTTCGGTTCTAGGAGTTCTTTAATTACTTTGATATTTTCTAGATATACTATAATTCCATGTCCTTAAAATTTTTATGTAAGTAAAATGATTTCTTGAACCATAAAAAGGAACTTCTAAAAATTAAGAACTAATCATTTTTCCTCACATTTATTGAGTATAAAATCTAAATTATGCATATGCACATCAAAATATCTTCCATACATAAAAAAATTATCCATAAAAAATATCTAGTAATTCCTCCAGCATACCATGAATGATTAATTTCAGGTACCTTTGGAAGGTTTATGGTTCATTACATATCCCAAAGGATATGTTATGGTGTGATAATGTTCCATATGGGAATGAGAATATTGTTTTTGAATGATCTTCTAGGTCAATATAAATTTGGTTATATCCCGAATAACCATAAAATTCATGTTTGGTTAATATTTATAGAATCTAATCCATTAAAGGAAATGATAAATGGTCCATTGAGGTGGACACATTCAACATAAAATAATCAACACACATGCACCATCTCATGATCATCCTTGTAGGTATTAGATCATTTTCATTTTTTTGAACCACATCTAAGAATCCCTTATTCGGTACCACTTAAAGTGAGCTCACTCACTCACTATTTGAGATAGAGAAAATAATTCTAGTATCAATTTGTTTCAAAAGATTATTTTTACCACCTATTTAATGTGTGGATGAGTATTATTTGAGTTTTTAAACTCATATTAACTCTATCTTATAATAATAATTCATGAGTTCAAAAAGTTGGAACAATTCTTTTGACACCAATTATACTCTATGAAATTGAATTATTTGTTTTATTTAGAGTAGCAAGCAACCCATCCGCTTATTCTAAGGTTAATTCCAAATTTATGATGACTCAAAATGTATCTTTAGCCTCCACAAATGAGTAAATAAGTGTCATTAGCAGTGGGTTTAGCTTTAATATTGAGGTCTTTATGATTGAGAGGATAAATTTTGGGTATGATTTCCTTGTTAGTAGTTCTATCTACTACACCTCCCTGTGCGTGATGTTGTTAATTATTTCTCATGAAATGGTTCTTCATTCTTATCAACCATCTCATAAATGGGTGAAATTATTTTATTCTCTTCCTCTTTTTATAATTTCTTTAGTGTTATCTTTTTTGGAACGTTTTCTTCATCGGTTGTGAAAATACCTTAACATTCCACCGATTCAACTCTTTTATTCAAAGTATTTTATAAATTTAAAACTATGTGTTCATTATCAACCTAAAATATGAGTATTACCTGGTTCATATAAATAATTAATTTTATAATTTTGAGTAATGGTCATCCTAGTATTATAGACACATCACATTCCTTTTCCATTTAAAGATTAAAGAAATCATTGAAGAAAATAAACTTTACATATCTTACAAGAAAATCTTACAAAACTCCTTAAAAGTAATTCATATACTGGTCAGTGATATTCTAGGGCACCATTGTTGGATTGGGTTCATCAATCCCCAATTTGAAAAAAAACACTCATCGACACCATGTTTACACTTACTCCAAAATCATAACTCACCTTTCCAAAATGGCATGATCCCATAGTGCATGAATTGGATACAATTTTGGGATCTCTTAACTTCGGTAGAATTTTTCTTTGGAATATTGGTAATAAATTCTAATTGAGGAAGATAAATCCCAATAATAAAAATTTCTTTTTATTTGAAAACAAATATTTTTGTAACTTTTCATAAATTAGTATCTCGGAAATAGTTTCAAAAAATTTCAAGCTGATGTGAAGCTGTTTGAACATATCTAAGAATGTTTTTATTGGAATTAAATATTTAATTGATTTATTCTTTTTGTAAATGGTATAGGGTGTCAGTATGGTGTTTATGGTGAATAATTTTCTCTTTTTTCCACATCTTTATATAGAGTTTGAGTTGTTTTATCTTCTTTTTTACCCATTTATTCTTTATAATTATACATATCTTTCTTCTCATATTCAGGATTATTTCATCTTTCCTCCTTTTTCATCATCATTTCATTAGTTATGTCACGCTTTTGGGTTATTACTCCACCATTATCTCACCTTTGAAATATTTTATTTCCTCTAATTATTTTCCATTTTATAGGTTCACAATGTTGGACTCCTATCTTTTATGGGTCTCTGTGTTGCCAGGTAGTGTACATATTAAACACATTGAGAAAGTCTATAAAATCTATCATACTTGATGCTTGATTTTACAAAGATAATATTCCTAGTTTTTCCTATAAGTTTCTTAGGTAAACATTAAATTATCTGACTTATGATTGAATTTGTAGAAAAATTTATCAATGTTGGAATGCGAGTATTGTGGTTTTCTGGGTAGATAATATGGTTGAAAATACTACTAGGGTAGAAATTATGGGGTTCTTAGTGGATATATGAAATGTAATAGTTACTAAGATTATGACTAAGGAGGGTAATCAGGTGGCACTAGAATTTGTTGATAGTTCTATCCACTCCATTGTTAATTCCACCCTTGGTGAGAAAATTTTTGGGTTTGTTACAGACTTAACTGGGAATAAGTTGGTTGATACTACAGTTGAGGTTATTTATAAATCACATTACTATAATCCTTATGTTTGTTCTCTTCCAACCCTAATCAGTAGTATTGATAAGTATTCAATCCTGTATAAATTTCTCATGGTTTTATTTCCATTATAATGGCTAAAAACATTGCTTATTGTTATGGGAATTTGAATGTTTATAATTTCATACTTAGATTTTCTATTGGGAAGAAAGGCAGTTAATCTCTTCTAATGGATTCATTAATCACATTTGGAGTACTTGGTTGAAGGCTGGAATTATTATAAATTTCTTCAAGAATATAACTTCCACCCTCAAGCATCTTAATCATAATTCCTCCATCAGTTGAAGCATTAACCATAGTTCGAGTGGTGGGTTGTAGACCACAATAAAATGTTTTTATTTGGAGCCAAACATTGTTCCAAATGGTTTGATAACTTCCATTGTGATTCTTTAAACTAGTCCCAGGCCTCCCAATCTAACTCCCTATCAAATTGAGTGAAATTTTTAATTTCACTTCTAAAATTCCATATCCTAGAAGGTGGTAAGTATATATCTAGGAACTTCTTAGACACCCCATCCCAAGTAGTGATAAATCCTATAGGTTAGTTTTTATACCATTCTTTATCTTAATCTTTGAGTGAGAATGGAAACACTCATAGGTGGATGTAATATATAAACACTCCTTGGTTCTTGAAAGTGTCACAAACTTCGATTTTTTTTATTAGTTCCCATGTGGGTATTAAATTTTTAAGCCAACAAATTGTCCCATATTTTGAATAATGTGGATGAGACTGAGATTTATTTTGAATGTATTTTCATGGATGTGTGGTTTCACAATGATGAATTTTGAACCATGGATTTATGGAACATTGTAATCTATAATGTTATGATCTAGGAATTATGGTCACACTTCGTTATGTTGTTTCTAATTTTCAATATGGAAATTATGATCATTATAAGTGGTGAGGTTGTATTATTTTTCCATGATAATATTCCCACACATATAGAAGCACTATTTAATTTTTTTATTTAATTCAAGTGTTTCTTGCATGTCCAAACTTCTAAATTGAATCATGGGAGCATGTATCATGAACTAGAATAAAATTAAAACCATACATGATTGTTCATGTGTTAGAAATAGAGAAATGTGAAAAGGTGAAGTGAGTTAAGAATTCCTAGTTTACATACTATAAAGTTCACCATGTATCCCCTAAAACAAATCTAAAAACCTGAAATAGAGGAAACATTATGGGAATCGTTAATTCCAAATGATTGATAGTCAGTTTTTAAATTCATTTACATTTCCAACACAAACACTATATACAGAATGTATAGTACATTAGAAGATTGCAGTCAAAATCATAGGGAGGAGAATGCGTTGGAAACAATTTAGAAGTAGTTACCTAGAGAATGACTCTTTTCCAAAATTTTGGTAATAATTATGAATATCTAGTTAATTTTATTAACTAAAATTAAATAAATAGAATCTAGAATCAATTTTAAGGGAATTAATATTAGGGTATCATTAATCTACTAAAGGTTTAATTTAGCAGTGTTAGCCAAAAGGTTGTCCTAATTTCACCAATCTCCTGTAGTCAACTTAATTGGTTATACATAAACCAACAACCATTACTTCTTCTAGAACAATAATCAATATAGGTGCATTAAATTCAACCCTTAAAGTTGAAGACTCTTCCAAGATATTAGTCCTAGCCTAAACATCTTAATTAAATTTTATTTACTCTTTTTAAATTTCCTTAGTTCGATTCCTGAAAATGGATGTGATTTTGTTTATTACCAATATAATTCCTAACCCAACCATATATACCATGTTTAAATTAATGATTCATTAAAAAATATCCCCCTATTCTTGATTCCCTACCCCTCAAAGAACTAGCCACACATGGTGGGGAGATAATCCATCATGCTTGAGAGTAGGAAATTAGGAAAAAAATGCATGAAAAAAGAAAATAATATTGAAATAAAAAATTAAAAAATCAATTTCTTTGTATAGAGAAAATTATTATAGTAAGTGATTTAAATTTGAAACGCATAAAATTAAAAGAAGGAAATATTTTTTACATAAGTAGAGAACTCCAATGAAGAAAAAAAATTATGGAAGAATTGTAAAAAATATAGGTCCCTTAAAAAGTTTGGATAATCTAGGTAACTATAGATAGGGAACACTCACATTATGAAATTTAATTCATAGAGATAATGGGCCTATCTTCTTCAGAATGTGTGTCTATCATGAACATTCACACCACAATAAATATTTAGGGTATGAGTTAAAAATTCTAGTCTTTGAATCTCAACGATTTATGACTCAAAACTGACCCTAAAAGCTTCAGGGGTTTTATTGTTGACTTTGAATTGATCCTTTCATAGAATTATTTATTCATCATGGTGTGAATCAGTTATATTTCCTAAATTTTTTGATTTAATAGGTTTCCTAGATTTAATGATCACTTGGTAGCTTCCCCATATTCTATCTATGAATACTCATGTCATTAATCATGTTTTATAGTGTAAAATCTATATAATTTCAACTATTTTTATCAACCAGTAGTCCACTTAATTTGTTTTTAAAACCTTTAAAACTCAATTATGAAATCAAGAAATCATGTGTAAAATAATAAAAAATCAATGAAATACCAGTCCAAAATATATGTTAAATGAAAACATATCATTCATGATGTGGTGATTGTTTTATATGAGGTTATCATAAAATAAACTATGGAAGATCTTGGGAATGATTTAAACATGGATTGAGGGAATATTGAATAAGTGAAGGTGAAATTATAATACAATGTATGGGATATTCTACTATTTTAATCACTACCAGATTCATGGGACGTTATGGTAAAGATAGTCAATCATTTCTTTTGAAAAAAATATTTTGGTGTTTAAAGATTCAAGGAATTTGATCCTAAATGAAGGACTTAAATGAAGGTAACTCCAATCATCATTTGGAAGTTAACTCAATATTAATAGATGAATACAACTATCCCAATAAAGAAATTAAAATAAATAATTGGATAATAATTCATGAGAGAGAATTCAAGTAAAATTGACTGGTCTAAACCCAATAAGATTGTAGTTTGGTAAAAGGGTAAATATTTAATATAATTATAGTAATAAAAAATAGGATTATATATGGGATTTAACTTATAGAATTCAAATTTTATGTGTAATAATGTGAGATATAAAAACTTATTTCTTAGTGTTATCATTTTAATGGAGTCATGGATGATTTACATAGAAGAATCATTATATTCAATGATAGAGAAAAGATTCAAGGTAAATTATGTGTTCATAAAGTTCAAAAATGATAATTTGGAAATGATGATGTAATAAAGATATTTAGAAATTTTTTTTTGGATATGGAATGTGAGTTTCTTGATTTTGGAAAAAGTTAGAAATAATAAGTATAGGGATCCCTGGTGGTTACATAAGGAGTAAAGGATGTGACCTTGTATCTAAATGGAAGATCAAATAGAGTTGTAATTTCTAGTGTCTAATTTTTTTATAGTACAATATTTTGGTACTAAAATTCTGAATAACTCATTGAGAAGGTGTAGAAGCTCTAATAGTAAAATGTATGATGAATATCCATCACACTGATATCAGATGATGTGAGAATTTTGTTTTTGGGAAGTAGAAGAGGGTGTCCTTCAACTTGAATAGATGGATTCTTAGAGCTCATAAGCTAGAACTACTTCACTTTGAAATTTAGGGACCCTCCCTAGTCTAATCTAATATTGGGTTTCTTTACATTGTAACTTTAATTTATGATACAACTAATAATGTATGGTTTTACTTCCATAAGAACAAGTTTAATTTCTTTGAATCATTTATTTAATGAAAGTCCATGGTGGATAGAAAAACTAGTCAAAATTTTGAATTCCTAAGGTCTAAAAATGGTAGTGAGTACAATAAACATAACTTTCAGAAAAAATTAGAAGAAGGGGGTCTGAATATAAGATATTATTCCTAGAACACTTTAAAAGAATAGTATTGTTGAATAGATGAATTTTCTTTTGATTGAGAAGGATTACAACATGAGGGTTTACTCAAGAATAACCAATATGATTTGATCAAGATTAGTGAATATAGATTCATACATAGTTAATAAGAATACATTCAATACATTGGGACATGAAGTTCTGGAGAAACCATGGTCTGATAAACAAATAAAAGTTACCCAGCTAAAAATATTTATAAGTCTTACCAATACCCATATCAATTCTAAAGGTAGGTAAAAACCCGATAAAAAGTCCTAGAAATGTATCCTAGTGGGATATGGCAATGAAGATTTTTGATTATGACTATGGGATGATGAAAAATGAAAAATCATCAGAAGTTAAGATGTTATCTATAATGATAAGGATCAATATAAAGACTATAACTTAGTTGAGAGGAAAATTTAATGCTGAGACTCAACTGAAGAAGTCCATGTTGATCCTAATTGGGGTACCAGATGAAGCTAAATTCTATATAGTTTAGATGAAAACACTATAAGTGTGAAATATAGACAAGAATAATATGTGCTAGAAATATCTAGAATTTTAAAGGTTTGAGTGGGAGTTCTTGGAGTTAGTTCTTTGGAAATAAGAGAACTAAAAGATTAATTTTTAGATGAAACTAAGAAAAATGTTAAATTGAGGAGATCTACAAGATCCAGAAAACTATTTCATAGGTTTATAGTTGACATGATTTTTTTTTACTTCAAACAGATAGTGTAGAACCAAAAATCCTAGATGAGTTGGTAACTCTATGACATCACATAGTGGGATTCAATGATGGATGAATAAGTGTGTTTTTTTGGATAATAATGAAATATGAGAGCTAACTGAGTTTTGACAAGGAAAAATAGAACTTGAGAATAACTGGGTTTTCCATTTAAAGGAATTATATGGTGGTAAGAAGAGGTATAAGATGCAATTCGTGGTTAAGGAATTATAATAGAAGGATGGAACTGACTCCTCTGATATTTTTCTTCATTGGTAGTTAAGAATGATACCATCTAGATAGTGTTGACCATTGATGCATCTAATAATTAGTATTTATAATAGATGGTTGGAAATATGACCTTAATTTATTGTTATTTGGAGGAAGATATTTACCTGAATCAGGTTCCAAGGTAGTGGAATTGGATGTTTGATGGACTTATAGATCAAAAATATTTCACTCGGTGAAAAGTTCATCATTGTTTCTATCATAAGGTGTTAGATAATGGAGGATTAATCATACTTATTTTTTATGTGGATTTAATGTTACTTTCTCATCTAGAGATTTAAAAGATTTAGAAGCTTATGAATGATCTTTCCAATAGGTTTAAGAAGAAAAATCAGAAAATTTATAAGAATATGTTATGAAAAAATATAACGAGAGATTAAAAATTTATGAATTTGGAGCTATCACAAACGGACTACATCGGAAAGATAATCAAGTGGTTTGGTTTTTATTAATATATGATAGTTTCATACCCATTGGATGGAAACATAAAAAAAATAAGTAGAAGGGGATTAAAATAGAAAATGAGGTCCAATACATAGTTAAAGTTCCTTTTGAATCAGTGGTAGGAATTATAATATATTTCACGATATGTACTTTTAAAATAATTGAATTAACTATAAAGATAGATAATACATTATATTGATACATTGATACTGATTTTCTATTTATTTATACTCCTAAAAGAGGACCATAGGGGTTTTCTTAACCTATTTAGGAACAATAGTTGGTTAGATGTGATGACTACAACTGGTGGTTACTTTTTCTATAATGGAAGCTGGGTATGTGGCTGAAACTAATGTAGGGAATGAGTTGATATGGTCGAGTCATATTTTTTTTTGAAATTATAAGGAGTCAAGGGGCATAATGTTATTTTTTGAAAGTAATAGTTAAATACTTTTGAATCCGAATATGGTATTCCATGTATAGATGAAGAAAATCGACTTGAAGTAAAAATTCATCCAGAACATGTTGGAGGAAAAAGTTCTAGATTTATAAAATATATTTTAAAATAAAAATACATGAAATATTTTAACCAAAGTGTTATTCAAAGAAAGTCTAAGGAAACATTGTACCTCCATGTTATTTGGGTGAATGAGTGGAGAAAGGAGAACACTACTTATTGCATTAGCTATTGATGTATGAGTTTTTTGCCTAAGTATGGGAGAATTTATAGAAGTACCCAAAAGCAATATTCAAGTGGTAGATTTTAGGGATGTGAAGCCTATTTTCAATAAAGTAGGCATAGTTAACTAGATACAGTTGATCAGATAAAGTGTGACATAATCCATTTCATCCATATGGATTTGGCAGTAGTAACAGAATCTCTAGAGTGAATAATTGGGTGATAAAATGATAATACCATATGATGGATGTATATGGAAGATATAGTCTAGATATGGTGAATGAGAGTTACTAATGTAAATTATAAGTAGATTTGTTCACTAGGTTAAGTGGTTAGATTCATCTTTCTTCTATATATCGTCAGTCACCAATTTAAATGGGGGATCTCCATAATGATAGGAGGTTAGTGCAACTGGTTTAACCAAATGCTTTCTTACTTGAAAGGGAAGTGGGGACTTGATGTACAATGATTAGGAATTAGAGTAGTTTTTTGAATTATAGAGGAGTTAATATCCATAATTATACCTTATCAAATGGTTTTCTTAGTTGAAGTGTAATCCATATAAATTATTATTGTAATGGAAATAGTAGCAATGTTTCTCCCATAGATGTAGGACACATTGTATGAACCACATAAATTATTGTGTCCTTTCCTTCATCATTTTTTTTCTTGAATGATTGTGAGGCATGAGTTTACTTGAGAGTGTGTGAGGTTTGACTTAGTGAAATGATTTGGGGTTTTATATTCCTATCTTATGGTACACAAGTTGTGGGATTCCATTCAGAGGACCTAATTTTTACACTGTGTGGCATCATCCAATGGTTTTGAATTTAGTGATTTGATGCATTGTAAAAGTCCCAAAAATAGTTTCTAAATGCATTAATAGGGAGTTATTTACCATCATGTCACAATAAAATATACCAATAAATGATAGTATAATAAACTAATAATAATATCATAATGAATATAATACATATGAAACATCAATGGAAATATAACCATAGTAATTAAAATAACCATATGATATTATTATCATATCATTTAATGTCAAAAAAATTATACATATAATGGTTTTCTTCATGGGATGGAAATATACATTTTTGTAATTGATTAAGAAATAAAAAAGGTGGTGATATTACTACTCTAAAATGGTCTTTGACCTTACTTAGATACTAGGCCTTTGGAACCTGATGTTATTTTATCTGCACATCAATAGTTATACAAGTTCTCTCCCTTTCCTATCACATGATATATAAAATATATGTGTAAATCAAATTGTGAGTAGGGTATGAGAATGATAATCAGTGGGACACCACCAATGGTCCCATAATATTTTCCATAAGAATTTATACGCGTATAAATTATAATGAAAACAATATAATATGTTTCATGTAAAGCATAAAAAAATGCAATTTTAGATGAGTTGTGTACTTAATAAGATAACATTAATACTGGACTTGTCTTATTATTCCATTATTATCCTAGCATGCTTGACATAGTACCATGGAAACATATTATGTCATGAAGAGATTCATGTCATAAAAAGTTGTCCCATGGAATTATATGGTCAGTCCACTGAATAATGTTACATGGAATAATATATCACACCCTTAATATAGTAACAAGGGTTAGAATATTACACAACCATCTTAGGGTATCATGTCACCAACCCACTAAATCATGTTTCAAAGTATAACTTACCAACTCTCGGTATATTAATAATAGTCCACAACATAGATATAACATAAAATACTAGAAATCCTTGCTACTTTCATAGTTTTTAATCAATTTCCAAAAATTATAGAAATAAACCACTTATTACCATAATTCCAGGAATTGTGGAAATTAGTGTGATTTGATGTACCCTATTACCATGGTTTTAGTAAATGATAAAAATAAGGGGAAACTATTATACCGATTTCCAAAAACTATAGAAATGGTGGAACTATATAACAAATATTTCTATGATTCATAGATCTATGATAATAGGTGAGGTTGTGTTCCCTTTATTTCAATGGTTTTAGTAAACCATGGAAATAGAAGATATTTATTATCCTGGTTTTGGAAACTGTGGTAATTGGTATCACCTATTTTTTATCTATTTAAATTTATAATAAAAACAATATTTAATATTTAATATTTAACAATATATATAAAAATATGACTAATTAATAAAATATACACCTTAGTTGAGTGGTTTGGCCCCTTTTCATACTTTATAGAGGTCTAGGGTTCTAATCCCCATGGTTACACTTTTTAAATATTAAAATACACTCCCTATTTCAGTATTTTGAAAATAATGGAAATAGGTTTTTATTTCCACAATTTATCTAGACTCATAGTCATATCTCCACTACCATAAAATTTACTAACACTAGCATCAAAATTATTATATTATAATATTACCACTGTTTTAGATTATATTTCCATGATTTGGAACTATAAAAATAATCTATTTATATATTAGTGATTATATAAAAATAGATAAAAATGAGAATAGAAATAAATATCTAAATTATTACCTATATACCTTAGTTTAACACACACCCCATCCCTTGGATTCAATCATCCAAACCTACCAATCAAATAACAAGTATCCCAAGATCATCTCAATATTTATCTTAGTCACTAAATAAGTGCATACAAGGCCATTAAACCATTCATTCATTTAATTAATCAATATCCTCTTTGAAAATTATTTCATCGAGTAACCTATAATTCACTCTTACCTCATAAGATCATTAATAACAGTCATATAAGACCACACAATCACACTCATAAAATTTTCCCATATTCTAACACACATTTTATGTACCATGTACAATACTATCATGTGGATAAATTAGTTAAAAAGGCTCTGAGAAACTCAAAAAAATCTACCCTTGAAAATTCATCTAATATAGTATAAATTGGTTCTAATAATTAATTAATTAAATTTTAGACACTATGGCTTCCCATTTTCCCCCATTTATCCATTTACCCATCCTTACATGTACCATAACACATGAACACAAAAATTAAATGTATAAGATTACAAGAACCACTTAAAATAATATATTATAAGTCTTCTCATTAATAATGGTTGTGTGATCAATATCAAAATCTGTAGATTTTAGAAAAACATATAAAAGGGTGTAAAATAGGTGTTTTAGTGATATCTCCACAAAAATGTGATAGAAACCAATAATGATAGCTAACATTACATTAGCCTTGTCAAGAGAGGTTCATTACCAATGATGATTCAAAATTCCACCCATTAAAGAGTATCATGAATAAAAAATAGTTTAGGAATAATTTGAGAGAAAGGGGGAGGATTTTTTTGTATACTTCTTATCTAAAGATCCCTAGATAATCTTAGTAAAAATTTAACACCAAAATCCCTAAAATAAATCTATTTTGAAATAGAGGCTAGGGGAACCACTAGAATCTTTTTGGACCTCACTAAAACTCTTATAATCCACCAAACTTCTATTAAATTTGAATTTACATAGAATAGATACTTCTCACCAACTATACTTCATCCTCTCAAATTTTATCCACCCATTTTCTCAGTAAAAATAAATTTTTCAATACATTAAATAACAAAATTAAATTATATTTATAACCCACAATTATATGTGGAGTTATAATAAATAAATCTCAACTTTTATAGAAATTATTTTCTCACAATGGGTGTATTGATGTGTAAGAAACATTCATAATGGTGGAAATACTTGAATTAATTTATTAATTTTTAGAGGTGGGATTTTAAGGCGACTCAAAATCTACCACAGAGATGCAAATACATAAAAAAATTCAGGAATAGTTTTTTCAATGAAGAAATATACATTGAGAAACTAGATATATTTCAATTTTATGATAATTAAAATAAGGTATTACATATAAAAGTATCTTTATATGGTGATAAGTAAGCACCACAAGATTGGTATTCTTTACTGGACACTTACTTGAAGAAGATGTAATTCTACACCAGTGGTGCATATTAAAATTAATATGTGAATTTCACAAAGTAATATCAAATTGTATTACTGAATTATATTAATTATATTATATTTATATGAATTAAAACTAAATCATGTAAGTTTTTTTTCACGTCTGATAAGATCATATTTTAAGGTTTCAATGACTGGATAACTAACTTTATATATTTGGTTGTGAGAAAATCAATAAGGTAATCATACAGTTATCACTCAAGAAAATATTGAAAATGACTAGTTAAATAAATTCATAATAAATGATATAAAAACAATTTCAACCTATATTATAGATGGAATAAAACATTGAAATAATGGCGGTGGGAATTTAATATATCTAACAATTTATTAAAGAATTATTAAAAGTTTTTATTACTTTATGGAAACTCAATTGAACATAGAATACTCAATATTATTTATGGGTTGGATTCAAATTTATATAAAGGAATAATATATCATAGTTATAAATATAATAATATGGTATGTTAAAGGATCTCTTGATTTCAAATTATACTATAAAGTTGAGAGAAATAAATATTTAATGGTATATAAAAATGTGAATTAGTCTAGAGATGTAGAGGATTGAAAACCCACAAGGGGTAAATACTTCAATATCTACACCAAACTCATTGGATGATTGATATAAAATAAGAAAATATTTCTCTTAATATGACTAAAGAATATTATAATTTTGCTAAAAAGTTTTTACCCAATTGATTTTAATGAAGCAAATGTTGTAGTATCTAGGTGAAAAAGAAAAGAAGTCTCTCTTGATATTTTTTGGAAATAAAAGTAAAATAAATCTCATAAAAAATTGATACAACACCAAAACATTAATTTTATAGAGATTCAGTTCCATTTCATTAAATAGAACATAGTGCAAGAGGCTGTGATGGTTAAATATATTGTAATAAATAAATATGCGATATATATTTTCATATAACAAGTAGTTTTGGTAGAATTTTGAAAAACATCAGTTAAATAATTGAATTAAGAAACCTTACTCACACAAAATAGTTTAAAAAGTATACCCTCTCCCTATATGTTTTATATTTCAATAAACAGTTATTACTATTTACATGTTTGATTAAAATACCCATTGGGACAATTGTTGAAGATATAAAAATAAAGTATATAAAAAATGAGGGATATAATTCTAATGGAGTAAAAATATAATAAGTTTTTTAATAACAAGTGATACACATTAAGGGGTAGTATATAATAATTAATGAGTGGTAAAATTTCTCTAAATAATGAGTGATATGCATAGGAATTTTTATACTCCTTATTTTTTCTATAAAAATCATGGATGAAATAGGAATTGACTTGAAAAAAGTGATCTCCATTTAAAAATGATGTATGAAACTATTATTAATATGGGAAATAAATATGGATAATTTATAAGATAATTGTTTATAATCTCAAAGGGATAAAATATTGTAACTAAGAGTCCTAGGGAATTATGTAGACACTCCTGAGATGGGGATTAATAAGGATTTATAAAATCATTTTTAAAAAAACCAATTCTTTTTTTTTGATATATAAAACCCATTTGATTTTGAACCCCTATCACCTATTAAAATATAAAGAGATTTATTTTATTTTACCCTAGAATACATCAATATGAAATGTAGATATAAAATGTAAAGATGACAAAGGTTTTTTACATGGTTTATCCCCACTACGGGAAACCTAATTCTTACTATAGTTAACTCCCACTGAGACTTGGATTCTATACTATTACATTTTTATCAATTATAATATGTTGGAAAATGATTATTCCAAAACATGTATTTACATATTTAAAAATAAATTGATCAAAATATTACATAGATGAAATTTCTACACTATATTTTACATGTGAAGGGGTCTTTATACTATATCCTATAGTATTCAAACTGGAATCACACATGATAGTATTATTAGCTTCCTCGCTCCTCTTAAAGTAGACTAGTGGGATATATAAGGATGTTTCTACAAACTAAAAAATGATCCACACCCAAAACATACAGTGAATTATAATTATTTAATGTCTTTAAAAAATACTCATGCATCACAAACTATACTCTTTCCTCAGCTTCTCTGTTCTTTTCAAAAATCTATTAGCTAGACACCCTCTACTCAGAATCTCCCTTGGTTGTATTTGAACTGCAGTACTAGATGATATAAAAAAATTTAATTATTTTTTTATAACCTTATATATTATTGACTAAACATTGGCTCAACATAATCTACTCTTTCTTTCTATATCATGCAATGTCATTTTTTATTTTTCCTTGAAACCCAAATGATTCTCAATCTTGTATAGTTTTTATTCCTATTATTTTCTTCTTCTTCTTCAAGGGTTTTTATTATCTTGGTTTCTCCAATCATATTCTTTAATTTTTATTTAGTTATCTCATATTTATCTTCTTCCTCAATAGGTCTCTATTCATTCTTGAATACTCACAAACAACCATAAAACATCACCCTCCTCAATATTGTTTTCTTTTCATAATGAATTATACAACCATAAAAATCTTTTATGGGGTATTATCCAATTCCCATAAATGGAAATAAATATGAGGCTTAATGTACTTAAATTAAATTATATTCACATAAAATAAGTGATGATTTCCCATATCTTATTTATTTTTCAATACAACAGATGGGTGTCTTTAGAAAATAACTGAAATAAACTTTTTATATTTTATATATTCTTTATCTCAACTGAATATGTATTCCATTTGAAGCTATAAATGGATCATATTTTTCTTATTCCCAAAACATCCAACAAAAAATAATTAGTTGAACCTTATTAACATTCTATATAAAATACATAGAAATAGGTGTGTCTTAGTTAATCCCTTTCTTTACTACTTGATAGATTTAATAAGAAACCTATATAGATTCTAGTTTAATATATATAGTTCATAACATATTAGATTTACCCATTTATCATTATTGAATCACATTTGTGCTTGTGAAATTTTATCATTAAAGAATATATCAATAAACTCCTGATTTTACATTTCCATTTCCATATTTTATAAAATATAAAATCACCACATTTTTAGGAAATTAAAAATTCCAATATTTTTTTCTCAAATTTAATCTTCCTTCGCATATTTATGATTAGCTTCAAAGAAGGTCATTATCTTGAATCACGATTAATCATAGATTCATGATTTTTATAACCCAAAATAAAAAATATTTAATCAACCTAAATTATTTCCTTATTTATATTTTAAATATATCAAATTTAGTTTTTCAATCTTCAAAATTCTCCAAATTATCTTATGTGTTGATGCTTACATAGAATGCCAGATAACCCTTATAGTCCAGTAATTCATCCTTATAACAGGTAATCCTTATAGTGATGATAATTACATGGTTCACATGACCCTTTAGAATATGATGCTCCCATATATGAATGCTGCTTATTTAGAATTCTTGATTACATAGTCTCATCCTTACATCTCAACATATGATCATAATGATCTTGGAAAATGATGCTAATATAATGCAGGGATCCATGATTACATATCAATGACTTTTCTTTTTTTCACTAAGCTGCATTGGATGATCCTTGAACTCAGGATATCATCATTATAAAGTTCTAGATGTTGTTTAGATATGACATAGATGATTATTATGTTTCATGGGGATATTATCCTTATATTTAGACATTGAAAAAATAATCAATACTTTTAAATTCTATAATTTTACAAATAAAATTTGGTCAACTTCAAATGATTTAAGTGATCTCCAATCTTCTCAAAACACCATCCAAGATTTATTCAACTTAATATTCAACAACCTTATTTAATAGAACACATTAGATGGTTTCTCCACTTTATCAACTAGTATATAATCTCCACACAAGATAGATTCTTCCAAATCACCCATGAAATGATTTATATTTTACTCCTCAACCATGATAATTTTCTTTGAAAATAGGGTCAATTCTTTAACCATCACATCTAAAATGTGTTTCTCACCAAGAAAATAACTTAATTCTTTTTTACCCAGATACATGGGAATCCTTATTGATTCATTTTACAAAATGAGATATATTATTTTTTGTATATACTATTGAATCCAACTTTTAATTATTTAACACACATTGAATTATTTTATATTGAAAACTAATATAACTTAAGAATATCAAAATTCAAGAGCACTTTATTCTCCCGCTTTGGATTTTTTTCAAAACCATTTTCATCCAAATTAAATTCCATTTCTCCTCTTAATGATAGAAAATGAAAAGGAGGGAAACATTTTCTCCCCCTTAGTGGAATTATAGGGTATAATTGAAAAATTATTCTCACCTTTATTGATACCATGCCATATAACAAAAATCTTTTAAAATTTAAAAAACTAATCTTCTCCCATTTTTTCTTCCATTTTCAATGCTCAACCCTATTTCTTAAGAGACTCTATTAATTCCATAAGAAAAGGTTAGAACCAAATGGTTATCTTAGCAATGAGCTATAAAATAATCTACTCTAAGTTTATGTGAGTTAACCATTTACAAAAAATAAGAGTGACTAATAGAGATGATAAAGCTATCCATAAATGTTTTAATATTACGCCACTTATTACATTATTATTTGCAGGGTTTCCGAACTAATTTTCATGAAATTTCAAGAACCCATACTCACATGAATACACACATCATAAACATTCAATCGTAAGGAATTTATTCTCCATTTGGTTAGATAATCACTCCCTATTGTTAACCATAATAAAAACAAGTTAAAATAGTTATGGGTGAGTTAAAATAATACCTTATAAT
Organism: Viscum album; assembly: GCA_963277665.1. Lineage (NCBI taxonomy): Eukaryota > Viridiplantae > Streptophyta > Magnoliopsida > Santalales > Viscaceae > Viscum > Viscum album. The sequence goes on from CAUJRU010000603.1 coordinate 88,329, forward strand.
TTAGTTTTACTAGGAAATCCATAAATTCTAGATTACTAAAAAATGATGAACTGTGGAAGATTGAACATTTTTTATAACTCCCCCTCAAGGGATGCTCTCCAATATACTTCACATTCAATCCTCATTATATAAGTACAATTATATTGATATGGGAATACAGTGAACTTCCATAAGCACCTCAATGATAATAGCAAGTCTAGGAATTATTGGTCAAACCAGACATTACTTTATTTAAATATATAAATTTTCAAACACTATTTATCCTTAATTTCCCCTTGGTTATAAAAATACATAATAGGTTGAGTAGCATGGGGTTCTTATTTATTTATTAATTCTTATTTTTTGAAATATGCTTATTGAATTTATAAATTTGATCATTTACCTAATTTTTCTCTTGCTCCATATCATTGGAATTTTCCAACTAGTTTAGACATATGATAATACATTATTTATTTACATAAAAAATTTCCTTTAGTTTGGAAACTCCTTCATATAAGCATTTATGTCCCTTTGAGTCATTAGTAATTTTCCCTTGTTCTTAATTTGTCCTAGAAGAACAACCATAAAATTAACAACCACATGTATTACATTATTTAACCTATCACACACATACTTTTCAACCTTAGAGTCACCTGTTTTTTTCAACGAATAAACCTCTTCATTAGGAATGTCATAAATTATACCAATTAATGACTCACTTTCTTGAATCGATTCCCTTTAAGTTTTCATATTTCTCCCTTATTTATTGAGATCCATGGACATTATGAGAAGGTCATTGATAAGGCCTTTATTTTAATAATAAAAGAAGTTATTTCCTATTATTTGAACATTTTTATTACATTTATTCATTTTATTCTTGGGTGTACCATTATTTATTGATTTCTTTTAGTTGTTTCCCAAGGCGGACCTGCTTTCTTTCTTCACTTTCTTTATTCTCTATTGTGTACTTCTCTTCACATCAATATGAGAGTTTTTTTAGATTGGAATATACTAAAAATACTTAGAATAGTTTCCAAAATTGTTTCAAAAATGATAAAAACTATACAACATTTAAAATATATTATTCAAATACAAATTCTTTATTTTCTATGAAATCTTATTTTGCATAGTGGGTTATATATTTGTTTCGTATAAAATCTCCATGAATTTGTGAATTTTAACACTTATACACAATTAAATATTATTATAAAAATCAATGGACATGTGATAAAACCTCCAACAACACTAACGTATTCCAATAAACCTTATTCTTCTCTATTTTGTCATAGTTTATCTAGAATTTTGGACATGCTATTTTTTGGCAATAACCCCAAACTTTTGGACTAGGGTGGTGGTGGTGGGGGGGGGGGGGTTCTTAGACATTATTACATTAACCTTTGATGATGTTGTGATTCGTTTTCATGTTTATCTTTAAATATTTGTGTATATTTTTTCTTTTATCTTGCATTTACAAAAACAATATTTAGTACAAACCGATTTAACAACACAGTGGGTTGCCGCTTCACATAATGTTAATGTGGAAGCTTCTATAGATGATTTTAAAATATTTTAGCCACAATTTTGAGTATTTTTTTGAAATTTGGCTCATCTATATTTTTTTTGGTAGAACGTATTTTCTCAATATTATTTGTGGCAGTTTAGGTTTTCATAGATTCTGACTATTTTAACTTGATTTCAGCTGAAGACATTTCATATTGATAATTTTTCTCATATTTAGATAATATTAACCTTCCTTCACACTCACTTTTAAACTTTCCAAATTTATCCTCATTCGTTTTATTTATCTCTTTAAAATAAAAACCTATTTTATTTATCCTTTTTCATTTAATTACAATAGAACATATTTAACATTCATAGAGATTTTATGATATTTCTCTAATGTTTGGTACATTGCTTTAAATTTTTTTTATAAAAGTTATTTCTAAAAAACTACTATTTTAAATTATTAATCATCCATAAAATTTATTTCATTAAAAATTATGATATATTATTCCTTATCATTGAGAATATTTTTTAGAGTGGTGCAATAACTGAGTTTCTTTTCTAATGCATCCTTTGTAGAATCAACTTATTATTCTAGTTATGAATTATCATCAATTAGTCCCTTGATATAAGAAAATATATATGTGACAAATTCAAGTGTAAATTTCTTTATGTTATCTTTAATTTAATAATTAAAGTCACAAAGTGACTCATCAAAATCACCTTCTTCACAGTTGGATATTCTTAATTCATAAAAGGAATTATCATTAAGAAATTTAACATAAAAAATACCAACTTGATTACCTTTATATCATGGTTGTTACTCTTTAATTTTTTGATATTTTTCTCTTTTTTGGACTTATTTTTATTTTTATTTATCCAGGTATAGTGTAAGAACTCCAAATATATTCTTATGGTGGTGAAGAAATATTATTCCATTTAAGTAACTTATTTCTTATAAATTTCAAATATGCACTTCTTGTAATATTATAAAAATAACTGTGTAAGAAACATTTAGAACCAATCATAGATATAACCTTATGCTAAAATTTCAATAGTGATGGAATAATAGATCCAATCAGAGGAAAACTAGGATTCGATACCAATTTATAGTCCCAATGGAACATGTGGACACACCTAATATGGAGATACATTAGGTGTGGTCAAAATATTTTAACCAAATACAACTCTTCTTTTGATACTTAAACGCCCTTTTCTTTTGAACCATCATCACTAGTTGGAATGTAATTGGAAATTTTTTAGTTTACCCTAGAACACAACTATATACATTAAAGATACTAAAATTAAGGATGAGACATAATTTTTTTACATGGTTTGGCCCCAATATGGGAAACCGACTCCATTTTATGTTCAAATTCCATTGATACATAGATTTTACATTATGATCTTTTTATAAATTATAATGGGTTGTAAAGGGGTTATCTTAAAACATGTATTACCACATTAAAAAAATAAATTGATCACCATATTACATAAATAAAATGTGTCCACTATAATACTCATGTGAAAGGATATTTATACTACATCCCACAGACTTCAAAATTGGTATTTCACCATCCTATCTTTTTAGCTTACTTCCTCTTCTTAAAGTAGATCAACAAGATATATAATGATATCCAAAAACACTTAAAAATGATCCAATTACTTAATAAAAAAGTGACTTATACAATCTGAATGTATTCAATAAATACTCATGAAACTCCACCACTAATTAATCCCCATCTTCCCAACTAGTTTTAGAATCTTTTGGTTGGACACTCTTAGAGATCCTCTGAGCGGAGGGTTCCTCAACGGGTTCACATATAAGGTTTTTCTTCATGGATATCTTCTCCTCCCATCCCCTGGAGATGCTCAATGGCTCAACGTCATCTTCTTCTAGATTCTGATTCGGAGGCGGTCTGGCTCGGGTCTCCAGCGTGACTCTTCGGTGGATCCGGGGTTTCTTCGGGGTGGAGGCAGTGTGACTTCGGCGAGCGGACCGGTCTTTGACGTTCTGGTTTCGCTCGAGTTGTCTCCAGAGGTCTCGTCAGCGTGGATCCAATTGTCTGCAGCGGTCTCGATGGCGTCGATCTGGCTTGGGTTGTCTCTGGTGGTCTCGACGGCGTAGATCCAGTGCCCCGGTGATATCGATGGTGTGGATCTGTTTTGGCTCGGCAGTTTCAGCATGGCTCGAAGACCTCATCACACATCCGGTGTAGTGGTTGGTCTTGGGATTTCTCTTCTTGGTGACTACGATAGCTCCGGTGTGGAATCGAAGGGTGGCCTACCGATGACTTCTAAGTGGTCCAGAGGGGGAGGTTCTCTTTTCCTTCGGTTCCTTCAAAACTCTTGTAGGTTGGGTTTTGATGATTTGTACTGGTGATGAATTTGGATATATTTTGGGTGTATTTTGCGGCATCACTTCATTGGTATTAGTGGAGGCGCAGATGTCCATGAAGGTTCCATTTTTCTGTGAAGGTTTTTTTCTATTTTCGGTGGATGTTTTCTGGTTTGTTTGTTTTGATCATGGAGGAGGGAAGTTAGTGCAGCCAGACTCGATTACATAGATCAGGCCCAAAGGAGGATTCAGAACTGGTAGTTCACCTTTGCAGTACTTTTCGGATCTAGTTGTTTGAGAGGGTATGGTGTCAGCCATCAGATTGGGACTGTGCTTTGACATAGGACACTTGCTTTCCGATTAGCCTTGCAACGTTGGACTGCTTCAACATAATTTTATGTTGGGGAGGGGATGTTTTGGTTTTCAGTTTGGTTTTCACTCTTTTTTTCATTACACTGTGATTTTTCTAAGTCTTTGAAGTCCTTGGGTTTCCCCTTTCCTCCCTTAAAAGGTGGTTTTATCAATAATAAAATATTTAAAGGATTTTGGGCCATTGGATGTATGGTTGGACACTCTTAGATCAGAATCTATCTCAACTGTACCAGGTTAGAAGTACAGGTCGAAACAATAAACTTTTTATTCTTCATTGTTTCCAAATAGATTACTAACTCTTCACATGATAAAGACACTCTATTATCTCTCATTAAAACTTATATTCACCTCTTATTCATCTTACTTGAATCCCAATTGATTTTATGTCTTTCATAGGTTTGACAACTCCACTTTTCATCTTCCTCAAGTTTTTTTCTTCTCTTTGTTTCTATGATCTTATTATTTGAGAGTTATATGGTTATCTCAAATTTATTTTCTTCTTTAATAGTTATTTATTTACTCTAATATACTCACACATAACCATATTAATTAACTCTTGTCAATACTATTTTTTCATATCAATGAATTGTAAAACTAACTACACCTTTTGTGAGGTCTTCTCTAAATCATGTAAGTGGAAATAAATATGAGGTATCATGTAACTCAATTAAATAATTTTCACATGTATTAATACATTATTTACCATTTATTATTTATTTCTCAGCACAAAACATGGGTTTCTCTAGATGAATATATAAATTACCATTATTTTATTTTCTCTTCTTCGTCTTGAACAAATATTTCATCCCTTTAAGACTCTAGTAGGACTGCATCTTTCTTATTCTGAAAATTTTCAACACAAAATCCCAAATTCAATGTTTTTAATAGGATGTATAAAATACAAAAAAAATGGTGAAACTTGATTCATCTCTTAATTCATAGATTGAGTGCTTTAACAAGAAACCTGTATATATTCCAGTTGAATCTGTGCACTCTAGTCACATCTTAGATTTACCTTCCCTTCTATTTTAAATATGATTTTTGTTTGTGATACTTTTTCATTGAATTAATTCTCTAGAAATTTTTGATTTTACATTTCCATTTCTAAATTATATAATATATAACCAATAAAACCATTTCATGGAGAAACATAGACACACCATGAATCATTTATTAATAGTTCAATATATAATGTTTTTATTCTGTTCATTGTTTAGAAAATGTTTAATTACTTATAAAATATATAATTCATCATTTTTATATTTTTTACTACCCTTTATTAATTATTTCACATTTATAAAAGTGATAGATCTATAGGAATCAATGGGATCTAAGATATATATGTTAGTTTAGACGATTTATCGATAACTATATATTTTTTTTCTTAACAATATTGAAAAAATAAGAGAGGTACATTGTAAAAAAAATATAATATCTGAATAGAGAGTAAAGAATATGAGTTTATTTCCTAATATGATGATAAATTAAAGAGTTAAAGATAAAAAATTTGATGAACATTATATTCATGATGACACAATATTAAATAAAAATTCCACCATTGGTTTATTGTAATTGATACTTTGATATTCTTCATTTTACATCCTTTATGAAAATTATTCGTGAGAACATTTTCTTAAATGAGTACATGGGGGTATAATAATAGGGAGTAATTTTTGGTCACGATAGTAAATCAGACCAAAATATTTGTAATCAAAATAGTGCATTAGTGATTTTTGGTACACCAAAACACCATCATTTTTATGATCCTTAGATGTATCCCATTGGATAAACCACATAAACATAATTATGCCCATGAGATTTATCTTTGAATATATAGTTTTTATTATCACTTTTTTTTCTTGAAAGATTCATTTTTACTTTTAAAATAGAAACAATATCAAATTGAATAAGTTTGGTGAAAATGAATTTTACACTGATTTACCTCATATCAGGGTGTTTGGAACCATGGTCCCAAAAAAATTATATTGTACACCTTATACATAATAAAACATGGTTCCAAAACTTTGGAATGACTCATTAATTTTATTTATTGAGATATTGATGAGTATTGTTATTAGAAAGAATCTCACACCTTGGTATTTTAGAATAATTTTTAGATAATGTCGCTATTTTTTTCTCATATGCATCACATGCATAATTCTATTTAACAATAAATAATATCTATATGTATGCATGTTTTTGGTGAATTATTTTTCTTAATATGACACACATTCAACCAAATTATCATAATCCAAATATATTAATATATAGTGATTATATGAATATTGACTTTTGTTTTGTATTTATAATAAAATATTTAATTTTAATATTAAACAACATATCATAATGAACTATATGAAAATGGTCTGAAAAACTCATATCATACAATTGAATAAAATCACATGAATTGAGAATTATTCTCTTAAAATAGCATGAAGTGATAGATTAGAATCCATCACATTTCTAAAATGATTCTTATCCCCCATTATAGTGAGAAGTCCAATCCAAATCCCCACTATCCATTTCCAATACTCAATCTTAATTAAATTTTTAATAATAATTTTAAATTAAAATATGTAAGAATATACAATAAATTCTTACATTGAATTATAGAAAAAACAAATCATTAATCATGGTTGAATTTAATTAAATCATATAAAATACATAGTATGAAATAATTTAGATGCATTGTACGAAAATTTTAAAAACTATTATAGATATAAAATTCAAACATTAAAAATATACCCACTTTATATTTATGAATATTAATATAAGTAATTCTATAAATCTACATTTAACATAAGAAAAGTTTCATATAAAATATTTATAGAAGTTTTTAAATTAAGAAAAAAATATAAAATTTTTATATTTATTAAATTATTTTAAAAAAAAATTAATAATAGGAGTTATGTACATTTAATATGTAAATAATAATATATAATCCCTTCATAAATTAAAAATATGAAATTTATTCTTCCAATAATTTATGGTTTAAAAGTAATTTATAAAAAATATATTTATTAAATGTATAAAAACATTTTGCCTCTATATTGTATTATAGGTCTTCGTCATGTAATATAATAGGGCATGTTTATTCCTTATCTTAATACCCAACCATTATGTGATACTGTATGCCATGTTTTGATATCATAAGATATAATATATGTGTATCACAACTTGTGATATGAAGTATAAAAGTAATTATAAAAAATATATCACTTGTAGACTGCTGCAACTTAAAATTTAACTCTATGATATCCTCATATATTAGCTTATGATATACAGAAAATCTTAGTTTTGAACTATATTGTAGCTTAAAATATTGATTATATCAAAGTGATGATATGGGGTTGTGTTTTAAAATACTGATTTTAAAAATGTTTCACCTTACAATTTAACATAATTTCTTATATGAATCTTTTAAAAAATAAATAACTTCACATATCATATTATGCGATATGCTTAATTATACAATATAATAGATTCATATGGTGAATTAGGTTTTCCATGTCAAATCATAGCATATATTTTAATATCTTGGACTATGATACCATCGTATCATTACTTGATATATCTTGTTCTTAGATATTTTTAATTTTCTATAATTATAAAAAAATATAATTGAATGGATATCATGTCACTAATGAGATTTATGGGAATCTTATATACCTTGAATATATTTTAATAATAAGAAAAATCAGGTCAAGATCAATCAAGATTGGTTTTGGATAAATCATTTAAAGAGCATGAAGAGTACGTACTTGTATGTTTCTATCGATTGGACTTCTTCTTTTATATTGATGAAATCAATATGGAACTGCCTTAATTATTTGTGCCTCTTCAGTTAGTCCATTGAATAAAGAACCACATAAAAATTTATAGGATCTATGTAAACCTCTATAATGTTTTAACACTTGACATAAGTAGAGGAGAAGGGGAACATGCATAGCTTCGACTTAGGATCTCTAAATCATTAAATTAATTATGTTGTGGTTTTTGGATTCCTTTATATAGTTTTAATTCATTCAACAAGTAAGTAACCAAAGGTTCAAAGTGTTTCTAAAACTCTCATTGATTAATAGTACTATGTCCTAACATTTATATTGTATACTATTAAAATGAACCATGATCCATGATTGTTAAGAACTTTTAGCATTTAATTAGTGAATTTTATAATTCTATTAACTCTTAATCACATGTTTTTAAGATTAAATAAATGACAGTAAATGTGGAGAAATTATTATGAAAATGGTTATCTCAATATGACTTGAACATTAATTACAATATCAAAATATTATCTAATAAAATATTTTACTTTATGGAATATCTATTTCATTTATTTAGGATTTCCCCATGCCCCATTGACATCGGCCCATATAACTACTTATTTACATATTTCTATATTCTAATGAATGTGGCTATCCACTGTTCATGATTAAGTGTATATATATGAATCTCAATATGTTTTAACCTATATTTATTTGATATCAAATTATGCTTAAATAATGGTAATATATTCTTAACCAATATGTTTCCTTAGTCTGCATATCCATATTTGTTGGTGTTCCTCTTTCATGTTGGTTACTTGAAATATCGATTTTCATATGAGTTTTTTGACTTGTTTGAACATGCCCACTTTATAATGCGTTTTACCTCACCATGAATTTTCTCAAGCACTTTTCTTAATTTGATTTGATTCATTATGGGTCTCTCTCTTCTTGGGAGATCATAAGTCTCTTTGATTTCTCTAGTTCTCTTATTTTGGTGATCTTAGGGGAATCTTGACTGTTTTTCTTATTAATGGAGAAGGTCATGAATTTCACCTTACAAACAATGACTGCAATGTTAATTCTCAGCGTTTTGACTATGATATTTTTATGGAGAAAAAAATCTTAAAATGATTTTAATTCGAGTAAATGGATAAGTTTTATTATGGTTTCATAAGTGTCAGATCATTCAATTATCATATCAACCCTAAATAATTGGATTTAGAGTCATATCCCTTTAATTATACTTTGGTAAGTAATATCATTATTAGAAAATTTCTATTATAAATCAGTAAAATTACATTTTTAGAAGAGTTTACAACTTATGGTGAAATTAGTGAAGTAAAATTATTGAAGGATGGATATGAAAAGAGGTCCAAAGGACACACATTCACACAATACACTAGTCAAGATTATTCTATTATAGCATTGAAAATGATAGATTCACAGATATTTTGAGGAAAAGTAATCATTGTGAAACCTTCCAAGTTAGGTTGGGTGGGAAACCAAAACCCTATAGATACCTTGAAAAAATTAAAAATGATAAAAAAATGAATTATGGAAAATAATAATTTGGATATGTGTTGTTGGGGACTTGGTGTTAATGTGTGGACTAAAATAATCGTTACCATTAGAGTTATTACAAATTCTGATTTCCTTTGATTTTCTTTTATGTTTCTTGTGATTTTTTTAGTAGGAGGGTTTTAGAATATATTCTCTCATGGAAACAATTCTTCAATATATGAGGACAAAAGTGGTGACTGATCCTTGGATTGGAAAGAGTTTATATTATGATAGATTACATGTGTCTTTTTTTTATTTATATATTTAGACTCATCATTTTCTTGTAGATGTAATAGTATGCTGTTCCAGACATGAATGAAATTCCAAATTATGTTGAACCATGTGAACAATTATTATTTACATTATATTTATTTTTTATTGAAATAGAAATTAATCAATTATAATCATGTTTGGCCCTAGAGAAATACCAAATGTCACCTAAAATAGTGAAATTATAAAACAATGTACCATTTTTAGTTCCGAAATTACAAGGGAATTTGAATTTTGTTTTTGGTTGATGATCCTTTTTTAAAATTGAGATTCCAATTGAAAATATGAGATTTTAACCATTCGTATTTGAGGTTTTTTTAAATTTTTAGTCCTGAGAGGTTTCTGGAGTGATAAAATAATTATTATGAGATTAAGGTTAATTTTTAGATGTTTTTGGTGGTATCTTTCTTAGGGAACTGTTTGGGTTGCACAGTTTAAGGAAAACCGTGAAAGATCCCTTAATTGGGAGAGGTTTCCAATTTAATTTTTATGGTGCACTATTGTCTAAAATGTATAGTACATGGTTAAGGGGAAACCATGAGGATCCAAGATTAAAAAATATTGGGCAGATTAGACCTAGAACATTAAAAGTGGCTTACACACAGTTACAGAAAAACTATAAAAAATGTTGTATAGAGTTCTCGATTTGATCATTGCGATTGGTCCATGGTTGGTACACCATGTATACCAACCATTTTTTGAGGTTTTTTGATACTGTACTAACCTCATGGTTATACGACCATGCAGCCAAACGATGCGACCATTAAAAATGTAAAATTAGGAATTTTCCCTTATGATTTTATCACCAAAAAATCCTCTCTCCCCTAATATGACACAAAATATTCACACTATCCCCACCCTCTCATCATATCTCCATTGAGGATCAAGTTTTATCCTTGTCCATTTTTAGTGACATCAGTAGTGATTTGAATCTAAAGGAAAGGTTAAAAATCCATTTCCTCCCCATATTCACTTCTTTTGTTATCAAATGATCTATCTCCATTCATGTTTTGTATTCCATCTATTCAGTGTTTTGTATGATTCTTATATTTCACTTGTTTTATCTCAATTCCAAATTCTGGTATTACATGATTGGATTTTAATGAGTCTAAGGTAGGATATTGTTAATTTCTTACCCTTATACTTATTTATATTGACAAAAGTGTGCGTTGTGTAGTCACATCTATGTTTTTTGTGTTGAACCTAAATTTAAATTGAGGCCATAGATATGAAATTTTTTATGTTCCTATGCCTTAAATAAAATGTTAATTGAATACCTAAAATGAGATCCTAAATGTATACCTCTCTTGAGAAATTTACCCTATAAAATGGTTATGTAAAGTTGGAAACCAGAATAGTTTGTGATAAAAGGGAAATAGAGGAAACAGAAATGGTAAAATAGGTTATGGAATTGGCACATAATTATATTGTGAAGTAGTGAATGATTATAAGTAACTTAATTTTTTTTCCATTTAAATGGTAAATTAATGACATATTCCTTGAAATTAACACGACTTATCCCTTGTGATAAAGAGCTCGTGCGAAGGGTAATTCCAAGGCTATGTCCTAGTTTATAATTGAAACCTCAAATTGGATAAGTGATAATGGAAACATGAATAGATTCTAATAAATTAGTGGGTGAGATCATGAATTGGTATTGATATGGTAAATTGGTAAACCATGGTTTATAAAATGGGTAATGGATGTTATGATGTGATAAATTTTGAATTGAATTGAAATTTCTAAATTGAATTAGAAAGTGTTAAAGTGTGAAATAGAATAAATATTGTAAATGGTAAATCATGATGAGTTAGTAAATGGATAGTGGAATGGTAAATTGGAATGGTTGGTTATGAATTGTTGTTAATATAAAAATGGTAAATGCCTTTGAAGGTCTTGATACATTGATATGGTAAACAACCTTATGGGAGTCTTGATACTATAATGTGAAAATGTTCATTGAGTAGCTGTGTAAATGCCCTCAGGGTGGTCTTGATATATGATGTGGTAAACACCTTGGGAAGTCTTTACATATAATGTGGTAAATTACTTGGGAGGTATTGATATATTGATATAGTAAACACCATTATAGTGGTCATGATACTAAAAAAGGGAAAATTATCATAAAGCGGTTGTGTAAATGCCTTTATGGATGTCTTGATACTATAAAGAGAAAAAACTCATGGATTGGTCATGTAAATAAAACTATTGTAGTCTTGATACTATGAAATGAAAATGATCATGGAGATGTCATGTAAACTCCCTTGAGGCGGTCTTGATTTGATAAAATTTTAAACACTCTTGAATCGGTTATGATAAAAAGGAGTTATTATTTTGTTCAGAGATATATGACATTGGATAAAGCATGTAGGATATCAGTTATTAGTTCTAAAGTATGAATTGGTCCTCCTAAGTGGTTAATTTTGGTTATCATGATATCGCTACATGATTATAGACATTTTAAACTACAAGAAGCAGGTATGCCCGACTTGGTTCTCATCGTGAATCCCAAGCATCAATGTTGTTTATTTATTTTATAAAACCTAATTTATTAATAGATATTTTGTATGAATTCCCATTTCAAATTAGATATTTTGGGACACAATTTGTGAAAGCATAATATTTTTTACTCACACCCTACTTATACCATCAATTGGTACCTAAGAATACTTCATGTTTGCAAGACTGGATAAGGGAAATTGCTATGTGATTATTCCATTTTGGTCACATAGGATGGAGCATGGGAGTTTAGGGACATGTTGGGGCTCATGACCATTTTTAATAGAGTTTATAATCATTTAATTTTAGTATTTTGGGTTTTATGTATATCTATTCTTTAAATAAATGACTTCTTGACATGTATTGTATAGTTCATTTTATATATCAAGGGGTATGTTGATTCATTTTTTGGAACTTTCCTAGATCTTTATTTGATTCTTTATATGGATGCAGTATCTGGATGAATTATTATTTTCACTATTTTTTCACTCTAATATGAGGGTATATTATACCTACTGTACCACCATAGACATGTGATTATAGTTGGTGTCCTTTGATGTATGGGGAGTCATGCCTAAGGTACAATGGTGACTATTGGTCAGAGCACCCATTAGTGGTCTAGGGTAGTGAGATGTTACAAAGTGGTATCGTATCTCTTTATTTTGTCGAAATATTTGGGTAATTTAGAAAATATTTAGGGTGTTTTTAGTGTACAATATAGAACTGGTGCCAAGGAATGGCCACCCCAAAAAATGAGGGAAGTTTATGTTTCTTGGGGAGGGATTACTTTTCATCTTATTCACTTTTATTGTTCGTTTTTTTTTCACCTAGAGTGACATAAATGATTATAGAATTTATGATCTATAAAACTGTTTCTTGGAGGGAATGAAAAAGCTGTATGTGTACATTCATTATACTAGGAACATAGTATTAACATATCATTTGTTTGACCACATGTTATTTTTTACTCTTACTATGACATGGGTGGATTATTTAAAATTTCTACAACCATTTATATGTTTTTTTGTATAACTGTATGGTGACATATTACTTACCCCGACCTTATAAGTTTATAAATAATTTTTATTAGATCAATTTCCTTGACTATCATAACAAAATAGCTAAATAAAATTCCTATTACAATTTATAAAGTGTTTTCCTCTATAGATTATAATTTATATATCATGTAACTGAGCAATGGTTATGAAAATTCAGGTGAAAGAAAATGAGAAGTATGAAATTTTGAATCTTATATATATATAATATGTATAATTTATTTTTATTGATATTAACCATATGTATGGGTAATTGGGGATATTGAGAGTGTCTGATTCCATGTCTGTTGTGACTTTGGTTTCAACTATGAATTTGAGAATTGTGGAATGTCGTGATGATATTTGAACCTTGTAGTTTATGTTTGACTTGATAGTGGGTAGTTTATTCTTGATTAAATTCTATTTGTGAGACCCTTTTATTGGAGTTTGGTTATGGAATGTTAGATTCCATGTGTCTTGAGATGGGAGTAAGAGCACTGCCTGTAAGTTATGTCTTATGTGAGATCTGATTTATAGGACTACATGTGATAGCCAAGTAGAATTTAAGATGTGAATCATGGTATTGGTGAATTTTCAGGTTTTATTAGAGGGGTAATCCAAGAGAGGGGTTTTCCTAGTAATTTAGATTATTTTAGAATCAGGAACATTGGTAAATGATTGATTTTGAGGCTGATGCATGGGAGGTTTTATTTGGGTGAAGTAAAGGATATAGAGACACCTTGAGAATGTTGGGTCTTGGGTTCCCATATTTTTTTAGATACCCTTATAAGGGTTTGAGTAAGGTAATGTGGATTCCTTGAGATTTTTTTTGTACTGAGTCCAGTTTAGAGGGAAGGGTCATTTAGATGCCTAGCATTATCAATTACTTGAGTTGGTTATAATATTTTGGTTAATGATGACCCTATATGGTTGAATCCAGGGTGATTAGAGTGTGTATAGATGCTCCAGGTTTTAGAATGATGCTTAGGTTATGGGTGGTCATGTCAATGGTCATGTCATTATGTGATTCCTTAGTTTTAAAGAGCACACAATGTTCTTTTCACTTGATGATACAAACATACGATAGAGTCATATCCCATGACTTAGGTATGTGGGATTAGTTTTGATGTGATATAAATCACTGTAATTTGATTCAAGTCATCATGGTCAATTTGTAGAGTACTTTTTAACTATTCAATGAGATCTTGGAGTTAAGAACATGTTGGGGATGTATTGTGTCATTTAGCTTGTGGATCATGTGTTAAGGGAGAACACTACCATTTTTTTAAATGGTTTGAAGGTAGTGTGTTCTAGTTACACATGATACGTATTGAGTTATAAACTAGTGAAATTTTCTGTGTGTGCGTTCATTGAGGAACATTAGAGTTTTTAAGGTTGTTAATTAATGAAAAGATAGTAGGGTTGTTGTGAGTCCCAATTTCATGATTCCCCAGAGGAGTGTCATGGAGAAGTAGTAATATTCAATCGATTGGTTACTTTTAGAATGAGTGATTGAGGTGTTGGAAGAAACACTTTCAAGCATGGAGGTCCACGATTTAGTTAAGAATAAAGGATGACCTGTGTTGAGGTTGATATCATGGATGGGTCAAGGTATGGTGGCATGATTGATCCAAGATTAACCCTTATTATAGGTTGACATGGTGGATGAGGATGGATTAGGAGGAGTGGCACATGTTTGTTAATGATGAAAGATTTCAAGGTTGTGCTTTAGGAGCAATATATGTGAGGCCAAATGGTGGGGAGTGAATCACTGTCTGGTTGAGGGTGTTACCCTCTTTTTGAATGAAATTTCAGCTGATGTCAGGGATGATATTCTTGGTAAACTGGTAATTGGTGGAAGTCAGTGTTTTTTAGTATCACCTAAGTGTGATCATGGTGTTTGTGTATAGTAATTTCATGTGGTAATATATAGAGGAAGATAAATGGTATTTGGAATATTCAATTGTACTCTTATGGTGGGTAGTATCAAATCCATTGTGAGTGCATGATTCCATGTGGGTAGGATTATAAATGTGGTGATACTGGTTGGTGGGCGATTAGAGTGAATCCGGGATGTTGGTATGTAGATGAATCTATATTTTTTTTGATTTTATATAGAATAATAAATTTTAAATTTGTATGTTGTGTTGGTTAAAGTCTGAGTTTTTGTATCTAAATCAATATGAATTTGATGACCCAAGGGGAAGTCGGATCAGTGATGCATCAGTGATGATAGTATAATGTTATGAAATGTTTGATTGGGAGAGTATCTAGTCAAGGAATGAATTTGGGATTCAATTTTAGAGTACAATGTACATGCTTGGATGATCTCAGGATTCCTTGGAGAGCTAAGACAACATTATCAAATGATGTTATAGTGCATCCGTTGGTGTGGTCATGTGATTTTGAGGAAATCCGTCTATAGGATCTTTGACCAGTGATGTGTGCGTTGTTAGATGTGGTGAGGTGAAAACTACATTGGGTGAATCATGATAACCTGGGGTTTCTGTTTTGGTAGGTAGTTCTAGTGGTGGGGGAACCATAAAATATAATTGTTCTTTGTAAGTGGTTCTATATGGAGGGGAACAACATAATCCAAGTGATGAATCAACTAATGGAAATTGGTAGTAATCTATGAATTTTTTTTATAATAATTGGATGTGGGGTGAAAATCTAGTGACATGACCTGGTGTGAGATATAGTGGTGTTATGGTGATAACCACATGTTTCTAACAATATCAGGAGAAAAAATATGGTTTCAGGTAATTATAGTCGGTTAAGAATAGTCTGGATTGGAAATTAAATTAACTAGTACAATGTGTTGTTGGAGAGTTGAGAATTTCGGAATTCCACTAGAAGGATGGTGTTATAGTGGAGTTAGTTGGAATGATCGATGTCATGATGCATGAGACAGTGAGGTTTTGTGATTGAGGAGGATGTTTCCTTTGAGGAGAATCTAGTTTGTATGAGTTGATCATACTGAAATTTCTCTTCAAAAAAATATGGTTACTCTAGTTCATGTGTAGTGGTAGCATGTGCATATCTAAGAGGAGACATGGTAGAAAGAGTTGGTCTTGCGAGATCAGTGGCTGATATTTTTTTTCCACTGAGGCTCAGTGTTTATTTAGAGGTAAGATTTTGGATGAACTTATTTAATGTGGGGAGGTTGTAAAAGCCCACACCCTTTTATCTATGAAGTTCTAATGGAAATTGAATTTTGAGTTAGGTGGATGATCCATTTTTAAAAGTGATATTTAGATCTAAAAATTGAGAGTTTGTGTATCCCAAGTTGAGGTTTTTGGATATGTTTTGTGGCATGAGATGTGCCTTTGGTGTTTAGATGATTCTTGGAAACATTGATTTAATTTTGATATTTTTTTGGAGGAATATATCCTAGAATGTGGTTTGGGATTCATGTTTTAGGAAAAAACCATGCATGTACCCTTATGTGGGGAAGGTTTCCAGTTAAAATTTAAAATGAATGGTTATCCAACATAGTTAGGGTATAGTTAAGGGGAAATAGTGTGAATATTAGAACTTTGTAGAGTGGCTTGGACTCGGAACCTGGCACTTGGTTTATGCATGGTTCGAGACAAACTTTGTCAAATTTTATGGATGGTTATAGAGTCGATCTACATGTTTGGTAAACTGTGCAGGTGAATTGTGTGAGGAGGGGTGTTTTGTGACAATGTTGACCACATAGTTAGAGAACCGTGTAGCCAAGTCATGTGAACCTTTAGAGGTAAAAAAATAACACTTCACCTTACTATTTTATAATGCAAAACCCTATTTTCCTCCCCAAATTCGACTGAACAACTTCACCCACACCTCTCTCTCTATTATCTTCTCCACGAAGGATCTCCCTTGATCCTTAATCATTTTAAGTGTCATTAGCGGAAAGTCAAAGCTATAGGCAAGGATATGACTATATTCCCCCTTCATTTCTTTCATTTTAAAAAGACATCTCACAATTTATGTCTAGTATTCCTTATTTTAAGATATTTTTTCATTTTTCTTTAATTTTTCCAATTTTAGCCTAAACTAAAGGTTGATATTAGTTGAGTGTAAGTTTATGAAGCTAAGGTAGGTGGTGTCAAGACCTAACCCACCAGGTCACTCCTGATCGATGGTAAGATGAGTGTAACACCCCAATACCACCTCCAACATGCCAAGGGTTGGAAACAAGTAACAAGTAGGAATAACACTAAAATGAGAGACCTTGCCCTAAGTACCTGTAAGCACGCACACAACCATATCCATTAAATAGCGCAAAGTTATAATAAATGAATAAAACGTCTAGAGTGTAATACAAGCATTAAAAAACCTTTAGGAAATACATTATATTACAATAACATAATATAAAACATATAAATGGGTAAAATATATGCCCAACTAGAAATGCGGTCCCAATCTGACAACAACTGGGAAAATAGAAAATTGAAGAGATACCATCTCAAAATATCCAAGGATAAACAAAAAACATGTACATGAACTCTAAATACCACTATACTCCTCTAATACTGATTCCACCAGAGTTACCTCTAATCTATCTGTTAACTACATAAGACACAACGTGTGTGTAAAAATCCCATGCAGTTATGACTATACACACACCCAATAGGACCCCCCTGAAAACTATTATGGGGAAAAAATATAAATAAAAAATAGTTAGATCAACCCATAATAAAGAGGGAAAAGAAAAGTTATCATTATATGTACTCCAAATGAAATCCAAGTAAATAGAGAAGGGGTTATCCATCATTTATGACAGCTAATAATGAAGAGTCTACCCGTACCCCCAAATTTCTTATCACTGATGCCAAAAAAATCATGTAACCACATAATATATAGAGTATAAAGACTTATCATCACTAATTAAGGTCATGTAAAATGGTTAATTATCTTATATCCATGAATCTCATGTAAACTCTCAAGAATGTAGAGGCCCTGCAATATGCTGCGATGTAGCATAGCTGAGGGAGAACTACTCCAATAGATGACCCATACATTACCATAGATCAATGAAGGGGATTAAACTCCTTAGATAGAGGAATTGAACCACCTATAATGTGGTGGAGATACATCTCTACCTTTATAAAGGATATGGGGGAATCTCTACCTGGAGAGTGATAGGGGAATACCAGCCCTGGTAACACTATGATGATAACACCCAATCATTTTCACCAACTAAGAATCGATGAAATAAGAACCCCTCTTTCATCATATCTATAATATTTAAAAACATTACACCATAATGTTCTACATGAAAAACTACCTAGGATAGGATACTCACAGGCCCAAATCTGAGTCTTAAAGAAAGATATTCGCAGGGTAGAAGTGTTATGGAAAAGTACACAATGTGTACATAGGGTCACATGACATGTGATCTCTCCTAGACACCAAGGTGTGTGTTCTCATGTAGATGGATTGGATAGAAATTTAGGTATACATATATTTTTCATGGAGTATACAATATGTTATGGTAGCTCATGGTATGCTAGTTTCCTCCAAGCTCGTTCCTGTGTACTATAGGTTATCCCCATGTACCACAGCCTATGTTTGTATACTTTGATCCATTACAATTGACCATGGACCATTACCATTTACTATGGTCCATTCCAGTGTACTCTATCCATGATCATTACCTTTTACCTTAAGGGTACACGCCAATCCATGGGTATTAGATCACAAAATGTGTGACATTTAATTTTTCCACAAAACCCTAGAAGCCGTAGAAAGGGGACTACATAGTGTCTGTTCTTTTGAAGTACACATTATGTATGTTGGGATATTCCAAAAATAAAAGTTCCTTTACATGGATTCCATATACTCATTTTTTCCACCTTTCTCAATTTTTGACCACCTAAAATCTACCAAAAATTGAATGCGAGCCTCCAATGGTCGATTCCTAGCCTTCACTGTCCAAAAATCGGAACTCCATTCACCCATGGGGGAGTCATCACAACTCCCATCACCAAATGGTGGTTCTAATCTATGATTCCATCTCCCGCATCCCACATAACACCTTGATACATCAACAAAACAATGATCCTTTTGTTGTTTACAAATCTTCCATGAATCCAGGGGTTCGATCGTGCTCAAATATGACCCATAAATATCAAATCATCAACCCCATGGGACAATGATGAAGAATGTAGAGAATAGTGGTTAGAAAATAATAAGAAAAAGGTGAAAACATCATCAGCCAATGCGATCTTGTAAAATGATCATCAAGAGAATAAAAAAGGTGTAATCATGTGTGTGGGCGATAAAACATATAGGATCAAGAACATTATTTGAAATAGAGCTCATGTAGAGAACGAAAATCACCAGAAAACAAAATATATATAAATCCATGCTTATAAAATAATTCAAAGGGAATAAATCCATAAAATAATGTACCAACCTTAAGAATAGATCAATAATTGGTGAATTTCATGTAAACTAGTGAATAAGAAGATGATCTCATTACATTCGTTGTCTATCTCATGATTCCCCTTGATCTGTTGGTGATACTTATTCTCGATCTGACAATGCCTGCACTATTTACCTCCACTCCAATATCACAAGGTTATACAGATAACCCTGGGAATTCATAATAAAAACGTATTTATATAGGAGGGTTAGAGTTTGGGTTATTAAATTAATTAATTAATTAATTCAATTAACGTACCCACCAACGGTTTTCCTCAACTGAACGCTCAACACTGACCAAATTTATGTCATGCCTATGGTAAACCCGACATTCCAAAAACAATTGTTGACTTATATTTCATATATGAGGTATTTATCAATGAGAAAATCATTTATTATTAAAATATGTGTGGTCATTATTTAATATATATCAATATTTTTAATATATTAATTTTGGGGTATGGGGATACCCAAACACAACGCTGAATTTGAGAAAAATTCCAAAGATATATATATATATATATATATATATATATATTCAAAGGATTAAACCAATGAAAACAAAGTTGTTACATTCTCCCCTACATCAAGTATTTTTTCCTTGAAATGCATTATCTATAAAAAAGAGTGGGGGTACTGAGCCTGCATCTGACTCTCATGATCCTGAGAGATCTACTGAACTTTCCTATGATTCCAAATAACTTGAAAAAAAGAATAGACCATCCACACAATATCCTATCATGTTGATCTTCAATTGCCACCGGGTACTCCAAAATGGGACCTTCTTACTCAAGGTATAACTTTCCATAGTCTATAATGTCCAATGAATCATGAATGTGTCTACTCAGCTATAAAACATGGAAGCATTCATGAAATCAGTTTCACTATAGGGGTAAGTCTGAGAACTATGTAACCTCACCAACCCCACACTGAAGCTCAGACAACCCAAAGAACCTCGTTGAAAAATTTTCTCCCCAACTCAAACATCCCAACCTATGTCAGGGGGAGAATCTCAAGAAGACATATTCTCCCATCACAGTCTCTAAAGGTCTACTTCATCAATATGTATAAGATTTGTATCTGTCCTAAGATGTACTCAAATGCTCATGGGTCACCTGAACCCTTTTCCAACATCAACCACACCCTTTTTAACCTAATAAGGAGGTCCTTCAAACCTTAGACCAACATAATAGAAACATGTAGTGTTTCTTATATAGTGTATCATGTGGTATCATGTTGATATTTGAGTAATATATGATATTATAAGAATTATCCACAAATAATAAGTGATCCACATAGTTAAAGTCTCAAACTATCATGATGGCCTCCACATATCCTCCAAAACCTGGATAGTCCACTCAGTATTCCCATCTGTATGGGTTGAAACAATTTACTCATTTAAAATTAAGTCTTGAAAGCCTCATGGAACCATCTATACAACTATTTTTGTATACTGACCACCATAGGTACAGATGATCATCATGGGTAACCCTAAATCTAGACAATCTTCTGTTTAAGAAACTTCCCAAACTCTCGACTGAGCTCTATTCCCTAATAGTATGAATATGTGATGAATTGGTGAGTCTGTCAAAAATAACCTAGATAGTTTTGTGACCTCTCACTACCTATGATATCCACATAAAAAATCCATTGATATTCCATCCCACTTCTATTCAGGGATCTCAAGAGTTTTGGTTAAACCTGATAAAAGCTGATGTTCATCCTTTACCTACTAACATATGAGAAAATGAGAAACAAACAATGCTATGATATTCCTCTTATAATCCCACAAAAACTACTTCTAAATGTCCCTATACATCCTCAACAAACCCAGATGTATATCCAAGGGGATGTACAGATATCCCTCAAAACTGCCTCATGAAACTTGATCAGAACTATCATGAATTCCTAGAAAAAGGATGACATTCTCCCCTCCTTCAAAAAATACATCTAACCAATATATTGAGGATATTTGGTCACAAAAAAATCCACAATTTTAATATCACAACTTAGTATCTATTACATGCTGAAGAAGTGGTGGAACTACAACAATTGACTGAAGATATGTTACACTCCTCTCTTCCATTGGGGTTTCCTGCGAAGAGGCCAACTGCTCGGGTGAATCTTCTATCAAGTGAGAATAAGTATTTCTACTAAAGTCATCTTCCATGAACCTATGATAGTACCCCACCAATCTAAGTGAAATATACACATCTTAAATTCCCTTGGGTGGTTCACAAGAAATCACTGCCTCAATCTTCATTGGATCCATAACTACACCTTATATAGAGATGACCTACCCCAGAAAGCAAACCACATAGATCCAAAACCGACACTTCGAGAGATTAAAATAAAGATATTTATCTTGGGGAAAGTCTTGAACCATCCTCAAATGGTATACATTCTATTACTTATACACAAAGTATATGAGTATACCATCAATAAGGAAAACTATGAATTGGTCCAAGTATGGAAAGAAGATTCATTTCATAAGAAACATGACCACTTCGGGGGAATTAGTCACACTAAAAGGAATCATCAAGAAATTATAGTGTCCCTAATGATATCAGAATTAAATTTTCAAAATATCATCCTCATTAACTCTCAACTGATGGTAATCAGACCTTGGATCAGTCTTTGAAAACAAACTGGTACCTTTTGATAGGTTGAAAGGTACATCAATCCTCAGCAAGGGGTAATTTGTTTTTAATCGTTGTCTGATTCATGTGATGATAAACAATGAAATGATTAAATATCTCATCATCATTTTTCATAAACAACTAAAAATATTACTTGGGGGACACATGAGGTTTAAGCAAACCATTCTTATAAAGGACTAACAATAGAACCCTCATCTCCCAGATCTTGTTAGGGGCTATATGATATATCATAGAAGATATCAGTGTGGTTCTGTGGTGTAGGTCGATGTATAATTCAAAACAACCTCCGACATGGACACACTATAAAAACATCATAGGGTCTCATTGGCACTATGTAAAGACCACACTTGAAACTCTCTCCTCAAAGATTTGATCATCACTACTTGAAGAGAAGTGTGATAATAGAAACTCCCTCAGTAGGAGTCTATATACGTGAAGGTAAAGATAAAGGATCCACTAGAATCTTTAGATCATAAACAAGGGATGCAACAAGATAGTATTGGAATGCATCTTTATATATTTAAATTAGAGAAGTCATGTGTCATACCATGGATCACTCTGATTCCTCTGGGTTGTAAGATTACATTTCCCAAATTTATCCTACAATTTTTTCACTGATTCCCTATTACCAGGGTATATACCAATACCTAAGATTAATCAAGACATCCTCAAGTATTCCCATAAAATGAACTTATCCACCACACCTAGGTACTCCTTGTTTTGGGTGAAAATGACTCACTCATTCCACTTTGAATCAAATCACAATAGATTGTGTCTTGGTGGCGGAAGCATCTCTCTTCCTTACATGATCAAAGACACATCAGATATCACCAACAATGGGATAACAAATAGGGAAAGCAATCTATTCTAAAAATAACTAAATAGAAATGAAAAATACGATATAGATCGTACCTCGTATTATATTACGATTCACTAGGTTGGATGCTTTAGATGTCTATTCTTCATCATGATGGGTTGGGAAGTCATGAGCATAATGAACCTCCCCGTCATAGGCATAACATCACCTATACCTGAGATGTATGGGTCTTCTATAATACCCATGAGTTGAAGAACCTTAAAGATAATTGAATCCACTATGATTCCACTATTCTTAAGATCCCCTTATCTAAGTCTAAGCATGAGTATAACTCCTACATCACAACACTGAAAATGTATGCTTTCTAGCTCATATAGGTGTCTGAACTCCATGATGTCCACTACTAGCTCTAGAATCCCATTTCTCCCTTTCACAGAATCTATCTATTTCATAAGCTTGCTCAAGAACCTCTTGAACCTAAAACAGTGGTCTGATAGATAAATAAACTCACTATGGAATAACCACATAAACTCTACCCATTAGAGTGTTATCAAATCAAATGCTTGTGTAAGAAAACCCCACTAACTTATCACTACTTCATGGAAGAGTCTAGTTTCAAATACAACCATCATCTTGGGTGGAATTTGTATAAAATGGAAAACATAAACTATAAAATCCATCCTAACCTTCCTCTTGACGGTCTATTTCACCATAGAATTTGAGTGGTCCCAGATCATCTAACTCTAAAAGAAATCTCATTGTATGGACATAGTCATCCTAAACATCTAGAACTAAAGGATGATACAACTATAATGAAATGTCAAATGGACCCACTAGGGTGGGTCCTCTCACTACACTATGGGTATAAAAATTTATTTTTTATTGAATGAAGTAACAAGTATATGAAATAGATCATGAATTGGAGACCAAATACTATGTTAGTTGTCTTAATGACCCTGAAATGGGGTTTCCTCTCTCAATTGGTTGTTTTCATGATAATGTATCTATATGTTAGTTGAATTTCACTATAGAGACATCCTAAAAGTTAACAATAAGTACCATGATTCGATTAGAATATCTGGGAGATTAATTTAGAAGTACTTGAATAGTAGAAATAGCCAGTCATATATGATGCATGTACCATTGGTTTCCCTAAAACTGATGTCTCAATATTCTGATTCAACAAGTAGGTAGTTCAATGTAGGGCATATTGATACTTCGGTTGCTGCATTAAAACTGGGTTCCTATTCCGGAGAGGTTAACTTAAGGCACTTCAATATCATTTCCATAAGTTCCCATACTAAACCGCACAATATGTCTAACTCCAAAACCCAAACATAAATGAAGAAACACCTTTGATACCACTTTGTAATGACCTGACCCACTCAGTCCCACCTGGTTGGTGGTAAGCTGAGTGTGACACCCCAAGCCCACCTCTAATAGGTTAGGGGCTATTGGTAAGTTCTGAGTTGGAATATAACTAAAATGGGAGAATTTTTCCTAATATACCAATACACACACACACAACAAAATCCATGAAATAGCGTAGAGATATCATAAATGGATGAAACATATAAGGTATAAACCATTTATGGAATAAACTATATAAAATTATTTATAATAAAAAAAATGTAATGTAAAAGATATAATGGGAAAAAATATACACCCAACCAGAAATGAGGTCCCAACCTAAAAAAACTTGGAAAAGGGAAAACTGAAGAGAGCCTAGCTCACAATATCTAAGGAAAACTATAAAACATGGCCATCACCTCTATGTACCACTATTCTACTCTAATTCCAGGTCTATCAAAGTCACTACCAATATTCCTATCAATTTCATAAGGCATAATACATGTGGGAAAATACCATGCATGGGTGAGTATATACATAACCATTAGGATGACTTGAAAACCAAGATGGGGAAGTAATAGAAAAAAAATATAAACCCATAAATAAGTGGGAAAAGAAAACCCAACATCATATATACTTCAAAGGATACCCAAGAGAAGCGATAAAGTGGATATCCATCATCCAAGCTAGCTAAAAATGAAGAGTATTCATGTAGCTCCAATGGTCCCATCACTGATGTCAAACAACCCACGTAACAACATAACATACAGAGTAGAGGGCCTAATACTTGCTAATGTATGTCACAATTGAGGGGTAACAAAATTCTATCCATGAATATCAAGTAAAATATCAATAGTATAGAGGTCTTTCATGTAACGCCCCGACCCCAGCTACCCAGAGCCGGTGCGTTACTTCGTAACATTGGCATGATCACAAAAGATCAAGTCTCGAAAGACCGATTAGTTTAGTAGCCTTGGAAACACTAGATACATTTGTAAACGTTACATTACATCATAAAGTGAAAAACTACAATAACAAAGTCTCCATAGTCCACACTCATATCCTCTTCTGACTATCCCTGCAGGTCATTCATAAAATACTTCTTCACATCCTGGAAAATATTAAAACATTGAAAGGGGTGAGCTCAGATGCTCAGTAAGGATAACAATAATGCGGAAGCTTTCATAAATAAACATTAACATTTAAGGCAATGTATAACTAATACAAAAGCCTTTTAAACATGAACTTCAACATAATATGGCAAAAGTAAAATGAGATAATGCCATTTACTTCTTCACATGGATATTCTACTGGTCGAATAATCACATGCAATATCAATAACCACTTTCATAATGATGGAATGCATAATGCCAGACTATCATAACCACGTAGTCAAGGCCTCGTGCCAAGACCACAAATAAGATTTTGTCAAGGCCTCGTGCCAAGACACTAGTTTGTCTCATGAGACCTGCCGATGCATCGAGGAGCTATAGCGGGCTCCACCCGTCACTTATTAAGTCCAATGCATTCCTCATATGAATAGGTTTAAACATATCATAAACCATAACATAATCGTATCACATAAAACATGCATAAAGGAAACATAACATTTCCACATTTCAATCACAAGATATCAATACAACACTTTGATATGATAAAAACGCTTTCAAAACCATTTTCAATACCAAAATAAAAGAAAGTTAAAACTTTGTATTTATTTTTCATTAAAAAAAATGATGGCTTGTAGAGGAAGCCGAAACTAAAATAATGGTCACGGCGGCGGAGAAGTCATTGTCGCCGCATAAGTACGGAAAGAAAAACATTCCCTTTTGTCGTTTAGCAAAATGCTTCGTATAAAAAGATTCCTTTTGAATAAAAGTAAAAGTCAAAGGGGTTTATACACCGTATAAAAGAAATTTGTGTATAAAACAAAATATGCCCAATGAAAGGGGATTGAGACGAAGTCCTTAAAAAGATCATTTTTAAAATAGAATAGATATATTATGTGTATTCACTATAGGTACACATAAAGAAAGTAAAAATACAAAATAGGACATAATAACATCATGACATAATTTGAAAGTAGGAGATTAACCCAAAGAATGGAAATTGGGTTAAGAAGTTCCCTTACAAAGATCATTTTTAAAATAAAATAGATCTATTATGTGTATTCACTATAGGTACACATAAAGAAAGTAAAAAAAATACAAAAAAATACATAATAATATCATGACATAATTTGAAAGTAGGAGATTAACCCAAAGAATGGAAGTTGGGTTAAGAAATTCCCTTACAAATATAATTTAAATAAAATATATCTATTATGTGTATTCACTATAATTACACATAAAGAAAGTACAAATACAAGATATGACATAACAATATCATGACATAATTTGAAAGTAGGAGATTAACCCAAAGAAATGAAGTTGGGTTAAGAAGTTCCCTTACCTCGTGTCTGACTTGACTCAACCGTTCTTTAACCTCCTGAATAATAAACTAGAGTTAATATATACCTTATTAAGAACCATTTTCAACTTCATTATCCTTATTATATCACTTATTACAATGATATGATCATTATGTAATTATTTAAGTTAATAACGGTCGTTTTGTCGACCTTTGGTACTTGAGTCAAAAATAAACTTCTTATGATTACAAGTTGTTAATGTGGTGAAATATCCATTATATTCATAATTTAGATGTCATATATATCTTATATATCCAGTATATACATTCATTTATAATATTACGTAACATTTAGAGGTAAGAAATGAAATGCACCGTTCATGGAGACGGTAAGCCGTACGTACGCATGAACGCTACTTCCATTTCTATTTCATATTTTCTGGAATGGAATCATAATGATATGAGAGTATATTATAATTCCAGTATAATAACATATATAATATCATTAACTTTATCCTTCACACATCCCACATATGGTATTAACGAATCAAATCACTTTCAGGGGGCGGTAGTCCGCGCTTCCTAAAATGAAGATATCGTGTTTTACCCATAATGGAAACCATAAAGGTATGCCCAAAATGAAAAAAACAGAAGCTTAAGGAAAACATAAACATATTATATATCATATATAAAAATAGTGACATCATAATGGCCACCTTTGAAGGTGTTAAATGAGTGTTGAACAATCATCGTTTCGGGAGGCAGAATTTCGCCATCCACGGAAACCTTATGTTCTTTAACCATTTGATGTAGTTGTGTGGAAGTGTAGCTCAAATAAATCTTATAACAACATCCTAGTATATTTAAGATACTGGTGTTGTTACAAAAGAAGTAAATAAAAAGAGTTTAGGGGGTTGGAGAAGCAAAATAAAACAAAAGAACATGAGAGAATGAATTACCTTAAAAAGTGTAACTCCTTTTGAGTTGAGCCTAAAGGCTTCCTTTGAAAGGATTCTGCCCAAAGGGAATCCTCTAGGATGAGGAGAGGGATGTGGAGAGAGCAAAAGGGCAGGGGTTGGCCGAGCCAATGGCTTGAAGAGTGTGTGAAATGAGGTAGAGGTGGGGGCCTTTTATAAGAGGAGAGGAAGGGAACTTTTGGAAAGTAAAGGAACATTACATTATTTGAAAATGTGTTTCGGTTTTAAAAGGTCCCACATTGATAGAATTCGTGGATAAGGTGATAAGGCATCGAAATCCACTCATCCAATTGGTTTTGGCCATGTGTAGTTCATAGATTTTATATTACCTTTCCATTTTATTTAAATCGTCAAATAATGATGTCATCGCTGCATCATTATTATGTCATAAATAATTAAATTTATTTAATGTCTAAAAATTATAAAAAAATACTATGATATAGGAAATATTTTTATCTTTCCAATGACTATTTATAATCAAAATTTGGACTTGTGTAACCCTACTTAAAAATTGTTTTAGTAAAACACTTTATGTTAGTGTCATTTTCACTTTAACATTAAATAAAAAGTAATTTATGTTATTTCCCAACAAAAGTGGATCCATGGGGTCCCCAAGTTAGGCCATGGCTTGTCTTGGTCGGCCATGACACAACCAATGATGTTGGGACATGTGTCTAGGTCATTTAATATTATTAAAGTATTATTTATACCTTAAACTACCCTAATTACCACTAATCGCGATTAAGAACTTAATAAGTTACTATTCACCAAAAAATTATTTTTATCCCATTGAACCACATTTTACTTCTTTATGACAACCATGTATGTCGGATTTTTGAAAATCAAATCACAGAAGTGGTAATATTTCATTTAAACGAAAAATCAGTTATTTAACAACCACTTAGTGGTTTCACTATTCATCAAAAATTGAAGTTTTTCAGAATAAGGCCAAAATTTCACCCTAAGCTATAATTGATATTCCGAATTGAAAAATGATGTCTATTTTACAAAATTCCAAACATATTAGTTGCATTAATTAATTTTATAATTAATTCCCGCTGTCACAAAAAATAGCGTGTTTTTAAGAAACAATTTATATCAAAAGATTGACAATTGTTTATGTCCAATTTCAATGTCAAATTAATTCTAATGACCACCATTGGATAAAATGGTAAAAATATATTCTAATTATACTCTAAAACCACTCAATAGTATAATTTATCACTATGAATTATTTTGATTAAAAAAGTTGTTTTAAGTATTTTTTCACTATTCATAAAAATTTTGAAGTTCTCAGAAAATTACAAAAAATTCAACATAGGCTAATTTCAATATTAGGAATACAAAAATGAAGTCCATTTTGAAATATAAAATTTCTATAATTTTAAAAAGTGGTTATTACTATTCATAACGGCTACTTTGATTTGTCGCGATGTTTTAGAACTCGAAGTTGCGTACAATGCAAGCTATTGTATTATTGAATGAGAAGCGTATCGTGGAAGCTCGGGGTGTTACATTTCACCTATCTACTATGTAGCACAACCGAAGGAGCACTACTTCAATGAAGAACCCGCACACCACCAGAGCACAATGACAGGGAGTCTACCCAGAAGATAGAGGTCCCATACCCTTTTTAATGTAGGAGAGTTATGTCTCTACATGTATAAATGATATGGGGTACCCACAAAATGGATATAGATAGGGGAGTAATGACCCCATTAACACTATGATGATCACACTCGATCATTGTCATAGGCTAAGTGTCCCACTCACAACACCTCACATCATATCTCTACTATTAAAATGAAGGCTACCATTGTATTATGTGTGGGTAAATACTTAGAATATGATACTCATAGGAACATATCAGAGTATCTAAGAATAATATATGAAAGGTATAATTCTCATAGAGAAGTATGCAATGTGTACATAGGTCCACAAGGCGTGTGACCTCTCTTAGAGAACTGGGCGTCTCATCACCTATAAATTGATTGTCTGGACATGTGGATTTAAACGATGTGTACCTGGATTTTATGGAAGGTCATGGAAGCCTAGGGTATTCCAATATCGTCCCATCCTATTTCCATGTATCGTGGACCATGCCCATGAACTCTGGATCTTTCCCATGTACTCTGGTCATTCCCATGACCATGTACCCTGGGTGTACACACCATGCTTCCAGCATCAAATCCCATAGCATATAGTAGTCCCACATGGTGTGTGATATTGAATTTTTCCTAAAAACCCTACCAATTGTAGTAAGGGGACTATATAGTATGTATTCAACCAAAGTACATACTGTGTTTGTAAGGATCTTTTAAAAATTGATGTTCATTCACATGGATTCCATATGTTCCATTTACTCCACATTTATCTCCATTTGACTACCAGAAATCCACCAAAATAAAAGGGGGTACCTACAATAATTGATTCATATACTCTGGTGGTCTGAAATTAGAACCCTTTTTTTCTAGTGGGGGAGCCGCTATGCCTCCTATTTCCAAATGGGGGTCCAAATCTGTGATTCCATCTTCTACATCCTGTAACACACCTTGATCCATTCACAAAACATTTCCTTTAATTGTGCACACATACACCATAAATATGGGGGTTTGATGACACTAAAATCTGGCCCAGTAATGTCAAATCATCAACCCCATGGGCCAATGATGAAGAACACAAATAACTGTGGTTGAAAAAATACAAGAACATGGTGAAAACATTGTCAGACAATGAGATCCCAACCGATGATCATCAAGTGCAAAAACATGGGTGAAATAATTTTCATAGGATATATAATTGATAGGTTCAAGAACAGTATTGGAAATCAGGATCATGTGGAGAATGACACTCACTAGAGAACAAAAGCAGATATAAATCCATGCTTGTTAAATAATTCAATGAAATAAACTATAGGAAATAACATGCCCTACCTCATGAATGGATTGATTGTTGGTGAAAAACACATCCACTGGTGAAGAAGAATCTAATAGTGTTGCATTCATTTTCTATCTCATGATTCCTCTCAATCGTTCATCATCATTATTCATTATTGATTTTCCAACGTTATTTCTATACTCCACTCTAATCTCCCAAGGTTATGTGGCTACTCTAAGAAATTTTCATGATGAAGTATTTATATAGTAGATTTAGAGTGTGGGTTATTAAATAAATACATTTAATTAAGTAATTAATTTACATAATGTACCTGCCATTGGTCGCCCTTAACCGAAAACCTGACACCAACCATTTTTTTGTTTGACCAAGGGTAAACCTCATATCTTAGCAACAATTTTAGTCTCAGATTTTCTATTCGAGGTCTTGATCAATGGGAAAAACATTTATTCTGAAAATATTCATGCATGTGTTTTAACATATATTAATATTTTTTGTATGTTAGTTTAGGGATCTTGAGACACCCAAACACAACTCTGACTCTAAGGAAAAATCTATAGATCTATATATAAATAATCCAAGGACTAAACCAATGAAATAGAAGTCATTATAGGTAGTTCATAAGTTTTTCCCATGGTCTTTTTTAGACTTCTCAGTGTGTGTGTTATGTAGTCACACTAACATTTTGTGTGTTGACCATAATTATAAATTGAAGCCTTAGATATAAAATTGGCATGTTATTATACCCTAAAATGAAATTCTAATTTCATACCTTTAAGGTGATCACAATGGGACACCTCAATTAATTAATTGACCCTATAAAATGGTTTTGTAAAGTAGGAAATTTTAATGGTTCATGATAAAAGGTAAATTGGGGAAATTGAAATGGTAAGAGAGGTTGTGGAATTCATGTATAATTATATTGTGAAATAGTAAATGATTATATTTGAATTAAATTTATTGTGTTCCATGTGAAATGGTAAATTAATGACATATTCCTTGATATTAACATTCATTATCCCTTTTTTTAAATAACTTATATGAAGGGTAGTTACAAGGGTATTCCCTTGTTTACAATTGAAACTATAAAGTTCCTAAATAGTAAGGTAAACTAGAATTGATTATCAAGAAATGAAGGGTGGGATCATAAATTGGTATTGATATGGTAAATTAGTAAACTATGGTTTATAAAATCGGCGATGGATACTATAATGTGATGAATAAAAATTAAATTGAAAATTTTAAAGTGAATTACAAGGTGTTAAAATGTGAAATTGAATAAATGTTTTAAATAGTAAATGATTATTAGTTAGTAAACAGATGAATGAATGATAAATTGACCCTATAAAATGGTTAGGTAAAGTAGGAAATTGTAATGGTTCATAATAAAAGTGAAATATGGTAAATGGAAATGGTAAGAAAGGTTGTGGAATTGGTGTATAATTATATTGTTAAATGGTAAATGAATATATTTGGCCTAAATTTCTTTGTTCCATGTGAAATGGTAAATTAATGACATATGTCGTGATATTAACATGCCTTATCCCTTGTTTCAAAGAACTTATATGAAGTATAATTCCAAGGGGAGGCCCTTGTTTAGAATTGAAACCATAAAGTTCCAAAATAGTAAGGTAAACTAGTATGGATTGTAAAGACCTGAAAAATTCAAGGGAATTTTTTTCTTAATTTTATTGGGAATTTTACAAGAATGTAGTTTCTGACAGCACCTGATTCTGAGGCCCGGTGTGCCCAGAATCATTTTCCGAAGTTTAGCTTGGGTACGTTCAGTGAACGAACGAGTGGGGTTTTCTAACTTTTGAACCGGTGCTCGGAATCGAATTCTGAGGACACCGATGGAATCGCAACGCCGGTATTTGCTTAGAAACACCTTTTCCGGAGTTGCGTTTGCTCGGGTGTGGTTTTTAATTTTTGGGGTTAAGTTATGAATAAAATAAAAGTGGGTAACCAGTTATTATTTTATTTCACTTAAAGCCACTTAACCTAAGTTAAGCGGATAAGGTGGGACCCACAATATACTACCCACTTGGTAGGATATTTGTGAGGTGGGGCCCGCATGAGCCCCACCATTTCTTCCCTCCTAAGTAATGCACCCACAACCCCCCTTTTAATGAAAGTCAAACCTTACGTTTTTCTGGTTAAGTAACGCCTCATTAAATTGAGTCGTTAAATCATTACAATTAATTATTTGAATTAATTGTTCATTTCTTATCTTTTGAATTTCAAAAGCTTATGTTGATAATAAAATAAGTGTTGAACTTATTTTATTTCGTTGGTTGTGTTGTGTTAAGACTTGGGAGAAAAATAGAAGATCCTTCGTTCTTCGACGAAGAACGTGAAGGACGTACCAACACCAACGAAGAACGCCAACCTCCGATGGTGGATGACGGCAAGTGACTCTTTCCTCGGAGATCACCTGACACCAAAGGTGATCCTCTTCTTCCGTGGCGATCCTCTTCTTCCGCGATGGTTAATTCTGTGACGAACGCTCGTTCGACGACAACGTTGAGGTAGGGGTTTTATGTGTTCTCTTTTGTGTTTTCATCCGTCGTTATCTTCCCTTCCTTGAACCGCCTGTTATCGTGATAACGGGAGGAGGTCGGATTGCACGAACACGGCTGACACTCCTCCCCTTTGTGGTTGTTGATTTTTGATGCGGCGAGCAAGACAACGCGATGCAGAAGCACCGCGCGGACATTGTAAAAAGGGAGAGCGGAGAAACGCGGCGTCATCGCACCGCGCCGTTGGAAGCAATAAATCCGCGGCGCCGTCGCGCCGCGCCGGATGAACCAAGGCCGCAGCCGGTTCTAGGCCACGACGATGCAGGGGAAGCGGCGGCCGACACCGGGCCACCGGCATCGGAGCCAGGGGACAGGCCTTGCCGGTCCCGTGGCGGCAGAAGCCGGCCGGCCAGAGCGGGTCGGCCGGACCGTGGAAGAACCGGGGGTCCGAGACCCCCGACTAGCCATACGTGAGCGGCCCCATTAAGGGGCCGCGGTTTCCTCATGTGGGGGCAGTGCGCCCCCCGCCAGCAGCGATCGACCATAACGGACGAGCCGGTCGCCTGGCCACCCGGCCAGTGCCAGCGCGCCGGGCCGGGTCGGGCCGCGCCCAAGCGGGCTGGACCCGGACCCATTTCTGGTCGACCTAGTTCGAGCCGACCCTGGGGGTATCAGGCCGGGTCGGACCGGGCCCAAACCACCTTTTACCGAACTTTTTTCGATCTGTTTCCAATAACATGAGCTAAGAGCCTCCGATCTGTCCACCATCAGTTGCGATGCGATCCTTGGATCGAGACGGTCGTTTAGGTATATCGCACTCAAGGTTTCGGAATACTTTGGGTTCGGTCGGGTTGGTTCGTACATGAAACCAACCGGGCCCTCGGAGCGGAAACGCTCATAACTTGAGTTCCGGACGTCCGAATGATGTGTCGTCGACTTTGTTGGATTCCTCTTAGTGATATGGATCTTTTGGCTTACTTTGCCCGAGGTTTGGACGCAGGTGGAATATGTTCAGGTTGGTTTTGACTTAAAAACCAACCGGGCCCCTGGGATGAAAAAGCCAATAACTCTCAGACCGGGCGTCCGATTGACGCGCCGTCTGTGACGTTGAGTTCCTATTGACGATACAAAAATTTTGGATACATCAACTCCGGACTATGTGTCAGTTGATGTATTAGCCCCTCGGCTCGTGGAGCGGACCCTCTCGAACGAGCTTGCTGTGTGTGGGAACCCTAGAGCTGGCTACGACTACGACGACGATGACGACTGTACAGAGATCCTCAGTGGATTCGATGGCGACGACTACAGCACTCAGTGATCCTACGTGGATCAGTGCTACCGATCCTGTGTGGGTCAGATCCTGTGTGGCTCAGCGCTCAGCGGTCCTGTGTGCGCCAGCACCTACAGATCCTGTGTGGGTCTGATCCTGTGGGGGTCTTTGTGGGGGTTAGTTACCTATCGATACTATGTGGGTCAGATCCTTTGTGGGTCATTGCGGGGGTTAGTATCTATCGATCCTTTGTGGGTCTGACGGCATAGATGAGTCAGTGGATATATTTTATCATCTCTATCATTATACGAAGAAGTATACCTGTGTGAGCTGAATCTTGACTTGATATCCTGTGTGGATTTCGTTATGCTTTTCCTGTGTGGATTGGGTTGTGATTTTTCCTATTTGGAATGGGTTACGTTTTCCGGTGTGGACTGGGTTGTACATGGGCTCGGATGTTAGAGCGGAACTGGAATTGATGACTTAGGTATATGTATGGGCATATACCTAAGCAGTGTCGAATGTTACTTCGTGGTTGTATCTTTCCTTTGTGGATTATCCTTTGTGGATTCTGGGAGACCTTCAGGGGTCTCGGGGTCCCTACTGAGTAGATTATACTCACCCCTGCACGGGCTATACCCGCACTACGTTGTGTTGGTTGCAGACGACGGACAAAGCTGATCATAGTTGAGGCTTGCAGAGCAGGGCGATACCTGGAGGTGGACCACTAGGCGGGACGTTCTCGGAGCGGACGGCTGGACCCGAGGAGCTATGGAGGCTATCTCTACTCACCCTTCAGGTGGGATTTCCAGTGGATAGATCGACGTTGCCTCTTTACTTTCAGTTGTTGTTTTCCCTTTCCAGTTGTACTTTACTTTCAGTTTGGGTTTGTATTCTGACCCACTTAATGTTTCGGCACTTACTGTTGTACCCAGTTTTTACTTAGTATTTACTTCTACTGTTTGCTTGCTCTGTGGTGTTCGTTTACTTTACAAAGGCAATGCCTTCCCTTTTTATCGGGATTTACGCCTTGGTGCTAGTCTCCAGCCCCTGGCCTATGGAAGGCATGCTTGGGGTAGTCACGGCACAGGCCCCGAGGATGGGTCGTGACAAATTGGAATCATAGGAGTTCGTTTCTACCGCAGAACTTTGGACTCTGATCATTTTCTAAGTGAAGCAATAGTGTTAAGCGTATTGAGTGTGGTTATCAGTCCAGGGAGTCCAGTGTTGGTGTGGCGGCCGACGTATCCGTACACCAGGACCCTGACTTCTGATTTCCGACTTAATGCACGAAAACATTTATTGCATGTGTGTTTTAAGTTTTCTTTGTGATTACTTTGGGTCATCTCACCAGGTATTGTAGAGACCCTAAGCTTGACGTACATGGACCTTACATTACTTTTATGGACTACTTAGTACATTACAAAAACACACACACAAGGACCATAATAGTTTAGTGTCTTTGGAAACTCGGAATATAATCTTCTAATCGTGGTGAAAGATCATCAACATCTCCCATAAAGATCTTCCCTTTTTTGTTACCTATAAACCTTTCTTTATATCCTGGGGAAAAGAAAACATAAAAGGGTGAGCTCAAATGCTCAGTAAGGGTAAACAAAAGAAACATCAATCACATCATATTCATAAGAACATAACAATTTGGAAATCTTACCCTGCAAAAGAGATCATAATTTCATAACATGGGATATATCATGGTAGTGAAATGTAATCACAATAATCATAAATTAAAACATGAAGCTTTGTCTCATACACACATAATCATAGAGAATCATTTCTTATTATTCAAGACTCATTGACAAGACTATCTTAGTGGACAAAGTCCATTTCTGAACCGAGTTCATTCCTCGTTTCAGTCCTGTTTCACTGAACCGGTTTAACCTGCCGTTCCAGCCATGTCTATCTAATGAGATATAAAATCTTTACCCAATGCATTGGAGGGAGATATAGGTCCCACCCATCTCATAATGATACCATTCTTATATGTGCCACAAAATCATAAACCACACATCATAGCATAACCCATGTAATAAAAATGGGAATCTTAAACATCGTGACATCATAAAACAATTCATATAAGATAATGGAATTCATAAAAATATTTCCATCACAACATAATCAAATCCATGTAATAATAGGGATAGAAAAAAATCGTTGTATTATCTTAGATGGAAAATAATTTTGATAAAACTCTTGAAATCCATTCTTGAGGAAAATATCCTTTCTACTTCAAAATTTTTTTTCCTTTCTTAACATGTCATACAATTTCAAACTAAAAGAAGTTTATTAAAAATAAAATTTAAAACTTTTAAAGGAATATTTTTGGAAATATTTTTTTAAAAATCCATTCATGCCGTATAAGTTAAAAAAAACATTATTCTCGTACTTTTGTCAGAAAAGTCAAAAAGTACCTCATACGAAAAACGACAAAAGATTCCTTTCATATCTTTTACTAAAAACTCACCGAAGGGTAAAATTGGATTTGAACAATTGTAAGTGTATGGAAACAATATTACATATTTAGGGAAAATGTATGTGGATGATAAAATACACCCAAGTAAATACTAAAGTATAAACAATCTCAGATACAAATGAGATTGTGATATTTTCACTTACCTTATGTCCGATTTTCTTCGTAAGTGTCCGAACCTCCTATATAATGATTTAAATAATGTCATTGACTTATTCCAGAATCATAATCATTTTTATTATATCATATATGGTCATATTCTTAGCTTCTTATTAGTAATATTTCATTGTTACTTGTTATTCTGGTGTTTATTGCTTTTTGTTCTTATGCGTGTTTTGTCGAATAAATTCCTATTCTTATTTTAGGTTATAGATACCTCATTTACAGAATGGTATTAGTGTAATATATATCATATTCATTCACTCAATTCATTTATGTAATAATTATGTAATGAAAATCATGTAGAATGAGTCGCATCACATCGTGGAGACAGTATTCCGTACGTACGCACGAGCGATGATATCGTTCCCATGATCGTGGAATTGTTTTGGAGTGTATGTATACTATTTAAGAATAAATATCAATTTACAATAATCATATATATTCATTATTTAC
Source organism: Viscum album (assembly GCA_963277665.1). NCBI lineage: Eukaryota > Viridiplantae > Streptophyta > Magnoliopsida > Santalales > Viscaceae > Viscum > Viscum album. The sequence goes on from CAUJRU010000603.1 coordinate 126,068, forward strand.
ACCATTATACCTATCCAAGTAAGGTGGTGGTGGAAAATAGATTACACCACGACGTGGAGACGGTATTCCGTACGTACGCACGCGCGGTGATTTCGTCTTCCGTAGGATGGATAGATGGTTAAATAGGGTTGTTTCATACTTATAATAACATATCATCATATTAGTGATACTGATGTTATTACTTCATAATGAAACAACTAAAGAATAATAAGTGGAAGAAGTAATAAAGTTGAAAGAATCGGTAACGGACATTACCTCTTCTTTGAAGTGCTTCTTTGAGACATTCTTTTAGGGAACTAAAATTGGTCTTTGAATAAGACCATGACCTCTAATATGTCTATAGGTAAGTGGAGAGAATAAATTGGCAGGTTTTGGCTGAGCATGAAGGCTCAAAGTGGTGTGAGGAAGAGAGGGAGGAGGTGCCCTTTTATAAGGGAGGAGAGGGGTACCTTTGGAAAAACTAAAAATATTATTTTATTATAAAGACATATTCAGTTTTAAATAGCTCCAAATTGATATATTTCAAATATAAGGTGGGTATGGGTCTAAATCCTCTTATCCAATATAATTTAGACAAGTTTAGGTTCCTATTTTAACCTTATCATTTAGATTTAACATTAAGTTAAATAATTTTACTTTTACCGTGTCTTCTTCTGTTCTTACACTATAAGGTTAATAAACTTACTATAATAAGCCAAACAAACCCCAAGTTGTTTATTATTAATATATATAACCATATCTAAGTCAGTTTTCTGAACTTTAGATTTATAGGAATAAAATAACAATTAATAATATAATATTTTTTTTAAAAACTATTTTATGTCAATTTTGACACTATTTAGTAATTGATTTTTGTGAAAATCATAACAGAATGATTAGTTTGAAAAAAAGTTAATTAAATCAATACTAACATGTCATATTAACCAGGAAAATTAGTGTAATTCATAAAAAGTCTCAAATTTCATTTATTTGTGTATTTATAACATCAATTATGTCAATATTTCATTAATAAGATAATTACTGCATCATATTTGTGTCATAAATAAAATAAATTATATAATGTCTAAAAATTAAAAATATAATACCATTATGTTGTAAATCTTTTTAGCTTTCTAATGAATATTTGTAGTTAAATTTATCTTATGTATAACTCTATATTAAAAAGGATTTAGTTATTAAACTTTGATTTTAACTATTTCAACCCTTCTTTAAATAAATTGATAATAAATGTCCTAATCTAATCCAAGTGGGCCTAAATGGTCATATTTTATTCCTAAAGTTGTTTTTGGTCGAATTACATTTATCCAATAGAATTATTACATGTGTTAGGATAATAATAATAACACTTTTACCCTTAATTACCCTATTTACTTTCAACCGTGGTAAAAAAAAGTAAAAAGTTACTATTCACCAAAAATTATTTTCATCTTATTGAACCACATTTTAGTCCTTGATATTAACCATGTTTCTTGGATTTTCGGAATTCTACTCACAGAAGCGATAAAATTAAGTTTTATGAAAAATTCAGTTTTTTTAACTACCACTTAGTGGTTTCACTATTCATCAAAAAATGAAAGTTTCCAGAAAAATACCAAAAATTAGGCCTAAGCTATATTTGATATTATGAATTCAAAAATAATTTTTATTTTACCAAATTCAATACATATCAGTTACATTAACTAATTTAAAAATTAATTCTCTTTGTGAAAACAAATAGCGTGTTTTTAAAAGATAATAAAAATCAAAAGATTGACACTTGTTTATGTCTGGTTTAAATGTGAAATTACATCCAATGAACAAAATTGTATTAAATTTGAAAAATATATTCTAAATATAATTTAAAACCACTCAAATTAATAATTTATCACTATTAATTATCTCGATTAAAAAAGTTGTTTTTAATTAAAATTTATTAATTTTCACTATTCATCAGAATATGAAAGTTATCCGAAAAGTACCAAAATTTCACCCTAAGATAATTTCGATATTCCGAATCAAAAAATGAAGTCCATTTTCAAAAATAAAATTTACAAAATTTCAAAAAGTGGTTATTACTATTCATAACGGCAAGTTTTAATAATATTTTAATAGCATATCGTTGTTTAGCGAAACTCGGTATTGCATACAACACACGCTATCATGGAAGGTCGCGCTTGCGTGTAATGCAAGCCAAGCCATGGATGTGTGTTTTGAAAGATCATATTGGTGTAGCATACAACACAAGACATTAATGAAATTAAAAAAAAAATTCGTAAAATCTTGGGGTGTTACATTCTACCCCCCTTAAAATGAATTTCGCCCTCGAAATTCGTCGGGGTTATAAATAGTTTACTACTCGAAAGTTTATTTAATATAAACCCACATCGTAAAAAGGAATACCAAAATTTGGCTTTAAAAACTAAAGTATGAAACGTAACGGTTACCCAAATTAACTAATCACTGGGTTTCCACATAGGAGAACTTTGGTGAAAATATGGATATGGAAGAGAAATCTAACTGTCATGTTCTGATGGAGAGTGGTAGAGAACATGGCTATGAAAAATACAAAAATCACAAATCCATAAATTTGTGATGATCTAGGGTACCATCTGATTCATCGGATATAAGGGCACTAGGACAACATTTTTGGTTTTTAAGATCATTTCCCTAGTGTTGAAGAATTTGAATTAGAATAAATACTTACTTTATTTTGGTACAATGTCACTGTTGTTCGTGCTTTGAACAATTTTCACTTCATCTCTTAAATAAATTAAGTTGAATTTATTATTCATGAAGTGTTAATAGATCATGTGATAGAATGATGGGTCATTCCATCTGTTTCAAACAAAAGGTTAGCAAAAGTTATCAAATATACATAAGTCCATCTATGGTGAGGTTAATCGTATACGATACCAAGAATAAACTTATACTTCATATATCATACCGCGTAATAAAATAAAACTAGTTTCTACTAACCAAGGACTTCCTGTAGGCCAGTGGTAGGCGATAAAGGCCAGTCGCACTTCGGTTGTGGGTTCGATTCCCACAGCCTTGTCCGACGCGATGGGTTGTCGCCCGTCCTGTAGGTTTTCTTTTTTCTAAATCTATATTACTATAACATCCCATCAATAATATCGATAAAAGTTATATCCTTAAACAATACTAACTTATGTCCAATATAATCCATTCCAATCTTTAGGCTTATCTAAAATACTTCGTCCAAGATCATAGTATAAAGAAAATGATTACTTGAAATGTCACATAACAATCACGTGAATGCCATCATTTATCCCCCATATATCATAAGATATATCTTATTGGTCAAATTACAAACATGTGAATACCTTAATAATGTATTCTTTTGAAGAATGAATACCCATTGAACCTTAGTGAAAACATGAATTCAGTTAAAATTTAACACTTTCCACATACCAAAATCCTCAAAACTCTATATACTCGAACCATGATATCACTTAGTCCTTATATCAGTCATGAGCTCATGAATACAATCAAACATCACATTATCTTCTTATCCTTTCATTATGCGCATATCATATACTTTCCAAAAATATCTGAATAACCTTTCATGGTTACCGGTACCATTCAACATATACTTTCAAATACATTAGGAAAAACAACAGTGTAAGAATACTTAAATGATTCTTTATTCCATAGTACCATACATTATTCTTTATATACATACAATCATTCCACTAACTTATTAAACCACTGATTGAGTTTCATAATTTCTTTCATCTCATATTTCATTTGTAGTCTCTTCATCATCATCCACATAAATACTACTCATATGACCATGCTGATTCTTTTCATGATATTTTACCTTAGGGCATTGGTTTGCATAATGCCCATACATTCCACATTTAAAACATCTAGTCACTGTTGATGTCATAGCAATACCATTATCCTTGTCCATGCTGTTAACTAAACCTTTTCCTTTGCACTTACTGGCTTTGTGTCCTTCTTTTCCACACCCAAATCATCTTCCAGTTCCTTTGAAAAAATCTCCCCAATGCCTCTTCCCACATGATTTACATGAGGGAAATTGAACTTTCTTTCCTCTATGATCATCATGAAACTCCATCTTTCTCTTATTATCTGAGTCGGGAAACTTACCAAAGTTAATATTATTGATCATATTATGAGATTGCTGATTAGGCATAATAACGATGTTTGGACTTCCAAATCCCATTTCATTTGGTTTTTCATGAAGAATATCATTCCATTGTCCATAATATCCTCCACTATCATGAATCTTCCTGTTTCCAGCCATTTTCTAAAACCCAAAAAGAATAGCATGAGAGGAAAAAATCATGTTAGGGAAAACAACATAGTAAAGGGGGAGCACCCTCAATATCTAACATCTTAGGTTAAATTCTGAGATCGTTACCGTAGTTCTAGGACTATATCCTATACGTATACTTATCCTTAGGGACATCCCTAGACATACCTTAGAAATATCTCTGGGATCTCACTAAAGTTCTCACATCCTAGTTTCCAAAGGTTTACTAAACCTTTCCTCTAATATCAACTGTAGAGACCCTAATCTTGACGTACATGGACATTACATTACTTTCTCGGAATACTTAGTACATTAAAAAAACACACACATAAGAACCGTAATAGTTTAGTGTCTTTGGAAACTCGGAATAAAATCTTCTAATCGTGGTGAAAGATCTTCAACATCTCCCAAAAAGATCTTCCCTTTTTTTTCTTACCTAAAACCCTTTCATTATATCCTGGGTAAAATAAAACATAAAAGGGTGAGATCAAATGCTCAGTAAGGGTAAACAAAAGAAACATCAATCACATCATATTCATAAGAACATAACAATTTGGAAATCTTACCCTGCAAAAGAGATCATAATTTCATAACATGGGATAAATCATGGTAGTGAAATGTAATCACAATAATCATAACTTAAAACATGAATCTTTTTAGCGTACACACATAATCATAGAGAATCATATCTTATTAGTCAAGACTCATTGCCAAGACTATCTAGTGGATAAAGTCCATTTCTGAACCGAGTTCATTCCTCGTTTCAGTCCTGTTTCACTGAACTGGTTTAACCTGCCATTCCAGCCATGTCTATCTCATGAGATATAAAATATTTACCCAATGCATTGGATGGAGATATAGGTCCCACCCATCTCATAATGATACCATTCTTATGTGTGCCAAAAAAATCATAAACCATACATCATAGCATAACCCATGTAATAAAAATGGGAATCTTAAACATCGTGACATCATAAAACAATTCATATAAGATAAAGGAATTCATAAAAATATTTCCTTCAAAACATAATCAAATCCATGTAATAATAGGGATATAAAAAGAACCCTATATTATCTTAGATGGAAAATAATTTTGATAAAACTCTTGAACTCCATTCTTGAGGAAAATATCCTTTCTACTTCAAAAACATTTTTCCTTTCTTAACATGTCATAAAATTTTAAACTAAAAGAAGTTGATTAAAAATAAACTTGAAAACTTGTAAAGTAAGATTGTTGGAAATATTGTTTTAAAAATCCATTCATGCCATATAAGAAAAAAAACATTCTTCTCGTTATTTTGTCGGAAAAGTCAAAAAGTACCTTGTATGAAAAAGGAAAAAATATTCCTTTCATATCTTTTACTAAAAACTCACCGAAGGGTAAAATTGGATTTAAAAAATTTTAAGTGGATGGAAACAATATTACATATTGAGGGAACATGGATGTGGATGATAAAATACACCCCAGTAAATACCAAAGTATAAACAATCTCGGATAAAAATGAGATTGTGATATTTTCCCTTACCTTATGTACGGTTTGATTCGTAAGTGTCCGAACCTCCTATATAATGATTTAAATAATGTCATTGACTTATTCCAGAATCATAATAATTGTTATGATATCATATATGGTCATATTCTTAGCTTCTTATTAGTAATATTTCATTGTTACTTGTTATTCGGGTGTTTATTGCTTTTTGTTCTTATGCGTGTTTTGTCGAATAAGTTCTTATTCTTCTTTTAGGTTATAGATACCTCATTTCCAGAATGGTATTAGTGTAATATATATCATATTCATTCAATCAATTCATTTATGTAATAATTATGTAATGCAAATCATGTATAATGAGTCGCATCACATTGTGGAGACGGTATTCCGTACGTATGCACGAGCGATGATATCGTTCCCATGATCGTGGAATTGTATTGGAGTGTATGTATACTATTTCAGAATAAATATAACTTTACAATAATCTTATATATTCATTATTTACATCATTATACCCATCCAAGTAAGGTGGTGGTGGAAAATAGATTACAACACGGTGTGGAGACGGTATTCCGTACGTACGCACGCACAGTGATTTCATCTTCCGTAGGATGGATAGATGGTGAAATAGGGTTGTTTCATACTTATAATAACATATCATTATATGAGTGATACTGATGTTATTACTTCATAATAAAACAACTAAATAAGAAGAAGTGGCAGATGAAATAAAGTTGAAAGAATCGGTAACGGACATTACCTCTTCTTTGAAGTACTTCTTTGAGACCTTCTTTTAGGGAACTAAAATTGGTCTTTTAAGAATACCATGACCTCTAGGATGTCTCTAGGGAAGTGGAGAGAAGAAATTGGCAGGGGTTTTCCGAGCTTGAAGGCTCAAAGTGGTGTGAGGAAGAGAGGGAGGAGGTGCCCTTTTATAAGGGAGGAGAGGGGCACCTTTGGAAAAACTAAAAATATTATTTTATTATAAAGCCATATTAGGTTTTAAATAGCTCCAAATTGATATATTTCTAAGATAAGGTGGGTATGGGTCGAAATAATCTTATCCAATAGAATTTAGACAAGTTTAGGTTCCAATTTTAACCTTATCATTTAAATTTAACATTAAGTTAAATAATTTTAGTTTTACCGTGTCTTCTTGTGATCTTACACTATAAGGTTAATAAACTTACTATAACAAGCCAAACGAACCAAAAGTTTTTTATTATTAATATATATAACCATATCTAAGTCATTTGGCCGAACTTTATATTTTTAGGAATAAAATAACAATTAATAATATAATATTTGTTTAAAAAAAATTATGTCAATTTTGACATTATTTAGTAATTGATTTTTGTGAAAATCATAACAGAATGATTAGTTAGAAAAAAAGTTAATTAAATCAATAATAACATGTCATATTAACCTGGAAAATTAGTGTAATTCATAAAAAGTCTCAAATTACATTTATTTGGGTATTTATAACATCAATTATGTCAATATTTCATTAATAAGATAATTACTGCATCGTCTTTGTGTCATAAATAAATTAAATTATTTAATGTCTAAAAGTTAAAAATAAAATACCATTATGTTGTAAATCTTTTTATCTTTATAATGAATATTTATAGTCGAATTTATCTTATTTATAACTCTATATTAAAAATGATTTAGTTATTAAACTATGATTTTAACTATTTTAACCCTTCTTTAAATAAATTGATAATAAATGTCCTAATCTAATCCAAGTGGGCCTAAATGGTCATATTTTATTCCTAAGGTTGTTTTTGGTTGAATTAAACTTATCCAATAGAATTAGGACATGTATTAGGGTAATAATAATAACACTTTTACTCATAATTACCCTATTTACTTTTAACCGTGGTAAAAAAAAGTAAAAAGTTACTATTCACCAAAAATTATTTTCATCTCATTGAACCAAATTTTAGTCCTTGATATTAACCGTGTCTCTCGGATTTTCGAAATTCTACTCACAGAAGCAGTAAAATTATGTTTTATGAAAAATTCAGTTTTTTTAACTACCACTTAGTGGTTTCACTATTCATCAAAAAATGAAAGTTTCCAGAAAAATATACCAAAAATTAGGCCTAAGCTATATTTGATATTATGAATTCAAAAATGATGTTTATTTTACCAAATTTAATACATATTAGTTACATTAAATAATTTAAAAATTAATTCATGTTGTCAAAACTAATAGCGTGTTTTTAAAAGATAATAACTATCAAAAGATTGACACTTATTTATGTCTGGTTTAAATGTGAAATTACATCCAATGAACAAAATTGTATTAAAATGTTAAAATATATTCTAAATATACTTTTAAACCACTCAAATTAATAATTTATCACTACTAATTATCTCGATTAAAAATGTTGTTTTTAATTAAAATTTAATAATTTTCACTATTCATCAGAATATGAAAGTTATCTGAAAAGTACCAAAATTTCACCTTAAGCTAATTTCGATATTCCGAATCCAAAAATGAAGTCCATTTTGAAAAATAAAATTTACAAAATTTCAAAAAGTGGTTATTACTATTCATAACGTCTATTTTTAATAATATTTTAATAGCATATCGTTGTTTAGCGAAACTCGGTATTGCGTACAACACACGCTATTGTGGATGGTCGCGCTTATGTGTAATGCAAGCCAAGTCAGGGATGCGTGTTGTGAAAGCTCCTTTTGGTGTAGCGTACAACACAAGACATTAATGAAATCAAAAATAATATTTTTCCTAAAATCTTGGGGTGTTACAGGTATACTATTTTGACTGTGGCGCACCTGTTTCATTTCAGGATGACCCCACGACGGCAGCCAGCTAGGGTTCTGAGAGTTGTGCATGATGACAGCCCACCGAGTGACGAGGCCTCGGTACAGGGCCCTTTGACAGCTGAGGCACCAGCGGTACCTTTACCCGACGAGCCATCGATGCTTCCAGCCCCAACCGCTGACGATGCACGTTGCCTTAGTGCACGGCACGAGTTCCAGCGCCAGCGACCGCCCAGGTTCCGTGGGGAGATGGACCCCCAGGCAGCCGAGGATTGGCTGGAGGCAGTGGTACGAGTTTTCAGGTTAGTGAGGACACCAGCAGACCTCATGGTGATCCTCACTGCGAGCCTGCTGCACGCGGCAGCGGACCGATGGTGGAGCTTGATGCTCCAGGTGCACGATGATGCATCTCTCCTCTGGACGGACTTTGAGAGCCTCTTTCGCTCAGAGTTCGTCCCAGCCACCCTCCGTGCGGTGTGCATCCAGGAGCTTCTACAGCTGTGGCAGGGCAGCTTGACGGTCGCCCAGTACTCGGTGAGATTTACCGATCTCTCGTGCTAATCGACAGACATGGTATGGGATCCATTCTTTCGGGCCCGGACCTTTGAGCAGGGATTGAGACATGAGATCAGGGCATCGCTGATCTCCCTCATCATTCCGACTCAGGAAGGAGTACTGGAGCGAGCCCTTTTGATCAAGAGATTCCTTGTTGAGCCTTCTTCAATAGCGAGACCTACCGCAGGGCGGCAGGTAGCAGAGTCTTCTGCAGCAGGCATTCGACGGATGACTCATGCGTCCAGGAAGACCAAACCGTCAGGCAGGTGACCTCAGGACACTGGCTCAGCAGTGCGGGGCACACAGCGCGGAGCCAATCTTTCGAGTGGCAGACAGTGCTATGCATGCGGCGGGCAGGGCCACATGGCTTGTGACTGCCCGACCCGCAGTGCCGAGGAGCAGCAGACAGTTGAGAGGCCACCGAGGCAGAGGCAGAGGGTCGACCGTGGCGGTCCGCAGGGAGAAGGCGGAAAAGGCAGAGGAGATGGCCGAGCAGCAGGTGGTGGGTGAAGCTTTGAGGCTCTACCACCACCACCACCACCAGGAGGTCCACCCCGACCACAGGGAGCTGGCGGGAAGAGACAGGCACAACTCCAGGCAGCGGAGGCCTACGACCACGGCGCACCAGAGATGAATCGAGGTACTATCTGTGTCTATTACACCCTTTCTGCAGTTCTTATAGACACAGGAGCGAGTCATTATTTCATAGTCGCTGCCCTTGTTCGGAGCTCGGAGATTCCGACAGAGCCGTTGGCTCGATCCTTACGGCTAGAGACTCCTACGGGAGCAGAATCGACGATTACACACTTGTGCCGGCAGTGTGAGCTTACTCTAGGAGGCGAGATCATCGGCTGGGATCTTCTTTTAGCGGCGTCGAGTCCTTATAACGTCATCTTGGGCATGGATTGGTTATCTAAAGTCCATGCACATATTGACTGTATTAGGCGCAAGGTGCGATGTGTACGCACTGACGGGAGCAGGTTCACCTTCACCGGTCAGAAGGGAGCCTTCGCAGCACAGGATGGACTCTCGCAGAGGAGAGGACAACCCATCACTCATCAGTTGGCTAGCCCCATCCTAGGAGCAGTTGACGTGCAGAGTGATAGTTTTCCTACAGTGGTGGATCAGTATGCGGACGTTTTTCCCGACGACATTCCAGGACTACCTCCTCGCAGAGAGGTAGAATTTTATATTGATCTATACCCCGGGACAACCCCGATATCCACTCCAGCATATCGGATGGCCCCCGCTGAGCTTCGAGAGCTACGGGTACAGTTGGAGTACTTGCATGGCAAGGGATTCATCCGACCCAGTGTTTCACCCTAGGCTTCCCCGATATTGTTCGCCAAGAAGGTGGACGAGAGCTTGCGACTTTGTGTCGACCATCGTCACCTGAACCAGGTGACAGTGAGGAACAATTATCCACTATCAAGGATTGATGACCTCTTCAATCATCTCAAGGGAGCACGGTGGTTCTCAAAGATAGACCTCAGGTTAGGCTATCATCAGCTCAGAGTTTGGGACAAGGACGTGCAGAAGATGACCTTCAGATGTCGGTATGGCCACTATGAGTTCTTGGTTATGCCATTCGGCGTAACCAATGCTCCAGAAGTGTTCATGGGCCTCATGAACCGGATCTTTCAGCCATACCTCAATCGATTTGTCGTGGTATTCATCGACGACATTTTGATATACTCGACGACTAAGGATGAGCATGCCTACCACTTCCGGGTTGTACTGGACACACTCAGAGATCACTAGCTTTATGGAAAGGTCTCGAAGTGTCAGTTCTGGATACGTGAGGTCCACTTATTGGGACACATCATCTCTGAGGCGGGAGTTGCGGTGGATCCTGCGAAGATCGAGGTAGTGCTAGCTTGGGAGCCACACAGCAGCGTGACAGAGGTGGGGAGCTTCTTTGGACTAGCTGGATACTACCAGAGATTTGTGTCAGACTTATCCAGAGTTGCGGAACCACTCTCAGCTTTGATGAAGAAGGGGAAACCCTTTTTTTGGTCAGACAGATGTCAGCGGAACTTCCATTAGCTGAGACAGAGATTGACCAGCGCCCCTATCTTGAGGCTTCCGGAGGAGGGAGTAGAGTACGTAGTCTACTGCGATGCATCAGGGACCGGACTCGAATGTGTCCTGATGTAGGAGCGGGCTGTGATCGCCTATGGATCACGTCAGTTGAGGCTGCATGAGCAGAACTACGCTACCCATGACCTGGAGTTAGCAGCAGTGGTCTTTGCTCTAAAGACGTGGTAGCACTACCTGATGGACGAGCGCTTTACAGTCTTTTCTGACCATCAGAGTCTTAGGTACATCTTCTCTCAGAAGGACCTGAACCTGAGACAGTGGCGATGGCTCGAGTTCCTCCAGGACTATGAATTTAAGATAGTCTATATTCCTGGGAAGGGGAACATAGTAGTCGATGCTCTCCGCAGGAGGACGGGCATTCAACTACTTAAGGAGGTGACAGCGAAGCTAGCCACTTTGCAGATATCCTTCATGGATAGAGATGGAGCAGACTTCCTTCAGTCTCTCACAGTCACCCCTCCACTACTGTAGCGGGTCAGAGAGGCACAATGAGGGGACACTGACTGTGAGACGCGGCGTGCATAGATATCCTCAGGACATGCCCCTGATGGTTTCTCCTTTGGAGCATAGCACGACGTCCTTTTCAAAGGATGTACCTTGGTACCAGTTTCTTTACAGGAGGAGGTGCTGAGAGAGTTTCACACTTCTCCCTTGGTGGTACATCCTGGAGTGGAGAAGATGTACCAGGACCTCAGACGACAACACTGGTGGTCGGGCATGAAGAAGGCTGTGGCAGAGTTCGTTTCTCGATGCCTCACCTGCCAGCAGGTGAAGGCAGAGCATCAGGTACCAGAAGGCTTGGTACATCCCTTGGAGGTTCCGGAGTGGAAGTGGGACGGGATATCTATGGACTTCATGACTGGACTTCCACACACTCCCAGAGGTCACGACTCCATTTGGGTGATTGTCGACCGACTCACCAAGTCGGCTCACTTCTTACCCATCAGAGAGCAAGGCTCAATGGAGAGATTATGACATCTCTACATTCAGGAGATTGTACGACTTCACGATGTGCCATCATCTATTGTCTCCGATCGAGATGCTCGCTTTACTTCCCGGCTTTGGAAGGGGTTGCAGGAGGCGTTCGGGACGCAGCTACTTCTGAGCACCGCCTTTCACCCTCAGACGGATGGTCAGACGGAGAGGACTATTCAGACTCTCGAGGACATGCTCCGTGCATGTGTCCTCGACTTTGGTCACAGCTGGGAGGACCACCTACCCTTGGTGGAGTTTGCGTAAAACAACAGCTACCACTCCACCATCGGTATGGCACCATACGAGGCGTTGTACGACCGACCTTGCAGATCTCCTTTGTGCTGAACAGACCCTTGGGAGTCGGCACTTGTGGGACCAGAGATGGTCCAGGCCACGACAGAGAAGGTCCAGGTCATCCTGGAGCGGATGAGGACAGCTCAGAGCCGGCAGAAGTCTTATGCTGACAGGAGGGGGAGGACACTAGAGTTCGAGGATGGCGACCACGTCTTCTTGCGTGTCTCACATCGACGTGGATTATAGAGATTTGGCTGAGGCAGAAAGTTTTCTCCACGCTTCATCGGACCATTCCAGTTCCTAAGCAAGATTGGCGAGGTGTCTTATCGCCTGGCTCTACCACCTCAGTTGCACCGGGTGCACGACGTCTTCCACGTATCTCAGCTGAGGAGATACGTGCACGACCCGACACATATCATTGACCATGGGGAGCTGGAAATTGATGATGGGGTGACTTTTGCTGAGGTCCCGGTGGAGATCGAGGATCGACAGAAGCGGGTCCTACGTGGACGGTCGATTCCTCTAGTGCGCATCAGATGACAGCACGAGAACCTCCAGGAGAGCACTTGGGAGCGGGAGGCTCAGATACGTGCTCAGTACCCACTTTTGTTTCCCGAGTTTATGATATATATTTACGGGGACATAAAGCCCTGAGGTGGGAGTGATGTAAAGACCCGAAAAATACAAGGAAATTTTTTTCTTAATTTTCTAGGAAATTTTACAAGAATGCAGTTTCTGACGGCACCTGATTCCGAGGCCCAGTGTGCCCGGAATCATTTTCTGAAGTTTAGCTCGGGTACGTTCAGTGAACGAACGAGAGAGGTTTTCTAACTTTTGAATCGGTGCTCAGAATCGAATTTCGAGGACACCGATGGAATCACAGCGCCGGTATTTTCTTAGAAATAACTTTTCCGGAGTTGCGTTTTCTCGGGTGTGGTTTTTAATTTTTGGGGTTAAGTTAGGAATAAAATAAAAGTGGGCAACCGGTTTTTATTTTATTTCACTTAAAGCCGCTTAACCTAAGTTAAGCGGATAAGGTGGGACCCACAATATCCTACCCACTTGGTAGGATATTTGTGAGGTGGGGCCCGCACGAGCCCCACCGTTTCTTCCCTCCTAAGTAACTCACCCACAACCCCCCTTTTAATGAAATTCAAACCTTACGCTTTTCTGGTTAAGTAACGCCTCATTAAATTGAGCGGTTAAATCGTTACAATTAATTCTTTGAATTAATTGTTTGTTTCTTATCTTTTGAATTTCAAAAGCTTAGGTTGATAATAAAATAAGTGTTGAACTTATTTTATTTCATTGGTTGTGTTGTGTTAAGCCTTGGGAGAAAAAGAGAAGATCCTTCGTTCTTCGACGAAGAACGCGAAGGACGCACCACCGCCAACGAAGAACGCCAACCTCCGACGGCGGACGACGGCGAGTGACGCCTTCCTCGGAGATCACCTGACGCCAATGGCGATCCTCTTCTTCCATGACGATCCTATTCTTCCGCGACAATCCTGTTCTTCCTCGACGATCCTCTTCTTCCATGGTGATCCTCTTCTTCCGTGACTGTTAATTCCGCGACGAATGCTCGTTCGACGACAACATTTAGGTAGGGGTTTTATGCGTTATCGTTTGTGTTTTCTTCCGTCGTTATCTTCCCTTCCTTGAACCGCCTGTTATCGTGATAACGGGAGGAGGTCGGACCGCACGAACACGGCCGACACTCCTCCCCTTTGTGGTTGTTGATTTTTGATGCGGCGAGAAAGGAAACGCGGTGCCGAAGCACCGCACGGACATTGTAAAAAGGGAGAGCAGAGAAGCGCGGTGCCATCGCACCGCGCCGTTGGAAGCAATAAATCCGCGGCGCCGTCACGCCGCGCCATAGAAGATGAAAAAAGGACGTGGCACCATCGTGCCGCGCCGGACGAACCGAGGTCGCGACCTGTTCTGGGCCGCGGCGATGCGGGGGAAGCGGCGGCCGGTACCGGGCCGCCGGCGTCGGAGCAAGGGGACCGACCTTGCCGGTCCCGTGGCGGTAGAGGCCGGCTGGCCGGAGCGGTCTGGCCGGACCGTGGAAGAACCGGGGGTCTGAGACCCCCGGCTGGCCGGACGTGAGTGGCCCCATTAAGGGGTCGCAGTTTCCTTACGCGACAGCAGCGCGCCCCCCGCCACCAGTGCTCGGCCATAACGGCCGAGCCGGTCGCCTAGCCACCTGGCCAGCGCCAGCGCGCCGGGCCGAGCCGCCCAGGTCGGGCCGCGCCCAAGCGGGCCGTACCCAAACCCAGTTCGGGTCGACCCGGTTCGGGCCGACCCTGGGGGTATCGGGTCGGGTCGGACCGGGCCTGAACCACCTTTTACCGAACCTTTTTTCGGTCTGTTGCCCATAACTTGAGCTACGGGCCTCCGATAGATGCACCGTCAGTTGTGATGCGATCCTTGGATCGAGATGGTCGTTTCGGTATATCGCACTAAAGGTTTCGGAATACTTTGGGTTCGGCCGGGTTGGTTCGTACACGAAACCAACCGGGCCCTCGGAGCGGAAACACTCATAACTTGAGTTCCGGATGTCCGAATGACGTACCGTCGACTTTGTTGGATTCCTTTTTGTGAGACGGATCTTTTGAATTACTCCTCCTGAGGTTTGGACATAGGTGGAGTATGGTCGGGTTGGTTTTGGCTTAAAAACCAACCGGGCCCCTGGGAAGAAAAAGCCAATAACTCTCAGACCGGACGTCCGATTGACGCGCCGTCTGTGACGTCGATTTCCTGTTGACGATACGGAACTTTTGGATACATCAACTCTGGACTATGTGTCAGTTGATGTATCAGCCCCACGGCTCGTGGAGCGGACCCTCCCGAACAAGCTTTCTGTGTGCAGGAACCCTAGATCTGGCTGCGACTGCAACGACGACGACGACTATATAGAGATCCTCAGTGGATTCGACGACGATGACTACAAAACTCAGCGATCCTATGTGGATCAGTGCTACCGATCCTGTGTGGGTCATATCCTATGTGGGTCAGTGCTCAGCGGTACTGTGTGGGCCAACGCCTACAGATCCTGTGTGGGTCCGATCCTGTGTGGGTCTTTGTGGGGGTTAGTTACCTATCGATCTTGTGTGGGTCAGATCCTTTGTGGGTCATTGCGGGGGTTAGTACCTATCGATCCTTTGTGGGTCCAGTGACATAGATGAGTCAGTGGATATATCTGATCATCTCTATCGTCATACGAAGAAGTATACCTGTGTGAGATGAATCTTGACTTGATATCCTTTGTGGATTACGTTATGCTTTTCCTGTGTGGATTGGGTTGTGATTTTTCCTATGTGGAACGGGTTACGTTTTCCTGTGTGGACTGGGTTGTACTTGGGCTCAGATGTTGGAGAGGAACTGGAATTGATGACTTAGGTATATATATGGGCATATACCTAAGCAGTGTCGAATGTTACTTCGTGGTTGTATCTTTCCTTTGTGGATTTCAGGAGACCTTCAGGGGTCTCGGGGTCCCTATTGAGTAGCTTATACTCACCCCTGCATGGGCTATGCCCGCACTACGTTGTGTTGGTTGCAGACGACGGATAGCGCTGATCGTAGTTGAGGCGTGCGGAGCAGGATGGTACCTAGAGGTGGACCACTGGGCGGGACGTTCTCGGAGCGGACGGCTGGACCCGAGGAGCTGTGGAGGCTATCTGTACTCACCCTTCAAGTGGGATTTCCAGTGGACAACTCGACGTTGCGGCTTTACTTTCAGTTGCTGTTTTCCCTTTCTAGTTGTACTTTAATTTCAGTTTGGGTTTGTATTTTGGCCCACTTACTGTTTCCGCACTTACTGTTGTACCCAGTTTTTACTTAGTATTTACTTCTACTGCTTGCTTTCTCTGTGGTTTTCGTTTACTTTACAAATGCAATGCCTTCCCTTTTTACCGGGATTTACGCCTTGGTGCTAGTCGCCAGCCCCGGGCCTATGGAAGGTGGGCTTGGGGTAGTCACGGCACGGGCCCCGAGGACGGGTTGTGACATGGATTATCAAAAATGAAGTGTGAGATCATAAATTGGTATTCATAGGGTAAATTAGTAAACCATGGTTTATAAAATTGGTAATGGATGCTATGATGTGATGAATAGTAAATTAATGTGAAAATTTTAAAGTGAATTACATGGTGTTAAGATTTGAAATGGAATAAATGTTTTAAATGGTAAATGATGATGAGTTAGTAAATAGATAAATTAATGATAAATTAGAATGGCTCATTATGAAATTTCATTGATATGAAATTGGTAAATGCCATGGTTTGTCTTGGTACATTAATATGATAAATGACTTTATGGTGGTATTGATACTATAAAGTGAAAATACTTGAGGAGAAATCATAAAAACTCCCTCTCTATGGTCTTAATATATAATGTGGTAAATTAATTGGGTGGTCTTGATACATAATTTGGTAAATGCCTTAGGTAGTCAAGATACATTGATATGGTGAAATTCTCTAATAGCTATCTTGATACTGTAAAGTGAAAATGATCATGGAGCAGTAATTTAAACTCCCCTATGGTTGTCATGATACTATAAAGTGAAAAATCTTAGGGAGAGGTCATGTAAGTGCCCTTATGGTAGTCTCAATACTATGAAATTCAAATGCTCATGGAGCGGTCATGTAAATTCCCATGATGCATTCCTTATCCTATAAAATTGTAAATTCTATTAATGTGATTATGATACAAAATAGTATATCCTTTTTCTCAGAGACATCCGACATTGGTCGAAGTTGGTATAATATCATGTATTTGTTATAAAGTAGGACATGGTCCCCATGTTAGCACGATCATGATACATGGTTGGAGACCTCTAACATCAATCAAAGAAGGTATGAATGAAACACGTGTCATCACAAATCCTAGGAGTCAACGTTATTTATTTATTTTTAATACCTTCTTTATTTATGAAACTTTTTCATGCACTTATATATTAGAGAAGATATTTATGGGCACTATTGGTGGTGGGATACTACACACACCTTACTTGGGTTGCCGTTTGGTTCCTGAGTAGACTTCAAGTTTGTGTGACCAGAAATGGGAAAGTTCCCTATGACTGATGTGTGTTTGGTCAAATAGGATAGAGCATGGGAGTTTGGGGTTGGGCTAGGACTTATAGACCAATTTATGTAGTTTTAAATCTTTTATTTTTTCTATTTTTGGTTTGATACATATGGATGTTGGTGATATATGAAAGTCTCACATGTATTGTTTAGTTTATTTGATATAACATGAGTTATATTGATTTATTTTTCCGCACTTTTTTGCTAATTTATATGGATCATGTGTGGTTTCAATATGATATAAAATTAGTATTTATATGAAAAAATTGAATGAGAAACATTTTCATTTTTGTCTTGGGAAATGAGATTTCCAGGCATGGCCTTTATTTTAATTATCTATGTTTTGTATTTTCTTTATAAAGCTTTTAGAATATTTTTTTCATAGGATGGGATGCATAATTTATGTTACCATATGTGAAAAAAAATATTGATAAAGAAACCTTTATTCTCTCTCGATGTGATAAAAAAATAAAAAATTGAGAAAACTATTTTCTCACTAGATTTGGAGTTTCAACCTTTCAAATCTCTACAATAAGAGATCCTGTCACGAACCAGCCCGGG
Organism: Viscum album; assembly: GCA_963277665.1. NCBI lineage: Eukaryota > Viridiplantae > Streptophyta > Magnoliopsida > Santalales > Viscaceae > Viscum > Viscum album. Next base: position 144,205 of record CAUJRU010000603.1, read on the forward strand.
TCGACCCTGAACCGGTCCGCGGCAAGTCCCGAGGAGCGTTCCCGATCCCCCCCGGGATGGCAACAAGTGCCGGGCATTGAAACTTTAATCGTTGGGAAAGATTTCAGCCCAAACTAAAAACAGGATAGAAAGAAAGAATATAAACTAAACGAACAAACAAACACTAAAGACATAAACAAACCTACACCACGACATACCTCCTCGTGACCTCGCGGGTCACCACCCAACTACAACCAGCGTCGCTCCCACACTGAGCGACTCAAGCAGAAAAACCAGAACACAAGGAACCTGCAACTGAAAAAGGTAAAAGATAGGCATGAGCACAAAAGTACTCAGTAGGTGAGCCCAACAACAAATCCCAAAGCACTGCCAGTAAATATATAATCTACATAATCCAGGTTTGAACTATAATGTATAAAAGTAATTCTTCATAATGTTTTACTTGAAAATCAAACATGAGACATTTCCCTTATTCTTTTTCGAAAGTTAGTTCCATTTCATTAGTTTTAAACTCATTCTGAAAAGCAAAGTGTTACATTTTCAAATCTTACCCAAAGAGAATAAAGCATTTTCATTTGAAAACCATTTTTCCAAAGTCTAACAGTATAGGCTATGAAGGATGACTGAAAGTAAACAAGTAGGGAAAACAAGTGCAAGAAAAGGTAAACAAGCAAGGAAAACCAAGTGTAAGCCGAAATAAACCAGAGGTTATCAGCAATAACCATGGGTGATCCTGAACATCCCTAGAAAACCCCTGGACGTACTCGGGTTCAGACTACCTGCCGGCGTGGTACTCCATAGTCAATAACCAACTGGCCGCCCTAATAGCCAACCAGTGGCACATCCCTCCTGGCCTGTCTACAACTCCTGGGGGTACCAACCCGTCTAATCAGGGTTAGCAAGCAACCGTCACTCGATAATCTACAAGACACCCAGGAACCCATGGTGGTTTTAGTAACACTGTGTAAGTGGGAGACCCTCGCACGCGTGACTCAGCTCACCGCACTTGCCAACCCCTTACACGGACATCGCTACACGACAACCCTCGAAGGGAAGTCCCCCTGTAGAGATGCCCTCACAAGTACGTATATATATCTATATATCTATATATATATAATCACTTCACATTTGTTAAAGTGCCAACCGGGTCGTAATGTCATTTACATTTTGACCATTTCATATTAAAGCATTTCTAAAGGGATATTACACACGCCATTACATTAAAAACCAAAAACACACTTAGAACTTTGTTTAAGAAACCCAAATCAGCATATCAACCCTGGAACACAATTGTTTCACAAGTAGAGTTATTTTTTAATATCAAAACGCACCCCACTTTTATCAAGAGCCAAACGGGCCTTTAATCAGCTTTCTAAGGAATACTATTTCTCAAATGAAATCCAAACTTTTAATCATGCTTCAAAAGAAAACGTTTTTCAACCACCAAGAACCACACATAAAGTTTCCAAAAAACAAGTTTAAAGGTCACACGACGTTTTCTCTAATCAAGGTTCTAATAAAAACACCATTTTCCATAAACAATACATCTACTAATTTACACACGTCAAAAACATTTCAAAACCCAATTCAACATGTCTTTCATTATTCAGGAAGAACCATCTAGCAACACTACCATGGAAGCACACAATTAAATCCAAGAAAACACTTTTAATGAAATGCTAGAATTAAAACAACCTTTATCATCAGCAGATCACCAAACTATAGATAACTACTTAATAGTACTTTAAAATTTACTGAAACTTAATGAAAAGTCAAGGAATAAATAAATTCTAAATTTAACGGCGAGTGAAAAGGGAGACCTACCTCAAGATCCAATCGCGACGGTAAAACGACCTTGGAACCAAGGCGCGATGACACGACATGTGTCCGAAGCCATGTGATAAAGTCCAACACTCTCGAAACTAAGGCGCGGAGACGGCAGAACCTCAAAAACAAGGCGCAGCGATGGCGCTTTCTCGGAAACGCCCTGCGCGGGTCCTAAAATCTTAAACCTACCAAAAACAAATATAAGTTGATGGAAAACCCCTAACAAAGCACAAGGGAATGCCAGAGTAATAATAATGAGAAAGAAATAATAATAATAATAATGGTGATAACAATAACATCATAATAATAATAACACAATATAATAATAATAATAATAATATAATAACAATCATAATATTGCACGATTATAATATAATAATACAATAATATTAACAATAATATTTTAGCACAATTATAATATAGTAATAATAATATAATAATAATAATAATAACAACAACAACAACATAATATAATGATAAAAAGAATAACACAATATAACAATAATATTCACATAGCAATAATGATAATAATAATAATAATAACACGATAATAATATGATAATAATATTAAAGTAATAATTTAATAATAATAGTAACAATAATAATATAACATAATTATAATATATATATATTAATAGATAATAATGATAATAATATAAAATAATGTTAACATAATAGTATTAATAATAATAATATAATAACAATAGCATAATAATAATAATAATTTAAGAATAATAATAAGAATAACATAATATAATAGTAATAATAATAATGTAGTAATAATAATACAACATCACAATATTAATAATAATAATAATATTAATAACGTATTAATAATAATAATAATAATAAGATAATAGCATAATATAATAATGATAATAATCTTGGTAATAGAAAAAAAAATATTAGCATTATAATATTAATGATAATATTATTATTAATATGAATAAAAACAAAAACAAAAACAAAACGTAATGAAAATAAAATGGAGAAAATCTCACAGCGTAGGGGGGAAGCGAGCGCGCAGGGGGGGGGGGGGGGGGTCGCCGGACGGCGGCGGAGAGGGTGCCGAAGGCCGGGGGTTGCGCGGGGGAGCCGGGACGGCCAGCAGGGGGGGCGGAGGCCGAGGGCAGGGGCGGACGCCGGAGAGGGAGCACGCCGAGGCTGAGCGGGAGCGGGGTCGGACAGGGGGGGTCGCCGCCGAAGGCGAGCGTGCGGGAGGGCAACAGGGTGGTCGGGCGCGGTGCGCGGGGCTGAGCGGAGAGGAGAGGACGACGCGGGTGGGGGAAAAACGGGGAGAGAGAGGAGCGGGGTGAGGGGGGGTGGCGGCTACGGGGAGAGGGATTTGGGTTGGTTTAGTTTAGTTTTATATATATATATATATGTGATAAAAATAATAATAAAACCTTATAATATCAATAATAATAAAATTTTATAATCATATTAAAACTTTATAATAATAATAATGATAAAACTTATAAGGTTAATAATAAAACTTATAATAATAATTATTTTTAACCAAAAGATTTTAAAATATTTAAAACACCGGGTGAACACACTGTCACCTGGGCTGAACGCACGGTCACCGCTAACGATGCGGTGACCGCGCACTGGCGCGACACCGCCAACGCAATTAATCTTCGAAAAATTTAAACCAGGACCAAGAAAGAAGAAAAAAATTACGAACGTCCGCGGTCAGGGTGTGACAATTCTCCCCACCACAGACACTTTCTGCCCCCAGAAAGTCACCAGGCCACTAGTCAGCCAGAAACCAAGTCTATGCCCAAACAGAACTAAAGTAGCTGAAAAAAAAACTGAGAATCTCGAGGATGACCTTACTCTACACAGGTCACACCCGACCGATTCAAGAGAAAACTGAGGCCCGAGATTGAGGGGAGAACACGAAGGGGTTCTCCCCACCACAAGAACTTAACTAGTGCAGAAAAGTTGACCATCTAAATAGACAACCCTAGGAAAAGGGGGGGTCGACGCGGGAACTCCCAACAAATTCAAACCAACTCTTATATCACGATTAAAACAACACCTCCGTCAAGACATTGAATCCTCGACTAGAGTCAACAACCTTCAGCACCTGGGAAACCCATAGAAAAACATTTAACCAATATCAAATTGAAGACATGATTCGCCGAAGTCCACGAAACATAACCACATCGACAACATAACTAGAACGAGGTCAACCCACACGAGAGTCAAACACACTTTTAAGAAGGACACACGATTTAGAATATTACATTCACACGACAAGTCCACGTAGATTTATCATAGAACAAGTCCATCACCAATTTATAGAAAAACAACACATTTACAACGCTGTTGAAACTTTAGTAGCCGGAAAACAAGTATGAAAGAGGTTTCTAATGGTTCCACCATCAACACGGAACACAAAACCTGGACCAGAGCTTCACACCCCTGGGGACTCCTGACTGTGCGCGAGCTTCACCCCGAGACTTGTGGCTGGGGCTCTGATGGCTGAAGCATCTTCTGCCTCACAGTCAGGTACTGACATTCTCCCATCACAGCGTCCTCTTCAAGCGACGCTTCCTGCAAAACTTCTACAGATGACCAAGACAACCGCATCGATGACACGTCTTCGGAGGGTTGCGACACGACGACTTTAAATTCCCGAAACGACCACACTGATAGCACGACATTGAAAAATCTGATGAACTGGAGGTTGGGACCAAAGAGGATAACTCCTTAGGAACAGGTATCTCTGGTGTCTTTTCCTCACCAGAGAGGGGACTCTTACGAACAACCGGGGATGCTGAAGTATTAACCACCCGCACACCGGAAACCAACTCAGCCAAGAATGCTTCCTCCACCAGCTTCTCGAAACAAAGGTCTTTAGAAGGGAGGAATCGCTCCTTGATTTCTGGACAAAGACCCCCAGTGAAAAGAGAGACCTTCATGAGCTCATGCGACGCTACCTCTGGAGAAAAGGGAATCAGTTCCTTGAAATGGTCAACATATGCCTTCACCGTCCGTTGACCTTGTTGAATATGCACAAGATCCCCCTTTTTCTCTAGCTTCACTTCCTCAGGTACAAACCATTGGGTGAAAACGATTCTGAAGACATCCCACGTAATTTCACCTTGCATTGATGATGGGGTAACCCTCTTCCATTGGTCCAGAGCTGGACCCTCAAACAACTCCATAATTGCACAAACCTTAACATTATCGGGAGTTCCCAACATTCTAAAAACATGCTCCACTTCCTCGAGCCATTGCACTGCCTCTAACGGACCCTGATCACCATGGAGAATAGGCAAAGTCTGTGGAGGACCAAAAACTGGGCATGACTTATCCGAATCCTTAGAGACCTTTCTGGGCGGCATTTCCTGAGCGATATATAAAACACAAAGCCAAAACCAACATAAAATCCAAGCAACATCAATAAAAGTGCCTTCATCAAAAACAGTCAACACAAGGACCAAACAAATACAACACAACCCAAAACAAAATCTCCTCTTTAAAATTTTCTTTTTTTTTTGATTTCAAAACCACCCTTTCTCAAGATCACTTTCCAAAAACCAATCCACTTTCAAACCAAAACTTTCCAAAACTGTTTCCCATTTAAAACCAATTTAGAAAACAAAGTCAAGCCTTTAACTTCAAATACACACCCAGGTAATCTCATGAACCGTTGCACATGTCTTTATCCACATTCCATTCATACTCACACCAACATGCACTTTTCATGCATTCTCACACATGTGAAAACGTTCATAAAGAGGACCTGAGGTTCCACCGCAAATCATTCTTAACCAATTCCAAGCAAACAACAGATTTTCCAAATCAAGAGATTTCATTTTTAAAACCCATTTCATATATTTAAATCCCTTTAAAAGAAACCAGTCAAATTTTTCAAAAACCCCATTTTTTTTCATTTCCAACTACGCACTCAAACATACCAAAATGAAAACAACATCCAAAATTTTCATCAATCACTGAAATGAGGGACTAGTAGCCACGCTCAACCTGGCGACATGGTAGTGGGCCATGTCCCAAGTCAGCGTCGACCACTAGGAGGAATTCAAACCGTGTACTCAGACTCCACATGGGTCACTACTCCATGTGAAATCACGAAGTAACGTCGGCTTGCCTCCATTATCATCTCTCAATCCAAGACAAACCAGAAAAGACAAGGACACAATTCCCGAACTACCCCTGGTAACTCGAAGATCAGTGCGAGCAAGAGTTCGCGACGCTCTTCCCGTACCTACCCCTCGAGTTCCGACAGTCCTAATCTCCTTCTACCGGACAACCCAAATAACAAGAACCTGCCTCTGATACCATTTTGTCACGAACCAGCCCGGGTCGACCCTGAACCGGTCCGCGGCAAGTCCTGAGGAGCGTTCCCGATCCCCCCGGGATGGCAACAAGTGCCGGGCATTGAAAATTTAATCGTTGGGAACGATTTCAGCCCAAACTAAAAACAAGATCGAAAGAAAGAATATAAACTAAACGAACAAACAAACACTAAAGACATAAACAAACCTACACCACGACATACCTCCTCGTGACCTTGCGGGTCACCACCCAACTACAACCAGCGTCGCTCTCACACTGAGCGACTCAAGCAGGAAAACCTGAACACAAGGAACCTGCAACTGAAAAAGGTAAAAGATAGGCATGAGCACAAAAGTACTCAGTAGGTGAGCCCAACAACAAATCCCAAAGAATTTCCAGTAAATATAGAATCTACATAATCCAGGTTTGAACTATAATGTATAAAAGTAATTCTTCATAATGTTTTACTTGAAAATCAAACACGAGACATTTCCCTTATTCTTTTTCGAAAGTTAGTTCCATTTCATTAGTTTTAAACTCATTCTGAAAAGCAAAGTGTTACATTTTCAAATCTTACCCAAAGAGAATAAAGCATTTTCATTTGAAAACCATTTTTCCAAAGTCTAACAGTATAGGCTGTGAAGGATGACAGAAAGTAAACAAGTAGGGAAAACAAGTGCAAGAAAAGGTAAAAAAGCAAGGAAAACCAAGTGTAAGCAGAAATAAACCAGAGGTTATCAGCAATAACCATGGGTGATCCTGAACATCCCTAGAAAACCCCTGGACATACACGGGTTCAGACTACCTGCCGGCGTGGTACTCCATAGTCAATAACCAACTGGCCGCCCTAATAGCCAACCAGTGGCACATCCCTCCTGGCCTGTCTACAACTCCAGGGGGTACCAACCCGTCTAATCAGGGTTAGAAAGCAACCGTCACTCGATAATCTACAAGACGCCCTGGAACCCATGGTGGTTTTAGTAACACTGTGTAAGTGGGAGACCCTCGCACGCGTGACTCAGCTCACCGCACTTGCCAACCCCTTACACGGACATCGCTACACGACAACCCTCGAAGGGAAGTCCCCCTATAGAGATGCCCTCACAAGTACGTATATATATATCTATATATATATATATATAATCACTTCACATTTTTTAAAGTGCCAACCGGGCCGTCATGTCATTTACATTTTGACCATTTCATATTAAAGCATTTCTAAAGGGATATTACACACGCCATTACATTAAAAACCAAAAACACACTTAGAACTTTGTTTAAGAAACCCAAATCAGCATATCAACCCTGGAACACAATTGTTTCACAAGTAGAGTTATTTTCTAATATCAAAATGCACCCCACTTTTATCAAGAGCCAAACGGGCCTTTAATCACCTTTTTAAGGAATACTATTTCTCAAATGAAATCCAAACTTTTAATCATGCTTCAAAAGAAAACGTTTTTCAACCACCAAGAACCACACATAAAGTTTCCAAAAAACAAGTTTAAAGGTCACACGACGTTTTCTCTAATCAAGGTTCTAAGAAAAACACCATTTTCCATAAACAATACATCTACTAATTTACACACGTCAAAAACATTTCAAAACCCAATTCAACATGTCTTTCATTATTCAGGAAGAACCGTCTAGCAACACTACCATGGAAGCACACAATTAAATCCAAGAAAACGCTTTTAATGAAATGATAGAATTAAAACAACTTTTATCATCAGCAGATCACCAAACTATAGATAACTACTTAATAGTACTTTAAAATTTACTGAAACTTAATGAAAAGTGAAGGAATAAATAAATTCTAAATTTAAAGGCGAGTGCAAAGGGAGACCTACCTCAAGATCCAATCGCGACGGTAAAACGACCTTGGAACCAAGGCGCGATGACACGACGTGTGTCCGAAGCCATGTGACAAAGTCCAACACTCTCGAAACTCAGGCGCGGAGACGGCAGAACCTCAGAAACAAGGCGCAGCGATGGCGCTTTCTCGGAAACGCCCTGCGCGGGTCCTAAAATCTTAAACCTACCAAAAACAAATATAAGTTGATGGAAAACCCCTAACAAAGCACAAGGGAATGCCAGAGTAATAATAATGAGAAAGAAATAATAATAATAATAATGGTGATAAAAATAACATCATAATAATAATAACACAATATAATAATAATAATAATGATATAATAACAATCATAATATTGCACGATTATAATATAATAATACAATAATATTAACAATAATATTTTAGCACAATTATAATATAGTAATAATATAATAATAATAATAATAATAATAACAACAACAATAACATAATATAATGATAAAAATAATTACACAATATAACAATAATATTCACATAGCAATAATGATAATAATAATAATAATAACACGATAATAATATGATAATAATATTAAAGTAATAATTTAATAATAATAGTAACAATAATAATATAACATAATTATAATATATATATTAATAGATAATAATGATAATAATATAAAATAATGTTAACATAATAGTATTAATAATAATAATATAATAACAATAGCATAATAATAATAATAATTTAAGAATAATAATAAGAATAACATAATATAATAATAATAATAATAATGTAGTAATAATAATACAACATCACAATATTAATAATAATAATAATATTAATAACGTATTAATAATAATAATAATAATAAGATAATAGCATAATATAATAATGATAATAATCTTGGTAATAGAAAAAAAAATATTAGCATTATAATATTAATGATAATATTATTATTAATATGAAAAAAAACAAAAACAAAAACAAAACGTAATGAAAATAAACTGGAGAAAAGCTCACAGCGTAGGGGGGAAGCGAGCGCACAGGGGGGGGGGGGGGGGGGTCGCCGGACGGCGGTAGAGAGGGTGCCGAAGGCCGGGGGTTGCGCGGGGGAGCCAGGACGGCCAGCAGGGGGGCGGAGGCCGAGGGCAGGGGCGGCCGCCAGAGAGGGAGCACGCCGAGGCTGAGTGGGAGCGGGGTCGGACAGGGGGGGTCGCCGCCGAAGGGGAGCGCGCGGGAGGGCAGCAGGGTGGTCGGGCGCGGCGCGCGGGGCTGAGCGGAGAGGAGAGGACGACACGGGTGGGGGAAAAACGGGGAAGAGAGAGGAGCGGGGTGAGGGGGGGGGGGGGGGTGGCGGCTACGGGGAGAGGGATTTGGGTTGGTTTAGTTTAGGTTTATATATATATATATGTGATAAAAATAATAATAAAACCTTATAATATCAATAATAATAAAATGTTATAATCATATTAAAAATTTATAATAATAATAATGATAAAACTTATAAGGTTAATAATAAAACTTATAATAATAATTATTTTTAACCAAAAGATTTTAAAATATTTAAAACACTGGGTGAACACACTGTCACCTGGGCTGAACGCACGGTCTCCGCTAACGATGCGGTGACCGCGCACCGGCGCGACACCGCCAACGCAATTAATCTTTGAAAAATTTAAACCAGGACCAAGAAAGAAGAAAAAAATTACGGACGTCCACGGTCGGGGTGTGACAATTCTCCCCACCACAGACACTTTCTGCCCCCAGAAAGTCACCAGGCCACTAGTCAGCCAGAAACCAAGTCTATGCCCAAACAGAACTAAAGTAGCTGAAAAAAACTGAGAATCTCGGGGATGACCTTACTCTACACAGGTCACACCCGACCGATTCAAGAGAAAACTGAGGCCCGAGATTGAGGGGAGAACACGAAGGGGTTCTCCCCACCACAAGAACTTAACTAGTGCAGAAAAGTTGACCATCTAAATAGACAACCCTAGGAAAAGGGGGGGTCGACACGGGAACTCCCAACAAATTCAAACCAACTCTTATATCGCGATTAAAACAACACCTCCGTCGAGACATTGAATCCTCGACTAGAGTCAACAACCTTCAGCACCTGGGAAAACCCATAGAAAAACATTTAACCAATATCAAATTGAAGACATGATTCGCCGAAGTCCACGAAACATAACCACATCGACAACATAACTAGAACGAGGTCAACCTACACGAGAGTCAAACACACTTTTAAGAAGGACACACGATTTAGAATATTACATTCACACAACAAGTCCACGTATATTTATCATAGAACAAGTCCATCACCACTTTATAGAAAAACAACACATTTACAACGCTGTTGAAACTTTAGTAGCCGGAAAACAAGTATGAAAGAGGTTTCTAATGGTTCCACCATCAACACGGAACACAAAACCTGGACCAGAGCTTCACACCCCTGGGGACTCCTAACTGTGCGTGAGCTTCACACCGAGACTTGTGGCTAGGGATCTGATGGCTGAAGCATCTTCTGCCTCACAGTCAGGTACTGACATTCTCCCATCACAGCGTCCTCTTCAAGCGACGCTTCCTGCAAAACTTCTCCAGATGACCAAGACAACCGCATCGATGACACGTCTTCGGAGGGTTGCGACACGACAGTTTAAATTCCCGAAACGACCACACTGATAGCACGCCATTGAACGATCTGATGAACTGGAGGTTGGGACCAAAGAGGATAACTCCTTAGGAACAAGTATCTCTGGTGTCTTTTCCTCACCAGAGAGGGGACTCTTACGAACAACCGGGGATGCTGAAGTATTAACCACCCGCACACCGGAAACCAACTCAGCCAAGAATGCTTCCTCCACCAGCTTCTCGAAACAAAGGTCTTTAGAAGGGAGGACTCGCTCCTTGATTTCGGGACAAATACCCCCAGTGAAAAGAGAGACCTTCATGAGCTCATGCGATGCTACCTTTGGAGAAAAGGGAATCAGTTCCTTGAAATGGTCAACATATGCCTTCACCGTCCGTTGACCTTGTTGAATATGCACAAGATCTCCATTTTTCTCTAGCTTCACTTCATCAGGTATAAACCATTGGGTGAAAACGATTCTGAAGACATCCCACGTCATTTCACATTGAATTGATGATGGGGTAACCCTCTTCCATTGGTCCAGAGCTGGACCCTCAAACAACTCCATAATTGCACAAACCTTAACATTATCGGGAGTTCCCAACATTCTAAAAACATGCTCCACTTCCTCGAGCCATTTCACTGCCTCTAACGGACCCTGATCACCATGGAGAATAGGCAAAGTCTGTGGAGGACCAAAAACTGGGCATGACTTATCCGAATCCTTAGAGACCTTTCTGGGCGGCATTTCCTGAGCGATATATAAAACACAAAGCCAAAACCAACATCAAATCGAAGCAACATCAATAAAAGCGCCTTCATCAAAAACAGTCAACACAAGGACCAAACAAATACAACACAAACCAAAACAAAATCTCCTCTTTAAAATTCCCTTTTCTTTTTTTTTGATTTCAAAACCACCCTTTCTCAAGATCACTTTCCAAAAACCAATCCACTTTCAAACCAAAACTTTCCAAAACTGTTTCCCATTTAAAACCAATTTAGAAAACAAAGTCAAGCCTTTAACTTCAAATACACACCCAGGTAATCTCATGAACCGTTGCACATGTCTTTATCCACATTCCATTCATACTCACACCAACATGCACTTTTCATGCATTCTCACACATGTGCAAACATTCATAAAGAGGACCTGAGGTTCCACCGCAAATCATTCTTAACCAATTCCAAGCAAACAATAGATTTTCCAAATCAAGAGATTTCATTTTTAAAACCCATTTCATATATTTAAATCCCTTTAAAAGAAACCAGTCAAATTTTTCAAAACCCCCCTTTTTTTTCATTTCCAACTACGCACTCACACAGACCAAAACGAAAACAACATCCAAAATTTTCATCAATCACTGAAATGAGGGACTAGTAGCCACGCTCAACCTGGCGACATGGTAGTGGGCCATGTCCCAAGTCAGCGTCGACCACTAGGAGGAATTCAAACCGTGTACTCAGACTCCACATGGGTCACTACTCCATGTGAAATCACAAAGTAACGTCGGCTTGCCTCCATTATCATCTCTCAATCCAAGACAAACCAGAAAAGACAAGGACACAATTCCCGAACTACCCCTGGTAACTCGAAGATCAGTGCGAGCAAGAGTTCACGACGCTCTTCCCGTACCTACCCCTCGAGTTCCGACAGTCCTAATCTCTTTCTACCGGACAACCCAAATAACAAGAACCTGCCTCTGATACCATTTTGTCACGAACCAGCCCGGGTCGACCCTGAACCGGTCCGCGGCAAGTCCCGAGGAGCGTTCCCGATCCCCCCGGGATGGCAACAAGTGCCGGGCATTGAAACTTTAATCGTTGGGAATGATTTCAGCCCAAACTAAAAACAGGATCGAAAGAAAGAATATAAACTAAATGAAAAAACAAACACTAAAGACATAAACAAACCTACACCACGACATACCTCCTTGTGACCTCGCGGGTCACCACCCAATTACAACCAGCGTCGCTCCCACACTGAGCGACTCAAGCAGGAAAACCTAAACACAAGGAACCTGCAACTGAAAAAGGTAAAAGATAGGCATGAGCACAAAAGTACTCAGTAGGTGAGCCCAACAACAAATCCCAAAGCACTGCCAGTAAATATAGAATCTACATAATCCAGGTTTGAACTATAATGTATAAAAGTAATTCTTCATAATGTTTTACTTGAAAATAAAACACGATACATTTCCCTTATTCTTTTTCGAAAGTTAGTTCCATTTCATTAGTTTTAAACTCATTCTGAAAAGCAAAGTGTAACATTTTAAAATCTTACCCAAAGAGAATAAAGCATTTTCATTTGAAAACCATTTTTCCAAAGTCTAACAGTATAGGCTGTGAAGGATGACTGAAAGTAAACAAGTAGGGAAAACAAGTGCAAGAAAAGGTAAACAAGCAAGGAAAACCAAGTGTAAGCAGAAATAAACCAGAGGTTATCAGCAATAACCATGGGTGATCCTGAACATCCCTAGAAAACCCCTGGACGTACTCGGGTTCAAACTACCTGCCGGCGTGGTACTCCATAGTCAATAACCAACTGGCCACCCTAATAGCCAACCAGTGGCACATCCCTCCTGGCCTGTCTACAGCTCCAGGGGGTACCAACCCGTCTAATCAGGGTTAGCAAGAAACTGTCACTCGATAATCTACAAGACGCCCAGGAACCCATGGTGGTTTTAGTAACACTGTGTAAGTGGGAGACCCTCGCACGCGTGACTCAGCTCACCGCACTTGCCAACCTCTTACACGGACATCGCTACACGACAACCCTCGAAGGGAAGTCCCCCTGTAGAGATGCCCTCACAAGTACGTATATATATCTATATATATATATATATATATATATATAATCACTTCACATTTGTTAAAGTGCCAACCGGGCCGTCATGTCATTTACATTTTGACCATTTCATATTAAAGCATTTCTAAAGGGATATTACACACGCCATTACATTAAAAACCAAAAACACACTTAGAACTTTGTTTAAGAAACCCAAATCAGCATATCAACCCTGGAACACAATTGTTTCACAAGTAGAGTTATTTTCTAATATCAAAACTCACCCCACTTTTATCAAGAGCCAAACGGGCCTTTAATAACCTTTTTAAGGAATACTATTTCTCAAATGAAATCTAAACATTTAATCATGCTTCAAAAGAAAACGTTTTTCAACCACCAAGAACCACACATAAAGTTTCCAAAAAACAAGTTTAAAGGTCACACGACGTTTTCTCTGATCAAGGTTCTAAAAAAAACACCATTTTCCATAAACAATACATCTACTAATTTACACACGTCAAAAACATTTCAAAACCCAATTCAACATGTCTTTCATTATTCAGGAAGAACCATCTAGCAACACTACCATGGAAGCACACAATTAAATCCAAGAAAACGCTTTTAATGAAATGCTAGAATTAAAACAACTTTTATCATCAGCAGATCACCAAACTATAGATAACTACTTAATAGTACTTTAAAATTTACTGAAACTTAATGAAAAGTCAAGGAATAAATAAATTCTAAATTTAAAGGCGAGTGAAAAGGGAGACCTACCTCAAGATCCAATCGCGACGGTAAAACGACCTTGGAACCAAGGCGCGATGACACGACGTGTGTCCGAAGCCATGTGATAAAGTCCAACACTCTCGAAACTGAGGCGCGGAGACGGCAGAACCTCGAAAACAAGGCGCAGCGATGGTGCTTTCTCGGAAACGCCCTGCGCGGGTCCTAAAATCTTAAACCTACCAAAAACAAATATAAGTTGATGGAAAACCCCTAACAAAGCACAAGGGAATGCCAGAGTAATAATAATGAGAAAGAAATAATAATAATAATAATGGTGATAGCAATAACATCATAATAATAATAACACAATATAATAATAATAATAATGATATAATTACAATCATAATATTGCACGATTATAATATAATAATACAATAATATTAACAATAATATTTTAGCACAATTATAATATAGTAATAATATAATAATAATAATAATAATAACAACAACAATAACATAATATAATGATAAAAATAATAACACAATATAACAATAATATTCACATAGCAATAATGATAATAATAATAATAATAACATGATAATAATATGATAATAATATTAAAGTAATAATTTAATAATAATAGTAACAATAATAATATAACATAATTATAATATATATATTAATAGATAATAATGATAATAATATAAAATAATGTTAACATAATAGTATTAATAATAATAATATAATAACAATAGCATAATAATAATAATAATTTAAGAATAATAATAAGAATAACATAATATAATAATAATAATAATAATGTAGTAATAATAATACAACATCACAATATTAATAATAATAATAATATTAATAACGTATTAATAATAATAATAATAAGATAATAGCATAATATAATAATGATAATAATCTTGGTAATAGAAAAAAAATATTAGCATTATAATATTAATGATAATATTATTATTAATATGAAAAAAAACAAAAACAAAAACAAAACATAATGAAAATAAAATGGAGAAAAGCTCACAGCGTAGGGGGGAAGCGAGCGCGCAGGGGGGGGGGGGTCGCCGGACGGCGGCGGAGAGGGTGCCGAAGGCTGGGGGTTGCGCGGGGGAGCCGGGATGGCCAGCAGGGGGCGGAGGCCGAGGGCAGGGGTGGCCGCCGGAGAGGGAGCACGCCGAGGCTGAGCGGGAGCGGGGTCGGACAGGGGGGGTCGCCGCCGAAGGGGAGCGCACGGGAGGGCAGCAGGGTAGTTGGGCGCGGCGCGCGGGGCTGAGCGGAGAGGAGAGGACGACGCGGGTGGGGGAAAAAACGGGGAAGAGAGAGGAGCGGGGTGAGGGGGGGGGGGGGGGGGTGGCGGCTACGGGGAGAGGGATTAGGGTTGGTTTAGTTTAGGTTTATATATATATATATGTGTGTGATAATAATAATAATAAAACCTTATAATATCAATAATAATAAAATGTTATAATCATATTAAAACTTTATAATAATAATAATGATAAAACTTATAAGGTTAATAATAAAACTTATAATAATAATTATTTTTAACCAAAAGATTTTAAAATATTTAAAACACCGGGTGAACACACTGTCACCTGGGCTGAACGCACGGTCACCGCTAACGATGCGGTGACCGCGCACCGGCGCGACACCGCCAACGCAATTAATCTTCGAAAAATTTAAACCAGGACCAAGAAAGAAGAAAAAAATTACGGACATCCGTGGTCGGGGTGTGACAGATCCTATCACCAAGAACCCATCCATCCTAAAATCCATCACAGTGGGTTACCAATTCATAATTGAAGCAAGACAATTAAGGGAGTGCATAAAATATATGGGATTATTAAGACCCTCTATTTCGATGATGATATCCATGATTTCAATCATGATATTGGCCTTTAGTTCCCAATTGTAGGATCTATCCAGGGTCCTATTCAACTACATTACATTCTATATATCATTTCTCATAGTGTTCATCCACTCACCATACTGGCTCACCACCAAATCCTGTATTGCCCTCAATATCGGGGTGTTAAGATATAATTGCATCATAGTGTCAAGGATCTGGGTGTTTCACTTACTATATAAAAATAAAAGATAATAATATATTTTTAATATTAAATTTGACCTTTCAAACGTAACCATTAAAATAGCATATATAAATTGAACTTACTATATTTCATAATTAATAAAGAAAGTAGAAATGATATCTAGAAGTGGAAGTCATCCTTATAAAGTCTATTTTTATAAGCCTAGAATGGAGGTAGGTTAGATGAGGTTTTATGAGGACCAAGACCAAGCCTAACTCATGCAATTAAATTTTGGGCAAATCCAAATATTGGAGAAGTTCAAGCTAATTGGAATTGACACAAGATTCATGCTAGCTGAATTGCCACCCAAAACTGCAACCAAAACTCATCTAATGCTTAGGTCTAACACAAACATCACGAGGCATTATATATCTATAAATTATAATTATATCACCATGTAATAATATATATATATATATGTCATTAATTTTTATACTTTTCAAAAGTTCATTTTTTCCCAATTTAGTTTAGGCTTAAAAAATGAATTTTACAGAAATTGACGTTTTATTTGAAATAACTATGTTTATTATGATTGAATAATAACAAGATATAATAATTTTATGAATAAAAAGTTAACTCTAGATTAATTAGTAATTTATAAGAAAAAATATTTAATATACCAAAAATCATTTTCATATAAAAATAGTTCTCTCTATATTTCATGGTTTTAGATAAAAATAAAATTTATAAATTTTAGGATGTGAATTTTAAAAAATTAACTTTATTTTTGAATTTTTAATGACAATATCAACATAATAATTTTTTTTAGTTTTTTCTAATTTTTTTATCGAATAGTTCAATATACCATTTTTACTAACAGTGTGAATTTTATTTCATTATTAATATATAAGTATGAATTAGAAATTTTTAAAGCCTTATTATTGAAAAAATATGTATTTTTTAATTTAAATTATACATTTTTAAAATATTTATTATAGTTTATAAACCTATGATTTCTATTTTAGAACTCAGGAAATTGGTTTTAAAAAATTTATTTAATACATTATATATTTTTTATATTAAAATTAGTTTTTAACATTTTTAGAAATTGAACTAGAAAAAATATATTTAAAATTTATAAATTTTAGCTACAAATTATATATCAAGTATCACATTATTTTTATAAAAATTTTAAGTTACCTTATGTATAAACTAGTTATCATGGTAAATGCTTAAATGTAGAAAGTAACAATTCAAGTGATAAAGGAATTACATCATGTTCAAAACATGTTTTTATTGATTTCTTTGAGATATTATAGGCCTTATCTTACTAGAAACTCAATTTATATATGTTTTTGGAGCTACTTGACATGTTTAATATGTGATATCTTTATATTAATTTGAAATAATTATAAAAATGTAATTCTCACCACCTAAAAAAGGGGAATCTCATCACCCCTTCAATACCACCAATTTTTTTTATTTCCTCCTAAAAATCATCCCTATTTAATTCCCTTATAATAATATTTCACTATCATAAGATTATTCTCATAAGATATTATCTTACGCCCTTCCTTTCAAAGGAGTCCTCCAAGAGAAACCCAATGACTTCAAAGAAAGTTCGAACTTTTCACTAATATCATTTCCTTTATCCTTCGATTTTAAATTTATTTTTTTTCCAATTTTATATGGTGAATTCAGTATTTATAATATAATTAATTATTTTATATTTTGGGAATATATATTAACCACTTATCCCCTCCCCTTAAGAAAAGAAAAAACATCAATCATACATATGCACAGACTATCGTCTCCACGACACAAAATATTTTATTTTCACTCCCCACCTCAAAAGACTTTTAAAAATAAGGAATTTAATTTATAATTATGATATTATAACATGTTTTTGGTTCTAAAAATAATAAACCATATCACTCATTTCACCCATAATATGGAAAACAAAATCATCATCCATGTGTAAGTGTGAATAACCGCCTCCATGAAATGGTATATTATGTTTTTCACTACCACCTTCATGGACAGTTATAAATTATAATTGATATGTATATATGAAATATAAGAGTAATAAATATATTTAATATTATTCATTAAAGATAACACAAAAAATAATTATCTTTATTAGGTAATCCATTGATATCAATGAATATCCAAAAACTAATTCATCACCAATTTCACCTTCATGAAATGAGAAAAAATTATCATATAATGGAATTATAACATTATAGGTCATTATGAAAAATATATTATGGTATCTTATATGACATAGTAATGATAAAATTGGTATAAAATAGTTTTAACTGAAATAGACATCATAAATCATGTGTGAAACAATTAGAGTTACCAAGACCCGATGGTAAAAATAATCGATAACTAACTAGTATATTCACAATAAATGATAAAAAATGGAGTATATAAAAGAGTAAAATATATGAATATGGATTTTAAATAGAGTATTAATATTTTTAGGTTTTTTATAGGAGGTTATAGCATACTCAAATAAGTGAGAATAAAGGTAAGGGGTTTTCATGAATCAAATCTTTTTCTTGGGTCATAATCACTCCACTTTGACCATTATATTTAAAGATTGATATATTATAAAATATGATAATGTTATGTTTTATTTAACATTAGTTTATAGGGAAATAATGTTTCACACTAAAGTATTATTCTTCTAAGAATATTTTTTTTTGAAAATGAAATTTTACCAAGAATAATTCTGACTTCTTTTAATGGATTTTCCATCTATATCAATGCTTTTACTACCCACCAATGTTCTTCTTTCTCTTGGGAAAAATAAAATTGTTTTTATCTAAAATAATCCTTTTATTCCCATTTATTCGTTTTCAAACAATGTTTCTATTACCCTTTTAAAGATGTGGGTTTCTTTAAAGGCATTTTAAAATATTTAAGACTTTTCTTTTTCCATGATCTTATATTCTTCCCTTCTGTATTACATTTTTGAAAAATGTTTTATTTATTATCGGGGAAAATTTATGGGAATTTTTTTAAAGTAATGTTTTAATAATATTTATCTTCATATTAAAAAAATGGATTTTGGAAAATTACTTGAAAATCATTTATTTTTATGATGATATTAAGAAACGTTTTTTAAGAAATTTTATTTTTGCGATTTCTCTTCCATTTTCAAAAGATTATTCTTCAATGGGGTAATTGTTCATAAATTAACCTATATGTTATAATATTAAATAATCCTTTTGGTATATTTTTTTAGTACCAAATTATCACGTTTTTATGTGATTCCATTTAGAAAATTTATGAAACCCATTTTCTTTACATGGGTCATTTATGATAAAAGGAATGATTTCATTTTAAGTGGAACTCATATGTATGGATGATGATGGATGGGGTCTTATATCTCCATAAAATGTCTTTTTTATGGTTAAATATCTCAACAGATAATGAATATTTAACATAAATGGATTTTTTCACAAAATAAATGGTTGTCATACTTGGATTTATTCACAAACAAAGGGGTGGCCATACATGGATATTTTTTGAAAAAAATTAAATGGTGTGCATACATGGATTTGTTCAAAATGTTTTCATTTTATTATGTTTGTTCCAAATATCTAAAATAAACTTTATTTCCAAGATATTCCAAATTTTTATGATATTACATGTTCTAATGATGATTTTCTTACTTATTTTATGATTTCACACTTTGTTTGATTTCAATTATGTCTTTCTAAGACATATTTTGATTAAATTTATTTTTTCTTATTTTTTTATTCCATGATAATTCTCAAGCATGTTTTATGATTTTCCATTATTATCCCATGATATTTTTATATAATATTTTTCCATTTCTCATGTTTTAACTCATGTTTATGATATAACAATTATGACTTGTTGATGAGTTTTCTTTACTGAACATTAGATCTAACCTATTTCTTATATTTATATTCCCTAATTTATGAAGATGTTTATTTCATTTGATATTTCTTGAAGTGAGTCTATAAGAGAATAATTATGGAGAAATTTTTACGTGTGTTGTAAAATAATATGTTTATGTAGCTAGTCTTCAAGACACTAAGCCATTAGGTCATCGAGATGTGAGAGTATTTGTGAGATGTAATAATTAGACCCTAGTATCAATTTATTATATATGTATTTTTATCTTGGGTCACCATAGTTGACATCCAAATTATGGTTTAGTTATTTTTTTAGACTAGTTTAGTTACATTTGGTATTAAGGTTAGAGAACCATAGTGAAAACCCTAGAGATAAGTCTATGTATATGATGATGTCCTAAAATACTGGTAAAGTCAGAAGTTAGTGGTTTTCCTAGAAATGATTCCATATTTGGATACTTAAAAGTTAATGAGACCATGGAACAAATTCACCTAGGGGTATTCAACCAAAATAGTTTAGTTAATCATTCACTCAATTATCACCCTGATACATGATGAATGGGTATAAGACTACACACCTAGATAGACACTCTCAAGTTATATGCATTGGTTGATCATATTCTATTTACATACCTCTATGAAGGGATGATTTACTTATTTCTTTGATGGATTAAGTTGAGATGTGTAAGATAACCCAACTTAAAGCAACCTAGGTCAAACTAATATTGATATAGGTCTAACTAAAGTAACTATATCCAAATATGATGATGTAAATGAATAATGCATTTTAAGTTTGAATTACTTTTAGGATTATGATATTCCCCCAATATTTATATTGTTTTATTGCTAATTTAAACCCTTTTGGTTTTAGTAATGGTAGTAACTAGAATGAACCATGGGTGTGGGGGAAAATGCAGAGATTACCTTAATGATCAACACACCAAAATATGATATGGGGTGTGAAACTATGTGACTATTTGAAACCAGCTATCATGAAATATGATTAAATTTTTTATCAATGTATAAGTACCAAACACACCATATAAGAGAAGGATGGATTATCATGAAAGATAAATTGATGAATATGATAAAGGAAATAATGTTAAATTTATTATATGTAAAAAATTTGGAAAGATGCACCAAGGGAATTACCTAAAGGGTATTGGAAGATGCTTTAATTATGGAAGAGGGGGCCATCAATCATCAAACTGCTGTAGGAAAATGATAAGGATAGTTAGGATGATGAGAGTGAAATGCATGAATCCAAAAGAACCACCAATGATCTAAGGCCTTAAGTGTAGAAAATATGAACATTATACAACTCAGTGTCATAATCCAAGGGATAATAAGGATGATAAGAATGAATAGTCACCATGAATAAGGGAACAAGGTATATCTTGATCAATGACTACTGATGAAATGGATTTTGATAACTAAATAATCTTCTCTATAATTATGAACAAGAGATATCTATTATAGATACTCTAAGTTTTCTAGTTTGTTTTCTATGTGAACCACCCTTAGGTTTTGTTTATCAAATAAAATATCTAGTTGTATGATGGTTTCATCTCAAAATTTCGGTTTATGAGAAAATAAATCTTAGTAAGGGTCCTTTAGATGGATTTGATGTAATTTTGGTAATGGATTAACTATTTCAATATAGACTCCATATTAACTATTCAAGGTTAGATTACCCACAATACCCTCACTATTAAATAATGTATATGGGTTGAAGAAACAACCAAACCCACTGTAGAGTGATCATAATGTTTTTCTAACAATAGGCGACAACAATAAATCATATTCATCATCAAACATCAATACACCACCATCATATGTAGTTACCGATGTTTTTAGAGAATTTGAAAGCACCATATCAGTATTGGATATAGAATACAACCCCCATATGTTGCTGCTAATGCAACTTCAAATGGTGGTAAGGTGAAAAAGGGGGAGGAAACCTAGTTACCTCAAGCCTGATAGAATTTTGAGAATTAGGGTTGATTCCCTAGATTACATGATCCCATTAAACATGACTTTGAAGTAGTTTGGGTCTTGAAAGGACTTGTTTGGGAACATGAAGTGACACCTAGAGTGGATGTGGTTGGGCATACATAACACACCAAACTTTGGAAAAAATGGTATCATATTATTGGAAATGTAATGATTGGTGAAAAAAGTGGGTTAGGATATGAGTTGTTATCTATTGAAGCTGGTGACATAGGTGAGGGATACAATGGAGAGGGAACATGCCAGTGGGTTGGAGGCAACTACTCCATAAAGGAATGATAGGTGTGTGTGGTACAACTAATATTAAAATAGTAAAGTTCATTTCATACCGTAAATGAATTTATGATAATTTTCCATCGTAGGTATGAATTTGAACTCAAGGAAAAATAAAAAAGGTCCTAACACCAAACCATGAGAGATATTTAACTCAAACAATTAGGAAGAAAAACAATATTATTATTATTCTAATTATAAGTAAATATATGTGATTGATACTACATTATAAAATTAAATCTTGATTCATCTTAAAGACACCCTTAACTAACTTCTATGGTAATTAATAATTAAAATAGAGAGGTTTAAATTGATATAAGAAGAAGATGATTCAACGAACCAAGATTTCACTACATATCCTCCTTAACTAAACAATATATTAAATATTGTGTTTCATACACTATACCAAAATAAATTAAAAATTTTTTTGATATATTTTTAATATTAAATATTATTGTTAAAACCTAGATATTAAATTAGATAGTTTAAATAAAAGTTACAATATTTCAAAATAAATAAATAAAGTAGGAAGAAATGACATATGGAAGTGAAACTATACTGGAGAAGTTCATGCTCATAATGTTTTCCACAAGATACATGCTAGCGAAATCACCACATGAAACTACAACCAGTGCTTATCTAATTATTAGGTATTACATAGAGATCATAAGGGATTATTTAAGTACCAATTAGGGTTATATAAAAATGTAATAAAATATTTATATGTATATATATATTTTTATTTTTTATACATTTTGAAAGGTCATTTTTACTCAATTCACTTTATATATAAAAATATTTTTTTTCAGAAGTTGGTGTTTTATGTCAAGGAACCATGATTATTATGTTTTAATAATAACAAGATATATTTATTGTATGAATAATAATTTAACACTATATTAATTATAAATTTGTAAGAAGAATAGTAGTTAATATACCAAAAGGAGTTTTCCTATAGAAAACAACTTTTTGCTATATTTTATGTTTTTAATTAAAAAATTAAAACTATAAAGTTTAGGTTGTGAATTTTAAAAAATTAAATTATAATTTTTATTTATCAAGGAAATATTATCTTAAAATAAATATTTTTATTTTTTCAAAAAATTGATTTTTAGGTGAATAATACAATATACAATTTTTGATCATACTGTGACTTTTATGCCATTATTAGTATATAAGTGTCACATAGAATTTACTATTTACTTAAAAATATATATTTTATAATTTAAATTATACATTTGAAAATATTTATTATATTTTAAAAACATATGATTGATATTTGAGAAATAAAGTAGTATTTTTCTCAAATATTGTTTTTATACACTATACATTTATTATATTAAAATTAATTTTTAACATTTTTACAAATTGAACCAGAAAAAATGGATTTCAAATTTATAATCCTTAGTTACAAATTATCTTATATGGATCACCTTATTTTTATGCATAAATATTAAGTTACCTTAAGTAAGCACTAGGTACCATGGTGAAATCTTAAATAACCAAAGTAATAAATCAAGGGTTAAATGGACTCCAACATGTTAAAAACATGTTTTCATTGATTTTTTAAAGAGAATATAGAATTTAAATCACCATAAAATCAATTATTTTCTATTTCTGGAGCCACTTGACATGTTTAACATGTGCTCACTTTATTTTAAGTTGAAATATTTAAAAAATGTCATTCTCACCACTTATAAATGGGGCCTCTCACCACCCCTTCAAAAAAACCCTAAAAAATATGTTTCCTTGTAAAAATATTCACTATTTACTTCCCATATAATTCCATTTCACTCTCATTAGACTCATTTCATAGGGGAATAGAATAAGTCCTTCATTTTCAAGGAAATCTCTAAGAGAAATCCAAAGTTCTCAATGTAAGTTCAATCTTTTTAATAACATCATTTCATTTATATTTCCATTTAAAATATATTTTATTCAAACTATTATATGATTAATTAAGTATTTATTATATATTTAATTTTTTATATTTTTTTCTTAAACAATAATCACCTCTCCCCTTTCCCTTAATAAATGTAAAAACATTAATCATACATATGTGCGGACTATCACCTCCATGACATAGCATGTTTCATTTTTCTTCACCAAATTACAAGGATGGTCATAATAATGATATTTATAACATTTTTTAGGTTCTGAAAACAGCAAACCATATTACTCCTTTCTCTCATAATATGGGAATGAAATCATCATCCATGCATACGTGCAAACTACCACCTCTATGGAACGATATATCCTATTTTTTACTACCACCTTTATAGATGGTTATCAATTATAATTGAAGAATATATATAATATATAGTAGTAAGAAATGTTATGAATATTATTCTTTATGTATATTATAAAAATTAACAATCCATATTAGGTAATCCATTTATATTGATAAATAACACGAAACTAATTCATCACCCATTTCATATTCACAAAATATGATGAAAATATTATATAATGGGATTATAAAATTATAGGTCATTATAAAACCTAAATTATATTATATTATATAAAATATTAATTATAAATTTGGTATCAAATAATGCGTATTGAATTTGAAATCAATAAGCATGCGTGAAATAATTAACGTAACTAAATCCTGATGGTAAAAATAAGTGCCAACCAACTATTATATTTATAATAAATGATCATAAATGAAGTATATAAAAGAGTATTGTATATGAAAAATGTTATAAAATAGAGTATTAGTATAGTTATGTTGGTTTTATAGGATTCAAGAGAACATTCGACTAAGTATGAATAAAGGTAAGGGGTTTTTGTGACTTCAATATTTTCCTTGGGTTATAATCACTCTTTTTTGAGAGTTATATATCAAAATTAATCTATTATAACCAATGATGATGTTGTTTTGTATTTATAAAATATTTTATTAGAAAACCATGTTTCACAAAAAAAAATCTCCCTTGATGAATCTATTATTTTTTGATAATGAAAATTTTCATGAATAATTCCTATTTATTTTAATAGATCTTCTCTCCATATCCATGTTTTTAAATACTTAAAAATATCTCCTATACCTAGAGGAAATTCAAATTGTTTCTATGTCCAACGATCCTTTTATTCCCCTTTAATCATTTTAAAATAATGATTTCATTATCCTTTTAATGATTTTGGTTTTCTATAAAGGTGTTTTAAAATATTTATAAGGCTTTTGTTTTTACAGGATCATACATTAATTTCTTATGAATTAAATTTTTAACTAATGTTTTATTTATTATAAAGGTATATTTATATTAATTTTTTAAAGTTATGTTTTAGTAATTTTTATCTTCATCATAAAATAGGTTTTTAGAATGTTACTTGAAAATCACAACTTTTTATAATGATATTAAGATTTTTTTTAAGAAAAATAATTTTTATGATTTATCTTCCATTTTCAATGGATTATTCTCCAATGGTGAAATGGTTTGTAAATCACCATATATGTGCTCTTATAAAGTACTCATTTTAGAATATTATATTTTTGGATCCAAATGATCATGTTTTTTATGTGACACCATTTTCAAAAGTTATAAAACCTATTTTATTCTCATGGGTCATTTATGATAAGATGAATGATTTGATTTTAAGTAGAACTCATATGTATGGATGATGATGATTAGGATCCTATATCACTATCAGATGCATTGGTTATGTTTCTATATCTAATGAGATAATTAAATGTGGACAAAATTGTTTTTATTTCACAAACTAAAGTCTTAACATACTTGGTTTTGTTCAAAATAAAAGGGTGGAATTACATGGTTTTTTTACAATAATTAAAGGTTGAACATACTTTGATTTGTAAAAAATTCATTATAATGATTATTTTTCTTCCACCTCTCTAAAATTTTCCTTATTTCTAAGCTATTCTAACTATTTATGATATTCTCTATTCTCAAGATGTTATGGTTTCTTATGTTATTATTTTATGATTTTATGATTTATGTTATGTTTTTTATCCATGTTTTTATGGAATTTATCTATTATTATGTTTATATACCATGATTTTTAATTTTCAATCATTTTTTATTCAAACATATTATCCCATGATAGTTTTATATTGAATTTCCCCCTTTATCATGTTTTCCCTCATGTTTTTGATCCAATAGTTATGACTAGTTAATAAGTTCCCCCTACCGAGAATTCAAGCTCACCCCTTTCTTATGTTTATATTCCCCGGGTTATGAAGATGAATATATCATACCAGAAGTCTATAATATGGTTTATAAGAGAATGGCTGTGGATATATGTTTAAATGTGTTTTAAAATAAGGCCTTTATGTAGCTAGTCTCTAAGATGCTAAAACTTTTGGTCCTTGGGATGTGATTCCATTTATGATATATAATAATTAAACCATGATATCAATGTATTATTTATGTACGTTTAGTTTAGTTCACCATAAACATATCCATACTGGATTTTTCAAACAACACCCAAGTTCGAGACCCATAAACCCCAGATGTACCTCCCCATATTCTTTATGTTTTTTACCAGAAATGAGGTTCAAAGAGGTGATAGTGGGGAGAATATGCTCTCTGAATAAATATCTATAAACATTATAAGAAAAGAAATCAATTAAAATTCAACACATCATCCTCAGGTGTACAACTAGAAATATATCACATGATTTGAAAATAAATATTTACAATGAAATGAGATCCATACAAATATAACCGAGTTTGACTATAGTCTAATCATTGATTTTTTTCTTAAATGATAAAAAACACCAGCACATTATTAGGAATTCAAGATTTAAAATCCAATAAAAGCACCAGAATATTGAATCTAGAGTTTACTAGAAATTCATATCCATTATAAGTATAACACTATGGAAAACAAACCATAAGTTCTTACATTTTATCTTAAGGAACTGAAATTATGAATACTTTATGCACCCTAATCATCCCTTGAAAGATGACACACACAAAAACACACTAACTCAAGGTAAAAATAAGAAAAATAGTGAAATAAAAAATGGGCACACATGTTTTACATGGTTCATAATTTCATCCTAGGTCCACAAATAACACTTCAAACTATTTTTATTACCAAAAGTATAATAATTACAAACACTATGGATAGTAAACCAAGATTAAACTTTTTTTAGTTTTATATAGTATATACATGAAAATAGTAGGTCTCATATATTCTTAAGGAGACACTGATCAAAAAAGTTGCCCTACTATCTGAAATTTTTAAGCAACCATTCATTGACATAACCATTTAACTAAAACCTCCACCAACTCAACTATCCCAACCATGAAACTATTCACTATGGACAAAGACCAGTCTTCACATCAATGAATTTTTTTTAAACTTA
Source organism: Viscum album (assembly GCA_963277665.1). NCBI lineage: Eukaryota > Viridiplantae > Streptophyta > Magnoliopsida > Santalales > Viscaceae > Viscum > Viscum album. The sequence continues at coordinate 171,890 of CAUJRU010000603.1, forward strand.
TGGTAAGTTGAAACATATACAAAAGGTTCCTATTTTTACTACTCTTATAAGAATGAAGTGAACTACTAGAGTCTGAACTTTTATTACTGAACTTTCAGTGACCTGAAGAAGCTTTAAGAACAAAAAAAATCCCCCACTTAAATATTTCTTCATGAAACTTCATCGGAATCATCCATTTCATTAGAAAATCCAAATTATTGTTCCATGTTCATTTCAGGGTTCTCTATCTTCTATTCATTCAACTGAGTCCCACTGAGGCACAAGTTGTTTCAAAGTTTCATAGATTAAAACCATTATGTAAATTTCAGCTATATTTTCCTTTCCCGGGATCTTATATAGTTAAATTCTAGATGAAATGTAATTTCAGGTTAATGGGTTTCATTATCAAATAAAATTTTAGATTCTTTGAAAGGTGTATATCACTCTGATTGTTAAAGAATAACATACCTCCTTATGATTCATTAACCATATCCTTTAGTATGAAATGAAACCATATAAAATGCTCTACGACTTCTATAACTGGAACAAACTCTACATTAGTTTTAGTCAAAGACACTAGTGGATATATCCATGACATCCAACTAATATCCATTCCACTAAATGTGAACACAAAACCTACTATCCTTTTCTAACTTTTAGAATCAAAAGTAAAATCATCATAAAAAAACCCTGTAGGAGATTATCTTCCCTAACGAAAAATGTTCTATCTACTAATCCCTCCAAGTATTAGATTATCCACATCACAACTTCTTAAAACTCCTTCCCAAAATTATACCTGAATATAATCACCTGTACCACTAGAAAGGAAATGTGTGGCAATGTACATATCATTTTATATATCAAGATTCTTACTATTAAAGAAAATGAAATTTTCACCATGTACAAGATGTCATTTTCTTTTAAAGGTACTTGTGCCCTGGATAACCTAAAGTATCTAGAAATAGGAGTTCTGATAGGTTTACATCCAGTTGTCCTGAATTTCATGATGATATTCTGAATGAAATCCTTCTGAGATGACACCAGATTACCGTGTTTTTTATCTCTTTGTATCCTCAACCCTATGATTTTCTTGTCTTGGAAATGATCTTTAATTTAAAATCTTCTGGAAAACTTACTCTATAACTCTAGAATTTATTGAATATATGGACCCACAAACAATATGAAATCCACATAGAGTATGATTATAACATATGTCCCATAATTTCATAACTTTTTATAATAAAAATGACATCCTCATTAAACTTTATTTATTCATGAAATCTTAAAAATTCTAATTCCACTATCATGGTGTATGTTTCAATCCATAGTGACTTCACTTCAGTTTGTAAAAAATAACTCTTTTTAATGTTATTTAAACCCCCTAGGATACTTCATGTAGATATATTCCACCAAATAACCTTGGAAAAAGGTATTATTTCTATCCATATACTATAATTATAAACTATTTAATACAATAATGATTGGAATTGTCTGAATTATAGTATTCTTTAATACGGGTGAAAATATTTTTGAGAAATCTATTCCTTCTTCCCATTTGAATCCTTTCACCACCAACTGTGCCATATATATTATACTTCTGTTATATTTTCCCTTAAAATAGTAGACCTATTTGTTCTTGAGTTCAAATTTACCATTTTGTAGTTCATTAATCTCCCAATTTTCATTGAAATTTAAGGAATTCATCCCTTCCTCCATGGATAAATCCCACTACTTTGATTAAATAAGAGTTTCTAACTCTTCTGGACATTAGCGTCCCCCAGAATCCATTATAAGTAAAAATTTCAGGTTGACCCCATATTATTGAACTATCCTTGTGACACTATAAGATCTTCTTAGATATGTTTCTACATTTTCCTGAACATTAGTTTTATGTGTTTGAACATCTTATGCTCCTTTTACCGATTTATTTTCTACTGAAGATTTTAATTGGAATTATGTAGTTCTTGAGAATTATAGAACATCTACTATTAGTAGATTATCTAGTGATTTTTTTTATTATTTGGTATTACTAGTATTTGTGAATTATCAGTTTTTATATCTAGTTAAATTTTACTTCAGTAGTTGAACTCTTTCATTAATCTTCTAATATATCCAGGTTCATTTATTTTCATATGATCTTCTGATTGAATATTGCATCTCAACTTCTTAAGATCTTCTATTGATCATCACTCCATTGTTAGTATCCAAAATCTTCATTTACATATCCTATAATAAAACTATATTTGGACTTTTCATATATATTATCTCCATCATTTGAATCAAAAAGTGAATTATAGTTATAACTAAAGATTTTGAGGTGTGAAACTTCTAGATCATATCAAAATATAGCTCTCCCAAAAGAAATTATCCCACTAATGAGAATGGAATTATTTTGACCAAATACTTTATTGTGTTAATTTATTATGAGTAGATGGAATTAAGTATACCAGAGTACACATGAATATATTTATCTTTCTTTGTCAAAGTTTGGTTTATCCTATCTGAAACTATATTCTATTATGGAGTTCCAAGTACCATTCCCAAAATATCGATCCCCTTATTATAATATAAGTTTCATAAATTATGATAGTTATGTTCTCCACCATTATCAAATCTTAATAACTTCAAATTTTGACCACTTTCTAACCCCACTATGGCTTTCCACTATAAAAATAAATCAACAACATCAGATTTATTTTTAGGTAAATATACCCATACCTTCCTGAAGTCATTATCAATGAATGTAAAGTATCATGATCCTCTATGGAATTGAATTGAGGAATCCCAAAACATCATTGTGAACTAACTTTAGCTTTCAGGATCTGGGCTTCAAGTTATTAAAGTTGAATGAAAACTTATTTTTCTTTCCAAGAACCTCTCATATCATCTGATAGTTGAATGATTTAGATTCATAATACCCTCCACTACTAGAACCACTATGTTCTTCTCACTAAGGTGACCAAATTTATAATGTCGGACCTTTGGATTTTCAAAGGATAAAATTCCATCCATTATAATCCATTATGAACTTTCGATCAAATAGAGGGTCCTTTCCTTTACTCCTTATTACACAACAATAGATCATCGAGTCACTTTCTAGACTCCATTATTGAAAGTAGTACTGCATCCTTCATCTTATGACTACCCCACTGAAATGAGATTTCTCCTTAGACCTGGTATGTTTCTTACTCCTTTAAAATAATGAATAACCCAATTCTACTTTCAAATATTTACATCCTACTTTCCAACCACTTCCAAAGCTTCATCATTTTCTAGATGTCCTCACTCACCATAATTCCAATAGGTAAGGCCTGGACTAGTATACTTTGAATGAATAATCTCCCTAGGTTTTTACTTTCATTATCAAGGATTCTTCAGATGATGCTAGATTCCCCTTATTTTTGTATTCATTTCACTAACCGAAGGTACTTAGACCTCCCTTCTCCTGATCTATTTGATGTGGATCAAATTTTAGATGTATATAAACTAAAAACTAGTCACTCCACTAGAATTACTTACCGCTATCACCATTCCAACCAATGATTCTGATAATGATAAATGTAGTTGAATAACCCATACACCATCTATGAAATCAACTTTCACAGATTTGAGCCAACTTCTAATCATGTTAAATTTTTTCACATGATCTTCCAATGATTTTTCTTATTACATCCTTAAACTAAATGAATGTCTCATCCGGAACACTTTGTTTAAGGATATTTTTTTCCAAAATCTTCAAAAGGGTTATCATAAGTTTATATTTGGTTTTCTTCTACCAAATATTAAAGTCCAAGTTGCATGAGAATATCATCCTCACCAAGATTTATGCTTTCCAGTTAAAAATTTTCACACTATAATTTCTCTATATTATCAGGGTTTCCCCCAAAAAAATGTCTGAGATCCTTCTAGATGAGATATTCCTCTATCTACATCTTCTATAAAAAATTTTAGTGAGATTTAATTGACTAATAAAAACCTTTCCATCATCCATTTCCATATCTCATGATGAAAATATAACAAACTAAAATTAATATGACTCTATGTAAAGTGATAAAGTTACATAAGTTTTTGATTGTATCGAAACAAGTACCCTTTGATACCACTTATTAGGATGTCCATCTAAAAAATCCAATACAAAAATCATAATATTGAACTGTTAGTTCACTGGAAATTTATATCCACTAATAGTTCAATACTATTGAAATCCAACTACTGGTTCTTCTCTTTTATCTTAAAGGAAAAAAATTAGGAAGACTTTCTGTACCCTAATAACCCCTTCAAAGAGAAAGAGGAACACACACTCTAACTCATGGTAAAAGGAAGAATAATAAAGAAAATAAAAATGGATACACATGTTTTATGTGGTTCAAACTTTTGTCCCACATCCATGGGAGAACACTAAAAACTCATTGTATTACTAGAAGTAAAATATTTAAAAACATTGTATCTAGGAATAATATATTTAAATTTTCATATTTTTATACAGTACACACATGAAAACATATATTCCCACCTCCTTCAAAGAGAAACTTTGTCAGTTATATAGGTTACACCACTATATGAATTTTTCAGTCATCCATCCATTGACCTCACTATTCAACTCATGCCTTTACCGACTCAAACATCCCAATTGGTACATTGTTCACCATGCCTAAAGTATAGTATGAATATCCATAAGAAGTTATAAAACATCTGGTAAGATGAACTATATACTTAAGGTTTATGTTTCCATTTCAATAACAAGATCTAAGAAAACTATTTGATTCTAAACTTCTGGTGGCCTGAATATGATCTAGTATTCCTATATTAAAAACACACCCATCACACCATATTTATCCATAATATAAATAAAAACAATGACAAGACATTTAGTGTCTACCCATTCCTATCCTAGAATACATTAGTGTCCTTCCAGTGCATCTACTACACCTTTATCTAGCTATACACTAGTGAAAGGTCTATTACCCTTTCTTGTATCATGAGATTTAAAATCTACACGTGCCCCAAAGGACCTATGTATGGTGTGAGTATGAAAAAAATAAGACACCAAAAATGGTTTCCTTAGATAATATCCACACATATATGGGTGCATGGAAAGTGAAGTGTATGATAATAAATACAACAAACCTATCCCACTATACACTACACTTTCCTAACCATATGTGAGGACCCTATATACTTTAGCTAGTTCTTGAGTGGGATGATATAACAACAACTTATACACATCTAGATACATATCATTTCCTCCAACCAATCTTGTACAACCAAAGATATCTATTGGAAATTACTATGAGTCTCACATCAACTGCACAAATACCATGCTCCATTTCCCTTGCCAATTTCATTGACCATGATGAAATCCACACACATAGTAAGCCTCTTACCATAACTAGTGATCACAATAACCCATTAATACCATGGTGTAGGATCTACGTTGGGGATGAATGACCTTAAATCATAATATTGTCCACTCTGTTTCACTAACTCATGAGTTTATTCTTCGGTGGGTGTCATTTCCCACCAGGGTGGCTCACTGTCATCCCCTTCTAAAAAGGCCTTGTGATGGAAGGTGAGATAATTGGGGATTATATATGATGCTGAACATCCCCCAATATCCGATGTGAGATAAGGACTTTATACCCGACATCCATGACCTTTAGGGATGTACTATATTAATTTGGGATTCCAACAATCCCCATACAAATTCATTCCCTATGAATAAAAGGATTGACTACCTACTCTGATACTGATTTTAAATAGAAGTGCGCTTTTAGTGGATTTGGTATATCAACACAGTTAAATTTTATACTACTTGGAAATATCCTAGTGAGGGTGAATCAAGTAAAATTTTATGTGTCTCATGAATGATTTAATTTCTATTCATACATTACTGTGGAAAAGAGATAGAAAAGTGTTTCGTTTAACAAAAAACAAGATCTGAAGGGAAAATTGTGTTACTATTTTATTCCATGATCACCCATCTCAGGGTATTTAACCTAGTTTGGATAACATTATTATTACAGGTTAAGATAAGCGGAAGTGTTCCCATGTGGTTGCCATAATTATTTCATTACTTATGATGAGATCATAGAAACAGATGACCGGATGGAGATCATGATGTGTGAAAAAATTTTAGAATTTTTCTCCTTTGGTATATCATATTCTATATTGAATTCCTCTTTACATATATACATGGTTTTCTTGTTTTGTAGATACATGAAATATTCATCTTTTTGATATGATTTAAGTTAGTTCTTTTGATTATTATTTAGTGATTTGATGTTTATACATGTTTCTATTGTCTTTTCCATTATTTATATGCTTCTGATATTTATCTATATATTTTTCCATTGTGCTACTCTAAAAAGAGGGAATAGAATCCCCACATACACATCATATTACCTTACTATTAGGAGGAAGCCTCTAGAGTACAGGGTGGCACACATGAGGCCAGGTGGCCCATTGATTCGAGGCACATCTGAGTGAAACCTTTGTCAGGATGTCACAAAATGGTATCAAAGATTTATTTTCTTGAATTGCTTTATTGAGACAATATAAATGATATTAGAGATATTTTTGAATTTTTTAATGAGTTGTGTCTAGGAGTAGAAAACCCATGTACATAGAATTTTTTTTCCACAAATAGAAATTTCTATTTTCAATATTATGCCTATTACAGTTGATTTGATTCCAATATGGGGTGATGTACATGAATTGGGATGTTATTATTTGTATGATTGAGGATTATATTTCATCCTTGGATTGATGATATGAAGGAATGGAATCATTGATCATTCATCATTTAGTAACTTGTTATAATTCATATGTTAAGCATATTTGATGCCATATAGGATGGATTGTATCACTGCATGAAATTTATTTCATTTTAAATATGTTATAGAATTATTATTAGATAATAATTATTTTTAAAAATTGATAAAAATAATTGGTATATAGATCTTCGACCATAATCTAAACAATATTTTCCAACTTAGGCTATAACAAACACCCTAAGCAGTCAAATATAACACATTGAGTCAAAAAAAATGGGTCTAATGGAATAGAACATGTTATGGTTTGGATAAAATGGACCCCGAACATCAGTTAATAAATATTATGTGCCCTTATATACTGTAATCTGTGAACCATTTGGTTAAAATATTTAAAGAAAATGGTAATATAAATATGAATTTAAAATGAAATTGAAATTTCTAAACACATACCTTGACCCATACCCAACCACAGCAGTGGGACGTATGTAGTGTCTCTGGTGTTCTATATAAATTTTTAATCCATTAAACATGATTCTTTGAGATGGAATAGGGATTAGAATATTATATAATAATGGTTTTATGTGTCGTATCCATGTATCAATGATGGTATCATTATTAAATTCTATATGAGGTATGTGTTTGACATTTGGAGAAACATAACACTATGAAATCCTCATTTAGTTCAATAGGAAGGTGGTGATGACCATGATTTAGAGGTGGTGGGCCCTGATATTCTAGTGATACCATTAGTAATTCCACCTATGAAAACTTTTCATTTTCTCGATGCCGGTGATGATGCTTGGTTTCGAGGATATTTTATTGGGATTATGTAGATGATACATGAAGCTCCGTACTCTACCACTTCTATGGAAGAGTGGACTTGGGAGTTCAAACAATTAAATCCACCCATGTATTTTGGAGATAGAGGATACTAGGCTACAAAGTTATGGATGGAGATAGTTTTATCTGTTTTCGAGCATCTGGAGACACTTATTAGGAGGAGATTTAAACTAGATTCAAATATAATTTTTGGATCTACCAAATGCTTTGGAGATATTCTAAACTTGGTAGGTCAGTATTAGGATGTGACTTAGAGGGTTTTCCAGTCAAGATTCTATAACTATGTCTTCATTGAGACATTGAGGGATGATAATTATAGGGAGTTTATGAACTTATAGTATGGTTCTATGATAGTTATTTTAACACCCTAGTATTTTTATGTGAAATATTTTCTTTTTTGATGTATTATGTTATACGGTACACAAAGATAATATTACACTACACACAACACCATCTTAGCTTGTGGTATACTCAACACTATTCTTTGCTTGTGTTATACTCAATTTAAAGTTCTTTTTAATAGAATTAATTTCACAAAAAACTAAGATTAAGTGAAAAACTATATATTATTATGTTACCCCATAACCTAGGAATTATAATGGCAACTACGAAGTCTATGGTTTTCTCATTCTATTCATTAAAAGGGCACCCTGATACTTATTATAGAAAGAAATTGAGGATGCACTCGACACAAAATAAGTTGGAATCGATTGGTGTCGCAAAACCCACTCTTGACAAAGGAAATGTATGGATTAGAGATGGTGAAGAGAAGGAGTTGACACATGAGACTCAAATGTCAGGGGAGATGGACCTGATGACTCAAATAGATAAGAGGGGACCTGTGGATTCTGATAAAAAATATGCCCAAGAAATTGAAGGGAAAAAAATCTAGTTGATGAGAATATTTCATGGATTCAGGATGAAATCAATAAATTGAGAGAAACTCAAGGGATCCATGGAATTTGGGATGGTATCGAGGATGAATCCCCAAAAAATCTTCATATAGTCAGGGATTGTGCAAAGAGAAAGCTATTGTTATGGATGATGGTGGTTTTCAACCAGTTCCTTCTAGGAAATTGAGACATAGGAAAGTATATTCATACCTCAAGCTGACTATAGTCACCTGGTCACATGGTCCCTTAGATGACTCTAACTAGTATGATGATTGTAACGATTCCAGTTAGTATGATTATTACTTGTGATTTCTAGTTTATATTGGAATTATGGAATGACGCATGTATGACCCCTTCCATATCATTCCTGTGCTTGTTTTTTATTTTTAATAAGAGGTATTTTCTCCATGATTTTTTCAAAAAAAAATAACTATATATGAAAATAAACCCCTTTTCAAATAAAATGAAATGTTTTTCTGTAAAACTTTTTAAATGAAAATAACAAAGATTAAAAAATAATAAAATCCCTATTTATGGATTTTATTAATGAAATATATATTTTATATATTCAATGTAATTTTTTTACTTAATCTTATATTTTTTATAGACATTATATAAAAACAAATTCAATTTTTTCGGATAAAAGGGGTATCTTTTAAAAAGGCCTTTTTACCTTATTTTTGATGGATAACCAATTTTAATCTATTATTGACACTTTTATAAGTTATATTTGAGAAAATAACCCTTTTATTTGGATGTGGGAAATCAAAATTTATTTTGGATAATATTTTGGAATTTTTTTGATAATTTTAAAATTTAAATGAATAGTGAAAAATACTGTATTTTATTACAAAACTACGTTTTCGTCTAATTGATTTATATTTTCAAATTATCATGTTAATTGTTTTTAAAGTATAATTATATTAAATTTTTATCATTTAATCCAATTTTGGTTATTGGAAGTATTTTAAAATTGAAATTGGATATAAACACATGTCAATCATTTGGTGGTTTTTACTTTTTAAAAACTCATTTTCTTATTTTGTCATGATGATTAATTTTAAATTAATTAATAAAACTTATGTGTTTTTAAATTTTGAAAAATGTTTTCAATATTTGGAATAAATTGTTCCAAATAATTTTAATAGGTTACTTTTATTTTTTTTGGATATTATGAATAATAACTACGATAATTTTTATTTTAAAGCAGTTAATGGTAAATTGGGTAATTTAGGTTACAGAATAACATAATAAGAAGGATAAAATTATCCTAACACCTTAAAAAGTCATTTTGGATGAGTGAAAATAGACCCTTAATAAGTATCATAATTGGATCATTTAATGGTATTTGTTCCTTGAAAACGATTTAAATATTATTAAAATAAAAGAAAGTTACAAAATGTCACCCTCTTATTTCTTATAAGTATAATAATTTTAATATAGGGATAAAAATGATAAATCATAGATAATAAATATTCTAAAGAAATATAATGGAAGTATATACATCATGTGAATTTATTTATTATTTTTAGAGATTAAATAATTACCCTGATACTGGCACAACAATGATATAATAATTATTTTATTAATATAAATGTAAACTAAATGATATGAAAAATATTAAGATAAATATAATATGAATTAATTAAGGTACTACACAAATTTTATAGGTCACTAGTACATACTATAAGTATATTAAATTATTTTTTTAGAAGTTATATCTCTTTTTGGATTTTATTTAAATTCAATGAAATGAAGTGTCCAAATTGACCCTATTGAAATTTTATAAAAACAATAATTTATTAAATTATTTAAAAATCATAAAAATATTTAAAAACTATATAGTGGCTAATATAAGGTCTAAAAGTTCATAAAGGTTTAATTTATGGAAAATTGACCCCATATAAGAAAACTTTATTATCCCTTAATTTTTAAATTTTTTTACCACAATTAAAATTAAAAGAGAATAATTAAGGGTAAAATAAAATTATAAGGTTTAAAATGAAATCAAAAAAAGTATAAATTTTTTATAGGATTTAAATTAATACTCATATGATATTTTAAATAACTCAGGTTGGAGTCATTTTTATTTAAAAATTAATGTTAATTTAATATTTTTTGAGTTTCCAATAGTGCCCCTCACCTTAATTATAAAAGGGAACCTCCTCCCTCATTTCTTCACAATTAATTAATCCTTAAAGATCATAAATAATCTACCCATTTCAGTTATAAACATCCCTAGTAACATTATAGAGGTTCTGGTCTTCTCCAAATACCAACCCTAGTGCTTTAAAAGGTGATCTAGAGGGAGCTTGTCAAAGAAGAGGTAATCTCCTCTACCGATTCATTAAAAATTATTTCTTCTTATACTTACTCTTAATTAGTTTTTTATTATATATTAATAAATCCATTATCACTTATATAATTGGTTTTTATTATTATTATGAGACAACCATATTCCACTCTCAATCCATCCTAGGAAAAATGAAATCACCCTGCGTGCGTACGTACGACTTATCATCTCCCGACAATGGTGTAATCTATTTTTCATCACCAGCTTACTTGGATGGGTATAACAATGGAAATAATAAAAATATGTTATTATTAAAACATGATATGGGTTTTGGAACAAAAAATATACCATCCACCTCCATACCATTTCACAAATATGGGAATGATATCGTCATTTCTGCATACGTATGGCCTGCCATCTTTACAATGTGATGCAATCCATTCCACATGATATACATTAAATAATGATTATATAAATGAATATAATGATTAAATATGGTATATATCATGTTAATATCAATTTTATTATATAACTATAATCTAATAAGGATAACCAAAACTTATTCGACAAAACATGCATAGTAAAACGAAACCATTAATACCCGAATAATGGGTAATAATGAAATATTACTCAAAAATGGATGAGAATATGATCAAATATGATATCATAAAAATTTAAATGATTCTATAATAAGTCAATGATACTTTTTAAAAAATTATACAGGAGGTTTGGATGCATAAAAAGGATATCATACCAAAGGTAAGATATTATTTTGTCTAACTTATATTTCTATAGGACATATGCCTTATACATTGCCTATTTATTTTGTGTGGTGTTTATGTTTCCCATGATTTTTTATATTATTATTATCATGAAGGGTATTATATTTAAACATGAATATAATTTACTTTTTTTATGAGGTAAATGATTCGACTGATCTTAAAATGGTATGGGATAATTTCACAATCTCATTATTATTCAAGATTGTTTATAGGTAAGTATTTAATGGGGTTTATTTAACATCCATGTCCATGTTTTATAAAAATGTTTTCATGAAATGTTATAATAATATACTATGGATTTTTAAAGTAATTTTCACCCATTTTTACTTTTTACTACATGGTTTGAAAGTAATCTTTGATTTGTTTTCCAAGCGAGGTACGTTTTGTCTTTCCTAACAAAAGTATGAGAAAAATGTTTTATTTTAACTTATATAGAATGAATGGATTTATAAGAATTCATGGTGAATTATTTCCATGAATATCCCCTTACTATTTTTCAAGGTTATCTTAAATGAAATTATTTTCTTTGAAATTTTCATGATGTCTTAAGAAAAGAAAATATTTATGAAGAAGAAAGGATGTTTTATTTAAGAATAAATTTCAAGTGTTTCATCAAAATTATTTTCTATATTAGATGAAATTATATAATAAGTATATGTTTCAAGTATAATATCCAATTTATTCCTATGGTTTTATTATGTTTATTCTATTTTTTAAATCAAATATTTTATCCTAGATTATGTTATGATGAAATGATGTTTGAGAAACCCATTCTATCCTTTAGGTTATTCTATGATGAGTGATTTATGTTTTTTTGGAACACGTAAGAATGATTTCATTATGATATGGGTGGGACCTAAATCTCTATCATGTGCATTGGGTAAAGATATAAAACTCATGAGGTATATATGTTATATGTGAACCTGATTTCATGTTCACAATTCTATAGATGGTCTAGTTTTTCATGTCTATAGTTTTATGAGTGGACTAAGATTCCATGTCTATATGTGTTTGAAAGGGCCTGATATCATGTCCTTAATTTAATGAGTAAACTTATTACTGTTTATACTTGTTCAATAAGTTATAAGTTTATGTGTATACCACAATTTCATGTTTTATGTTAATTTAATGATTTTATGGATTATGATATTTGATTTTTCTTATGATTAAAGTCTGCCTTTGATATGTGAGGAATGATCTTCTTATGTTATGATAATATTTTTATACCCTTTATGCTCATGTTTATGTTTACATATCACCCTTGTTTACCCTTATTGAGAATCTGAGCTCACCCCTTTTATGTTTCTTTTCCATAGGATTTGAAGAAGGGTATTAGGTAAGATATGTCCAAAAGGATCCTATTTATGAAGGAGAAAACAAAAGACTATGTAGATGTTTTATGAACTAGATGTTTATGTTTCCCAGTTTCCAAAACCACTAAATTATTATGATCCTCAGGTGTGTGTTTTTAAAATGTAATGAATATTCATCTAAAAAATGTAATATCTTTGTATGTCAATCTTGGGTCGTTACAGTTGGTATCAAAGGGAAGGTTTAGTTAACATTTAGAAACTAGGATGCATAAACTTTAGTAAGATCCCAAGAGAAATTTCTAAGGATATGTCTTGGGATATCCCAAGGATAAATAAAATTATAGGTTATAGTACTATAATTAAGTTAACAATTCTGAATAACCTAGTATTAAACCTAAGATGTTAGAGATTGAAAGTACACCCCTTGATTTTGTTGTTTTCATAGTATTCTTTTTTCCGCTCAAACTACTATTTTTGGGTTTTAGAAAATGGATTGAATTCGAAGGAATTGTGTTAATTATGAATTTATTGGGAAATGTAATTATTTTACTTCTATGAAACCAAATGTTATGGAAGATGCAACGAAATTTTTTATAACTATACTCACACATGCTATAAATCATGCTAGAATTGCAGATGAGCAGAGAAGGGAAGAACTTTCTATTGAGTCATTCATGATGAAATATATACCTTTTTTCAATGGGTCTTATAATATACTTGTGTCTAAATAATATATTAATACCACTAAAAATATATTTTTCTCCCTTCAGTGTTCCAAACAATAAAAATTCATGTTGGCTATTTATCATCTAGAAGGTGAAGCCGACTATTGATGGGCTATTATTAGGAACATGAGGGTTAAAGAATAAATTTAATCTATGGAATATGAAGATTTTAAAGGGATATTTTTTATTAAGTACTTTGATTTTATTATTAAAAAAATATGGAGAATAAATTTCTTGATCTTAAGAAAAATGATGATGAATATATTGGTACCTATGGAGCTAATTTTATAAGACTTTCAAGGTACGCTTCTGGGTTAATCATTAGCCCTGAAAGAAAAATTTATTGATTCTTTGTTGGCCTAAAACTGAGTCTCTAAAAGGATTTATCTATAAGGGATTGTTTAAGGTATGAAGAAGTAATTTTTTTGTGCACTAAAAGTGGAAATGGAAGTTGGTAACTCTCATGATTTTGGAGACATGAAAAGGAAGATGGATTTAATGGAAACTATATTGGTTTTCCACAGTGAGAGAAGAGAAATTATCAACCTCCTACTTTAAAAAAATGTGGAAAAGATAACATAAGGGAATTCCTAAAAGGAACACGAGGATGCTTCAAATGTGGGAATCCTGGACATCAAGCAAAATAGTGTCAGAGTGATGTAAAAAAACAGTCAATAGAGAGAAAGGTCAGGAAAATTAACCTCTTACACTTCAATTATGCAAGTGTACAGAAATGAGAATTTATTCCAACTAATGATCTAATCTAAGGGTTATCAATGATTATCTATGTCAACAACCTCTTAATTCCAAAGACCAAGGAAAATTATATGCAATCTCTATTGGTGATATAGAGTATGAAAATGAAGTGGTGGAATGATTGAGTGTTTATGTAATGGGATTACAGAATAATGTTGTAGAATCACTTTTGTGGTATTATAAAACAAAAAAATATCTATGTAATAGCCCAATGTGGGATTCCACATGTATTTAAGTGTATATAATGAGTGGTATCAGTAACCATGAAAAGTGATTCCATTATTTTTTTGAAAAAAAAATTATGGGAAGGATAACCCTTAATATGTGAATATAATTGGGACAAAGAAACAAAGATATGTTCAATAGTATTAATGAACATAGGAATGATATGATGAAAAAATAATTTATGATATCATGGATTAAGTATATTGAATTTTTGGATTTATGGTATGTGGAAAGACTTAATTTTTTAAATCATGCATGTTTTCACAAAGGTTCTATGGTAATTCAAGTTATTACAATGTTTCAAGAAAACACTTGATGAAGGAATTTACATGTTTGGAATGTGACCACTACGGGGTACCTTATGATTTATGAGAGATAAATGATAATTTTAGTTATTGCACCTATTTATAATGTTTGGGATTTTTAGCTTTCATAAGGATTATAAGGTGACCAATTTATGGAAAGTTTAAGTTTAACTTTGTATAAAGTTTGTTAGAATAAACAAATAGCTCACTATATGTTGAATTATTCATATTTGATAACACGTGATAACCATTTTTCTACGATAAAGATAGATGAAATAACCTATCATTCTATTTATGGATTGCATGACCTGGTAATGCTTTAGTAAGGAAAAATTAAACTTCATTTCTTTGAATAAGCGATAAAGGAGAAATTTTTTAAGGAACAACCAAGGGTGAGATTGCACTGAAAATAAGTAAGTATATCTTCTCATGAAAATTCTTTAACATTAGTAAAAGGTATCATGATGTAAAATGGTTTCTTATCATCACCATTT
Source organism: Viscum album (assembly GCA_963277665.1). Taxonomy (NCBI): domain Eukaryota; kingdom Viridiplantae; phylum Streptophyta; class Magnoliopsida; order Santalales; family Viscaceae; genus Viscum; species Viscum album. Next base: position 187,268 of record CAUJRU010000603.1, read on the forward strand.
TTGATGATATTAATGACCTATTTCATGATTCTTTAATTTATGGTTTTGTGATTTTTAACTTTCATTGGATCACCAACTTTCTTATGATAATGGATCTTCATTTATCTCTATGATTATTTATAATTTTCTACCAGGCCCAATATTCACCTATGTTCATTTATATAGAGACCTAGTTGTGATTTACTTTGGGTAACTCTTATTTTTCAACTATTCCATTTTAAAATAATGTTTTAGTATTTTTTTTACGATGTGGGTTTCTAGGAAATATATTTTCAAGTATCACTCCTTTTATAATCCATATGAATTTTAATGACAAAATTCATTTTAAGGGTGGTATAATGTAACACCCTAATATTTTTATGAGATATATTTTCTTTTTTGATGTATTATATTGTACACTACACTAAGATTATCTTTCACTACAGATAACACTGACTTAGCTTACGGTATACTCAACACTATGCTAGGTGAGTGGGACACAAAATTTAAAGTTCTTTTTGATAGAATTCATTTCAAAAAAAAAATGAGATTAAGAGAACAACTAAATATTATTATGTTACCTTATAACCAAGGAATAATAATGGTGAGTATGAACAGTATTAATAGAATTATGAAATTATTCTTTACACATGTATATATAATTAATTATTTGGGGAGAAATTAATTATAAATTAAAATAAAACCCTTTTTAAATAAAAGGAAATGTTTTTCCGAAAAACTATTTAAATGAAAATAAGTAAGTTTAAAAAATAATAAAATCACTATTTATTGATATTATTAATGATATATATATATAATTTATTAAATTTAATTTTTGAAATTCATCTTATATGTTTTCTAGACATGATATAATAACAAATTCAATTTTTTAGATAAAAAGAGTTTTTTTTCCAAAAAAGACATTTTTTTCCGGCTTTTGATGGAGAACCCATTTTAAATATATTTTTGACACTTTTATAATTTATATTTTGAAAAATAAATTTCTTATTTGGAATAGGGACATCGAAATGTAGATTGGATAAATTTTAGGAATCTATCTAATAATTTTCATATTTAAATGAATAGTGAAAAATACATTATTTTAATTCAAAACTGCTTTTTCTTATAATTTATTTATATTGTAAGATTATCTTTTTAAATGTTTTTAATGTATAATTATATTCTGTATTTATAATTTAATCCAATTTTTTTTCCTTTGGAAGTATTTTCACATTGAAATTGGATATAAACACATGTCAAAATTTTGATGGTTTTTACTTTTTAAAAACACATTTGGAGCCCGTAAAGGGCCTCATGTCATTAGGGTTTCCCCCGTGCTACCTTCATATTCACCATCACGAATCAGATTTATCCTCGGCTCGTCTTCTCGACATGTGTACAGTGTGCATCCCCTTCCTATTGCGGCATCGTGTGGGTTCACGACTCTTCCCATCGTTTTCTGCATCCTTCTCTCCCTTCCTTCGATCTGGTTAGGGTTTTCTTGGTAGAGCGGTGTTTGTACGGAGCTCGTGCTTTAGTTTCTGCGGTCCGAGGATACAGTCATGCTTTGGGTTGGCTATGGGTGTGCAGGAGGGGATGATCTATGTGTGCAGTTTTGAAGGTAGTGATGGGATACACAGCTCTGGCTTTGGCGAGGTCTTCTTCCAGTGCGATTTGGGAGGCCCTTAGGTCTTGGTTCATGATTCTTTCTCCTCATTTGTAGTTTTTGGTTATGATTTTTCTATGGGTTGACTTCAATGGGTGGATCTTTTTATACTGATTGAAATTGGTTCTAATTATTGGTAAAGTAGATGGTTTCTTCTATGCTTTTGATTTATATTATTGAGTCTGGTGAAGTGATTCGTTATGGGGTGTGTTGGTTATTATGGTGTGATTTGATTTGTGGATGGAGTTTTTCGGTTCAAGGATGGTTTTTTGGTGTCATGCGTTTTTAGTTTTGAGAGTCAACACAACTATATTTGGTTATAGGAATGGGTTTAGATGGGGTTTCGGGCTGCAGTTTTTTCCTGGTTGTTGCTTTTGGATTTGGAAGTTTGAGAGGGTATGTATTTGCCATCGGTTCCATGCCTATGCAGTCATGCACATGACTACATTTTGTGAAGCGATGAGTAAGAGAAACCGATTTAATGTTTATGATTCTGGGTGTAGTTCTTCTGTGTAGGCGTGAATGAGTTGTCTATTCTTAAACTTTTGTTCTACGGTGATTTGAATGTTTTTTTTGTCTTTGAAGTCATGTACGGGTTCTCAACAGGTTCAATTTTAAATTAATTAATGAAACTTTTGTGTTTTAAATTTTGAAAAATGGATTCTATATTTTGAATTAGTGGTTCCAAATTATTTTAATAGGTTAATTTTATTTTTTTGGATATAATGAATAGTAACTACGGTAATTTTTATTTAACGTAGTTAAAGGTAAATCAGGTAATTTAGGTAAAAAAATAACATGATAAGGAAAATTCAATTACCCTAAAACCTTCTAAAATACTATTCGATGAGTAAACATCGACCCTTAACACCTGATAATTAGAATTGTAAATTTTAATGGACTTTTTTGAATGAAAATGATATAAATATTATTAAAATAAATGAAAGTGATAGGGAAGTGAAAAAATGTCACCCTCTTGTTTCTTGTAATTATAATATTATTAATATAGTGATAAACATGATAAAACTTTGATAATTAATATATTATAGAAATATAATGAAATTATCTACATCAAATGAATTTATTTTGAATTCTTATAGATTAAGTAATTACCATTAATACTGACACAACATTGATACAATAATTATTTTAGTAATATAAATATAAAATAAATGATATGAAAAATATTAAAATAAATATAATTTGAATTAATTAGGGGAATCCATGAATTTTTTAGGTGGCTATGACATATTATAAGTCTATTAAATGATTTTTTTTCAATATTACCTCTCTGTTTGTATTTTATTTAAATTCAATGAAATGAATAGTGTCCAAATTGACACTATTGATATTTTATAAAAATAATATTTTATTAAATTATTGAAAAAATCATAAAAATATTAGAAAATTAGAGAGTGAATACTCTAAGGTCTAAAATTTCATAAAGTTTACATTTATTAGAAATTGACCCCATATAAGTAAACATTATAGTCTCTAAATATTTAAAATTTTGTTACCACAAATAAAATGAAAAGAGAATAATTAAGGGTAAAATTAAATGACAAGGTTTTAAATGAAATCCAAACATATCTAAAAACTATTGATCAAAGGGATTTCAAACCATCCTTATATTATATTTGATATAACTTTGGTTGGAGTTATTTAGATTTGAAAATTACTTTATATTAATTTAATATTTTTTGAGTTTCCAAAAGTTCCCCCAACCTCGATTATAAAAGAAAACATCCTCCATCAGTTATTCACAACTAATTAAGCCTTCAAGATCATCCATCCCCAAACCATTTCAATATTGTGAGATACCTGGGTATAAGAAGTATCAGGACACCCTCCCCACAAAGTGTACACCTCCTAGGCTGACAATGTTAGAAGAAAGACAATGACCCTCGAGTCTCGCATCCAGTAGGCCCCGGGTTGGCGACTAGCACTGAGGGTTTAATAAACACACAGATGGGAGGAATTACCCTCTAAGATAACACATGTAGAAAAGAGAGATAAGATAGACACCAACCAACTCTAACTCAGACTAAAATATCCCATGTACAAATATGTAATTTCATGAAACCTACTACAACTGAAAGGGGAAAAATGGAAAATATCCAAAAGAAAGTAAAAAAAGGCATCAACCACTAACCCAAACAACTCCAACAACCCCAAGCTAGTAGAAACCAGTTAGATCTCCAACCTTCTCCAAGTGACATGTAAAACAGTTTATATATACATAGGGTGAGTATAATGGTATACTCAGTAGGATTCTCCCCAAAGCCTCTCAAGAAAAAGTAAACAAAGCATGTTAAAGTACAATGAAAACAAGTGAAAATAACTCATCACCTAAACAGGTATACTAAGTTCCCAGCCTCACCATGGCTACTCTCACCAATTAACTCATACAAGAGTATATAATATAATAAAGAATATCAAAGGTACCCCGCAACTACTTTCCCATTGGTTTTCCGCTTTTCTCCAACATCGCACGTCCTAAGAATCACTCTCCAAAAAGGCTTGTTTATAGACATGTGCGAGAAGCACCACAAGATGCACCTTGTGTATAAAAACCACCACGTCCACACAAGAAAAGTAACCAAGTAGTTTCTGGGAGCCACCACAGCTCGCATAACGTGTATCTTATGTCAGGTATTAAACCTCAATCCATTATAGACCATACACCGAGTAAGGATCCTCAAACCACATATCCTATACACGTTACACATATAGTAGTCCATATGAAACTATATCTAGAATATATGTGTATGAATAACCACAAGCCATTATATCCCTCTACACACATATAAGGGGAAAACTAACCTCTGTGCCTACCATCACAAGTAACGACCAAGAGAAGAGAGTGGGGCCAAAGGGGGTATTCAGCCATCCATCCTCCCACCAGAATGTTAGGGAAGACACCCCTAGGGTTCAGAATCCCTAGGGTGTCAGTTTCCCTAACTGAAAGGGTGTAGTATCATATAGAAACACAAAAAGTACAGAATATACTATATCTCACAACCACACTATGGGAATAACCTATTCATGGACTCAACTGCAGCTAATGTCTCTCGAACTCCCGGAAACCACTTCTAAGACTAGGTATCCTATAAGAACACAACCATTTAAAGAGGTTTATTACATTACTTCATTCCCTTCTTATCAGTTTAAAATTAAATCAATTAATTATTTAAACAATAATTAACCATTATCAATTTCTACATTATATTTCATTAGAATCACACCCAAAGTCCTCTATACATTTAAATTATAACTTCACCATTGCATCCCAGTAGGCTCCAACCCCATGGGTTAACATCATCTATTCAAATATTTATTTATATCATTACTTTCCCATAATCCTAGGCATTCTAGAAAAAAATTCTATGCTACTAAACACAAGGGGATCAACCCACTGAGTAGATGAACTACCCATCGAGTCATTACTATATATAGTAAGATAATAGACCCTTCCTCCCTTGAGAAGATAAACATGGAAATCACATGGCATAACCCACGTGTCTTCGCTCCTTTCAAAAAAAGGGTAAGAAAAACCATCTTCCTTGAGTATTGGGGAAAGTAAGGTAGATAAACAACTAATAAGAAAAGAAAGAATCCAAACATTCACATCCAACTCATTTCATTATCCCCAGTGTCCTTCCCGACACCCACATGCATCAACTGATGCATCTCGCCACTCTAGGTGTCAACTGATGCCACAACCAATAGGCCTCCATGCCCCCACATATCGCAAAAACCATCCAGGATAACATCACAACACAAGCAGCATGAAAAAAAACATCATATCAATTGGGATCTTGGCCCTTAAACAAGCATGAGGGTAACTCAGAACCCTACAAGGAATTATGTTTTATCAAACAATCAGTTCATTAATCCACCTTGGATTAACCGATTTAATATTCGTAGTTTCCAAATTTGAGAAACCTAACAAGTAAGCTATCATAAATAATTAAACATGCTTAATGCACCAATTTTATTAACATCAAATTACAACAAGAAGAACCAGATTCATTTACATGCCTCATTATCTTTAGCTAAAAAATTATCAATTAATTACAAATTTAAGTTCTTTACCAACTTCCATCAAGAACTAAAGGATAAACAAAGGAAGCCTAGAAATCACACTATCTAGAAAAACAAGAGGAAATAACATACAATCGATATCAATTTATTTATCCGGTTCAAATATATATTATGTCAATTCCATTGTAAACCAGTGGGATAAAACATGCTAGCTATACATTGGCACGTAAAAGGAAAGAGAAGAAACGAATCCCCTACATAAAATAGTTCTTAACGAGCCATATAACAGGTTACGATATCCTCTCCCCGTGACAACTTATATTAGAGATCGATCAATACTTCTTGGTTGCACAAAAAACAGAGGGGGAATGATTCAAGGATTAAGGTTTGATCAAACCGCTCCTAAGGGAAGAAGGAAAGGATCGAGGGTCTCACACTAGGGAATAAGAAGGTAGAACAAGGGAGGAAGATATATCATCCATTTAGAAGATTTAACAGAGCAGTGGTTTAAGATATGATGGATTTTCCATTAAAATCAGATCGCATTAAACTACGCAGTTTGACCATGTGAAAAAACATCCCGATCCTTTGGAATAATTAATATAAGAGTTACGAACTTTGAATTGGCCTTAGAGTCCTTAAAACAAGGCCTTAAATTCATTTTATGTCAATGGAAACATCAAAGGAGTGAAACTGTAGGAAGCTGAAAACACTGTTCACAAAATCAAAATTTTGAAAAGGAAACAGAGGTTACCGATGGACCTCACCATTCTGGAAACACTTTTCAGGAACTCAAATTTTTTGAAAAGGAAATAGAGGTTACCTATAGAAACTCACAATTATGGAAACACTATTCATGAACTCAAAATTTGGAAAAGGAAATAGAGGTTACCGATGGAACCTCACCATTCTAGAAACACTGTTCATGAACTCAAAATTTAGAAAAGAAAATAGGTCACCATTGGAACCTCACCATTGGAACCTCGCCATTACACTATTCACCTAAGGCCACTGATGACACTGTTCACATAAGGTTACTGATGACACAGTTCACATAAGGTTACCAATGATACTGTTCACATAAGGTCACCATTGCACTGTTCACATAATGTCACTATTGACACTGTTCAGAAAAGGTCACCGATGTCACTATTCACATAAGGTCACTCTTGCACTGTTCATAAAGGTTACTGATGACACTGTTAACATATGGTTACCGATGAAACTATTCACAGAAGGTTACCGTTGCACTGTTCAGATAAGGTTACTGATGAAACTGTTCACAGAAGGTTACCATTACACTGTTCACATAAGGCTACCGATGACACTGTTCACCTAAGGCAACCGATGCACTGTTCACCTAAGGCTACCGATGACACTATTCACCTAAGGCAACAGATGCACTGTTCACCTACTATTACCGTTGTACTATTAACAGAATACTACTGATGCAACTGTTCACTAATGGAACTGTTCACCGAATTAGAAAATTAGAAAAGTGTTGGGGATAGGTCACCTTGACCTCCCGTAACACCTCAAACACTAGATTTCAATAAAGGAATAGACCTGAGTGTTCCGGGCCATTACATCAGATACCTCTCAAAACATTCTCATCCTCGATAATTCAATTCCAACCTAAAGGAAATAGAAAAGAGGTCCAAACAACCACCCATCGAGATAACTCTCAAAAGAGAGCAGGCCACAAGAAGAACCAAAGAAAGCCATATCATAAACACAAAAGGTTTATAACCACAAAGGGGAAATTATTACATGATAAAAGTTAAATATCAAACAAATCTAGGTACTAAACACGTATATGTGATTCACGTTCCTAGATACTCTCCTCCATGCCACCGTTTCACCACAAGACACAAACCAATGGGATAGAACGCCCACACAACACATTCCCTTTGCGGTCTTGGATATCAACATGTCGCTCCTCAAAGGCCGCATCACCATTAACATCGATCTCTTCCCAATCGATGACGTGAGAGTAATCCTGAAGATAACGAAGAAACTGTGATACATGAAAAATATCGTGTATCCAGATCATCTGCGAGGGAAGTGCTACTCGATATTCCATAGCTCCAACATGATATAACACCTCAAAAGGCCCAACAAACAGGGGATAAAGCTTACTCTCACGACCAATCCTTCACTTCCCATGACGAGAAGTCACCTTTAGAAACATGTGATCCCTAACATCAAACTCTAAGGGTCTCCTCTTTTGATCGACATATGATTTCAGAAAATCCTGTACTGTCTTCATCCTCTCACAAATCACCTGAACCATCTCTGTTGTATTCTGCTCTAGTTCTTGTCAGAGAATTACTGACTCTTTGACACCAGTCCAGCACAACAGAGAACAACATGGCCGACCAAACAATGATTCAAACAGCACCATACCGATGGTGGAGTGAAAACTATTATTTTAAGAAAAATCCACCAAGAGTAATTGCCTCATCAATGAACCTACAATGTCTAGGACACAAGAGTATAACATGTCTTTAAGAGTCTAGATGGTTCTCACTGTATGACCATCCATTTAAGGATGAAAAGTAGTGCTAAGGCATAGTTGAGAACCAAAAGCATGCTAGAGACCTCTCCACACCCTAGAGTTAAAACAAGGAACTCAATCAGAAATGATCATCCTTAAGACTCCATGATGACTCACCACATTCTTGAGATATTTCCTCGATAAAAATTCCATTGAGCTTGACTCCTTGATTACTATGAAGTGGGATGATTTCATTAAATGTCCCACTACCACCAAAATATCATCATGTCCTCCTGTAGCTAAAGGTAAACTAGTGACAAAGTCCATTGAGATCTACTCACACTTCCACTAAGGAATATCTAATGGCTGGATCAGACCACTAGGAACACAGTTTTCGGCCTTTTCCTTCTGGAAGACCAAACTTCAAGACACAAACTCTGCAACTGCATGATTTAGCCCAGGCCACCAAAAATGTCTCTTCAAGGCTTGGTATATCTTTTATATGCCTTGATGCACTGCTAAAGGAGAAATATGTAACTCTCTGAGAACCATCTTGAAAATTGTCAAAGGAACAAATATCCTTCCAGGATACAACACTTGGTGTTATTCATCCTCAGACCAACCATCAGGGGCATCGCCATAAATAACCCAGTATCTCCCGACCTCCACCTCTAGATCCCTTACTGGGACTCTTCCACCTACAGCACTAGAGATTACTACACTGTCATCTAAAAAAGACAACCTTTACCCCCAAATTCTCCCTTATCAAGATTTAATGCTAACAGTTCTTCCATTACTCTCTAGAAATCACCAGATTCACGCACTACATAACCACGTGACTTTTTGCTCAGTGAATCAGCTACAACATTCCCCTTTCTAGGTTTATATGATATTTTGAAGTTATATTCTTGTAAGAACTCCATCCATCGATGTTTTCATAAGTTCAAGTCACGCTGGGAGAAAACATACCCCAGGCTCCTATGATCGGTGAAAACCACAAAGCACTCTCCAATGAGGTAATGTCTCCACAACTTCAATGAAAGAACCATGGATTCCAACTCAAGATCATGGGTTGCATTGTTATGTTCATGAGGATGAAACTACCAAGACCCATAAGAAACAACTGATCTTTTCTGCATCAGAACACAGCCAAACCCTAGATGCAAATCACCGCAGAAAACATCAAACCAAACTCCCTCAGATGGAGGAAAGAGAAATGGATCACTTAATAACTTATTATTTAGATACTGAAAATATGTAAGACACTGATCATTCCATATGAACGCTTGATCATTCCCGGTCAAAGCTATCAGAGGAGGCACAACTCGAGAGAAATTTTCCACAAACCTCCTTTAGTAGCCTGCGAGACCAAGGAAACTTCGCACATCTGACACAGTCTTGGGGGATTCCCAAGACACGGCTGCTTCTATCTTTGATGGATCTATAGATACTCCTTTCTGGGACAAAACATTCCCCATGAAAAGGAATTTTCGAGCATAAAAATCACACTTCGAAAACTTCCCAAACAACTGATATTGACGTAGAACTCCCAAAACGGCATGTAGATGCTCTGTATGCTCCTCCTCAGACAAGGATTACACAAAGATGTTGTCGATGAAAACTACCACAAACTTGTCCAGGAACTCACAGAACATAGAATTCATCAATCCCATGAACACAGCTGGAGCATTCGTCACACCGAATGACATTACAACAAACTCATAATTCCGATGACTACAACGAAAAGAAGTGTTCATGATATTCTCATCTTTCACACGTATCTGATGATATACTCACCGCAAGAAGATCTTTGAAAACCAACTTTCACCCTTCAGATGATCAAATAAATCCTTAATACATGGAAGAGGATAGAAATTCTTCACTGTCACTTTGTTTAAGCGAGGATAATCGACACACAACTACAAACTGCCATCATCCTTCTTCACGAACAAAACTAGTGCACCACACAGTGACACACTAGGGTGAAAAAACCACACTATAACAGAAAATCAAGCAATATAAATATCTCTCGTAACTCAGAAGGGTCTATCTTATATGGAGACATAGAGATAGGAGATGTTCCTGGTTGTATCTCGATCCAAAACTCAATCTCCCATTGTGGGGGTAATGCTACAACCTCTTCTAGAGAGACATCGGGTTACTCTTCTATGAAACTAGGAAATGGCAACTACTTAACCTCTAAAGAACTCAGAATCTGATCATTCATCATGGATGATAAGGACCGAACACACCTCCGACCCATCTGAGGGTCTCACTCGCTAACGAACACCATTGGCTCTCCATCTTCATCGTATAACACAACCTGCCTCCTGAAGAAATCCATTATAGCCTACATCAAATACAACCAATACTATGGTTTTATTCATAAACATAGGAAATATCCCCAAGAGAGGTGTTGCGCCAACACTAGCTCGTAGTCTCTACATACTTCTAACAAGTCCGCTCGACCACCAACTATCGTAGTCAACGCCAAGGGAGCTAGAAGCCTCTCTACCTCAAGTCCCAAAGAATGGAAAAGGGTAGGTGATATGAAGGAGTGTGTTGCTTCTAAATCCATCAAGGCATACACCATGGTATAAAACAATCAAAGGGTACCTCGAACGACGTCCGGTTTTCTTGGTGCTGACAACGCTAAAGCATGAAGCTGACCACGACCTCCTCCATGTCCTCTATAGCCCTAATGAAGACCACCACTATGGTTGTGCTCTGCTCTCTGAAGATGGGGAGCATCACATGTCAGTCCTCTACCCGCCCCATATACCCTCTGATAATCTAAAGTTGGTGCAACCTGCTGCTGCTGCCTCAAATGGAACTGCCTCAATGGAGGAACCTGGAGCGGAAAACCTAGTGCCCAATGATTGCTCTGAAAGGTCGAGCACTTTTTCCACTGATGAACTCAACCACCACAAGAAAATTAAGTGCCTGATCCCTTAGCACAGGCCCGAGATCCACTGCATTCTAAGAAACATGATGCGGAGGGCTGGGACCTACCCCCGACTAAACGGAAACTCTTTTTCCCTGAAAAACGGGAACCCCATACCACATATCTACTTCATGAGGAATCATGACAACTCCCCACTCGTGATGGTCCAGTTCTGTCCAATGTACTCTCAATGACCTCTTCCCTCGCTAGCACCTCAAGATATGTCTTCAGCATAAATGGGGCGACCTATCACTGGATCTCTGTACACAAAGCCTCCTAAAATTTTTTCCCCTAGACTCCTCATCTGGAAACAGGTCAGAAGCATATCCTTAAAGCTTTCTGAAATGGATTCTAAACTCTATCACACTAGAACTCCCCTGTCGAAGGGTAAGAAGCTCCTGACGACAAGACACCTTCATAGTCGAGGATAGAAACTTGACTCTAAACTTTCCTCAAAACTCCTCCCATGAGATCTATGACTCCTCACGATCATTGAGAAATAAGAACCACTACTGCCTCACTGCTCCACGCAGCATCATCACATCCATGGACACCCAATGCTTCTTCCGAGCACAAATCGAACTAAATCCTATCTCAACCTCCTCCAACCAGTCCTCCATGACTGCATCTGAAATGGAGACCTCATACTTTTGCAGACTCTGGTGCTGAATCTCTCGGAGTTTCCTCCTCCAAGTTTCGTCGTCGTCAACCTATACCCGGTGGAGATCTATTAGAACAACCTACTCGACATCTTTTATGCGATCCTGGCAAGGACATTGACCTGGATCCATACCTGAAAAATATAAAATATATAGATCTCCTAAACCTGGAATATGGAAGAATCATCATTAATTAATTAATTGTTTTCTTTTATTCATTTTAGGTTAACCTATCCCAAGGTCTAACCATTCAAACATTGGCACAAAGAAGAATGATGTGTGATCCTTTCCTAGGTATGTACCCTGCAACTAGTATCACCTTGTTTAGTAGACATTGTTAACTTAAAGGTCTATACATCAGATCATAGGGGGCCCTAAATGCCTATGTCTCATCCGGTCTCCAGTGTTTACATCACTAGCTAAACTTGAATGACATGGTTACCTTACCAACCCATGCAACCTCATCTATGCCTAACTCCAAACTTCATCCTATTGCTCAACCAGGCCTCTGATACCACTCTGTCATGACCCCTTACCACAAAGTGTACCCCTCATTGGCCGACAATGTGAGAAGGAAGATAATGACCCCTGAATCCTACCTCCAGTAGGCCCCCGATTGGCGACTAGCACCGAGGGTATAGTAAACACACATATGGAAGCCATTACCCTCTAAGAGAACACATGAATAAGATAGAGATAAGATAGACACCAACCTCCTCCAACACAGACTGAAATATTCCATGTAAAAATATGTAATGTCATGCAACCTACTTCGATTGAAAGGGGAAAAACTGAAAATACCCAAAACTAAGTAAAAATAGCAGCAACCACAAGCCCAAATAGCTCTTGCAACCCCAAGCTAGTAGAAATTGGCATCATCTGCAACCTCCACCAAGTGACCCAAAAAACAGTTTATATATACATAGGGTGAGTATAATAGTATACTCAATAGGATACTACCCAAAGCCTCTCATGAAAACGTAAGGAAATCATGCTAAAGTACAGTGAACAATAAGTGAAACTAACTCATCACCTAAACATGTATACTATTTTCCAAGCCTCACCATGGCTACTCTCACCAAGTAATGCAAACAAGAGTATATAATATAATAAAGAATACCAAGGGTACCTCACTACTACTTCCCCACTGGTTTTCCACTTTTCCCCAACGTCACACGTCATATGCATCTCTATCTAAAAAGGCTTGCCCACAGAAACCTGGGCGAAGCACCACAACATGTACCTCATGCAACAAAACCATCACATTCACACAAGAAAAGTAACCTGATTGTTTTTAGGAACCCCTAAAGCTTTTATAACGTGTATCATACATTGGGTATTAAACCTCAAGCAAATATATCCCATACACTGATTAAGGATCCTCAGGCCATCATAGCCTATACATGTTACACCTATAGTAGTCTATAGGAAACTATATCCAGAATATATGTCTGTGAATTTCCACAATCCATTACAGCCCCTTGCACACATATATGGGGAAAACTAACCACTGTGCCAACCGGAACATGTAACTACCAAGAGACGAGAGCAGGTCCAAAGGGGGTAGTCAGCTATCCGTCCTCCCACCAGAATATTGGGGAAAACACCACCAGGGATCAGAATACTGGGGGTGTTAGTTTCCCAAACTGAGAGAGTGGAGTACCATATAGAAACACAAAAGTATAGAATATAATATATCTCACAACCAAACTATGGGCATAACCTAGTCTTGGGCTCAACTGCAGCTAACGTCTCTTGGACTCCCAACTTCCACTTTTATGGCTAGGTATCCTATAAGCACACAACCATTTAAAAAGCTTTATTACATTAATTCATTCCATTTTTATTAGTTTCACTTTACGTTAATTAATTCTTTAAACACTGATTAACCATTATCAATTTCCAAATTATATTTCATTAGCATCACACCCAAAGTCTACTTTTAGTTTAAATTGTAACATCACCATTGCATCCCAGCAAGCTCCAACCCCGTGGGTTAACATCACTTATTCAATTATTTATTTATAGAATTACCTTCCCATAATCTCATGCATTCTAGAAAAAAATTCTATGCTACTAAACTCAAGGGGATCAACCCGGTGAGTAGATGAACTACCCATCGAGTCTTTGCTGCCTATAGCAAGAGCATAGACCCATCCTCCCTTGAGAAGCTAAACAGGGAAAGCATGTGGCATACCCCGTGTGTCTTCACACCTTTCATAAGAAGGGTAAGAAAAACTAGCTTCCCTTAGCATTGGGGAAAGTAAAGAAGATAAAAAACTAATAAGAAAAGAAAGAATCCAAACATTCACATCCAACTCATTTCAATAACTCCGTTGACCTCCCCGACACCCACATGCATAAACCAAGGCATATCGCCACTCTAGGTGTCAAATGCTTCCACAACCAGTAGGCCTCCATGCCCCCACATATCACAACGCCATCTAGGCACACATCACAACACAAGAATCATAAAAACAAATATCATATAAATTGGGCTCTTGGCACTTAAACATGCAAGAGGGTAACTCAGAACCCTACAAGGAATTATCTTTTATCAAACAACCAGTTCTTTAATCTACTGTGGATTAACCATTTTAATATTTTTAGGTTCCAAATTCAAGAAACCTAACCAGTAATCTATAAAAAATAATTAAACATGATTACTACACCAATTTGATTAACATCAAATTACAACAAGAAGAACCAGACTCATTTACATGCCTCTTTATCTTTAGCCAAACAATTATCAATTAATTCCGGCTTTAAGTTATTTACCAATTTACATCAAGAACGAAAGGATAAACAAAGAAAGAAAAGAAATAACAATATCTATCTAAACAAGAGGAAATAACATACGATCGATATCAATTTATTTATCTGGTTCAAATATTTATTATGTCAATTCCTTTGTGAACCAGTGGGATAAAACATCCTAGCTATACATTTGCATGTAAAAGAAAAAAGAAGAAATGAATCCACTACCTGAAATAGTTCTTGACGAGCAACACAACAGGTTATGATCTCCTCCCTCGTGACAAATTATATTAGAGATCAATCAATACTACTTGGTTGCACCAAAAATAGAGGGGAACTGATCCAAGGATTAAGGTTAGATCACACCACTCCCAAGAGATGTCAGAATGTATCGAGTGTCTCGCACCAGGGAACAATAAGGAGGAACAAGGGGGGAATATATATAATCCCTTTAGAAGATTTTATAGAGCATTGGTTTAAGCTACGCTGGATTTTCCATTAAAAGCAGATCACAATAAACCACATGGTTTGACCATGTAAAAAAATCATTCTGAGCCTTAGGAATTATTAATATAGGAGTTATGGCCTTTGAATCTTCCTTAGAGTCCTTAAAACAAGGCTTTAAATGAATTTTACATCAAAGGAAACATCAAAGGGTTGATACTATAGGAAGATGGAAACACTATTCATGAACTCGAAATTTAGGAAAGGAAATTGAGGTTATCGATGGACCTCACCATTCTGGAAACACTGTTCACAAACATAAAATTTGGAAATGTAAATTGAAGTTACCAATGGAACCTCACCATTCTAGAAACACTATTCATGAACTCAAAATTTGGAAAAGGATATAGAGGTTACTGATGGAACCCCACTGTTCTAGAAACACTGTTCACAAACTCAAAATTAGTCAAAGGAAAGAGGTCACCATTGGAACCTCACCATTGCACTGTTCACCTAATGCCACCGATGACACTGTTCACATAAGGTTATCGATGTCACTGTTCACATAAGGTTACCGATGACACTGTTCACATAAGGTCACCATTGCACTGTTCACATAAGGTCACTGTTGACACTCTTCACATAAGGTCACCGATATCACTGTTCACATAAGGTCACCATTACACTGTTAACATAAGGTTACCGATGACACTGTTCAAATAAGGTTACTGTTGAAACTGTTCACAGAAGGTTACCATTGTACTGTTCACATAAGGTTACTGATGAAACTGTTCACATAAGGTTACCGATGACACTATTAAAAAAAGGTTACTATTGCACTGTTCAAATGAGGCTACCAATGTACTGTTCACCTAAGGTTACTGTTTCACTGTTCATAGAAGTCTACCTGTGCAACTATTCACTGATGGAACTGTTCACCGAATTAGAAATTTCGAAAAGTGTTAGGGATATGTCACCTTGACCTCCCGTAACACCTCAAACACCAGATTTTAGTAAAGGAATAGTCTTAAGAGGTCTGGGTTATTACAAGATTCCCCAATATCCTAGATATTCCATCAAGCATTATGGCTATGGAATATCAGGGCATCTATAGAATTTCTACTGGACCTTCCCATCATTTACAAGTGGGAGAGGATCCATGCTAGCTCAACATTTAGAAGTAGGATTAGTAAAACCTCACTAGGAATGTAGATAGAGTACTACTATCTATATAGAAAGATTATGATTTCATGGCCATGGTATTCAGGCTTCAGATATACAGCTCTAGTAGTGTGGATCTACTCCATGTAGTCAGGTTGTAGCACAAAGTCGTGGATTAGGTTAGATCCATTCAGGTTATCCTAACCTGGAGAAGCAGGGTACCAGACCATCTACTTTGCGAGGCATTATTCTAGTAGCCTTGACTATTGTTTTTGCCTTATTTAATACAGGTGCATCACATTCCTTCATATTTATGCCTATTTTGGAAAGCCTTGGGATTCATGTTGACTACTCATATGTATTTATGATTCTTGACACGCCTTTGGGTATATGTTCTAAGATTATACATTAGTGCAAGGACATTACTCTTGATGTAGGTAGCCATCGTTTCTTATAGAACCACTTCATCCTCAGGATAATAGGCTTTGATGTCATTCTAGGGATGAACTATTTGGTTTATAATCACACCTATGTGGTTTTTTATTTCCAAAGGGTGTCTTTTACCTAACCATAAGGATGTACTTAACATCACAAGTGTGAATGGTATCTCTAGAAAGGAAGAGCTGAACTATAGAATATTTGGCTAGGTGGAGTGAAAACCCATATTTTCAGCCTTTATATGGATGATCAGGGGTTACATCATACTGAGTTCCCTCATGTAGTCAATCAATTTAGAGATGTTTTCCCCGATGAATTTTCCAGATAGCATTATGAGATATAGGTAGAGTTTACTATCGAGAGAGCATTGGGATCTATACCATTATGCATTCCTCCATAAAGTATGGATACTATCGAGTTATATAAGATAAAGGGGAGACTATAAGATTTAGATGAAAAAAGATTTCTATGACCTAATACTTCATCCTAGGGATCACTAGTCTTTTCACCAAAAAGTATGATGGAACACTTGAGATTTGTATGGATTATCAAAAGTTGAAACAACATACTATGAAAAACCAGTATACTTTTCCATGGATATATGATATTTTTTACCATCTCATAGGAGAGAGGGTATTCTAAAAGATTTACTTAAGATCATACTATCATCGAATGTGAGTTAGACCTTCAGATATTCCATGTATTAATTTCATAGTTGGTATGGTTTATATGAGTATGTCGTTATTTCATTCAGTCTTAAGATCACTCCTTCTATATTTTTGAATTTGATGGAAAAGGTTTTCCATACTTATCTGCATTCCTTTTTCGTAGTCTTCATAGATGATATATTTGTGTATTCTTATACTCGAATAGAACATTCCACTCATCTTGAGACCCTTTTAAACACCCTAAGTGAGCACTATTTTTATTATATGCTCAGTAAATGTCACTTCTGATTGAGAAGGTTACGTTATTTGGTCATATTATAGTAGTTTCAGTTGAACCAAACAAGGTGAGATATAAGGTTACCTAGGATCATCTTAATAACATCTTTGATATATGGAGTTTCTTGGGGATAACTAGATATTATTGGTTCTTCATATAGGAATTATCATACTTAGAAACACCTCTTAAATGATTGTCTAAGAAAGTTGTGAAGTTTTTATGGTCAAAATCCTGTGATACATCATTTCAATATATAATATTTGTATTGAATTTATCACCAATATTGATGTTTCTAGAGTTGAGTAGAAGCTATAATGGAAATTGTGATGCATCAGGTATCACATTAGGAGATTTATGATGTAGGAAGATTTAATATTTATACATGGGTCACAGTATCCAAGGACACAAGAGAGGAATTTAGATCATGCCCTTTTTTTATAGGGATATTACCTTTTGAGTATTATCTTTTTTTGGTTTTGAAAGGGTTAGATTTTTGTTTTGAAGGGTTTAGACATGGTCGAATCTTTTATGTATAATTTTTGTGCTGAAAAATAGTCTATAGAAAATTTACACACCGTGTAATATTTAGTTAGGATAAAATACCCCAAGGAGACAACTTTTTCAGCATACACCATTTAAAAAATTAAATGAAATTTAATGGAATTATACACTATGTAATTTCCTAAGTAGCAAATTCAAAGGTGTTTTGAATTTCTTTTCATTCCTTCATGAAGAATTCCTTTCTCTCAAACCTAGGGTGACTCTTAGTTGTTTTAGAGAAACTTATTCATCTCCAATCATCATGGATTTTTTGTTCGATACTAGATAAGTATTTTTTTCTTTGGTTTCCATCTATTCCTCCTTCTTTTGATGAAGTGGTGGCACCTTTTGATATTTTTTGGTTTTTGGGTTTGATTTTGATCCTATATTTTGATTCTCAATCTTTTTGAAAGTTTTTTTCATCTGTTCAGCATCAATTAGGGGTTGTGGTGGGGTGATAATTCTTTAATGATCTTTTGGTAGGTGGAATAAATGTCAATTCCCATAGTCTGGATTATAATATCATGTGTTTAATTGTGAAATTGTAATTTCGATGCTTAGAAATAATATATAGAAGTAGATTAATTAATTATTAATTAATAATTAGAATCATGTAATTTATGGATTAATGTGATTATGAAATTGGTTGATTAAGTTATATTTAAATTGATGAATAATGAGAATTATTAAATTTGTGATTAATGGAATTGTGAATTGGTAGCCACCCTTTGGATGTTTTGATAATAATAAAAGGTTGAATTGTAATTTTTTATTTCTTGATAAATGAAATTATAAAAATGGTGAATAATGAATTTTTATAATTCATGACAAATGGATGGAAGTATGTAACCATGTGATGTGATATTTTTAAATGAGTTGTGGGATAGGGACAACCACACCAAATACCCAAAGGTTTAAAGACTACCACTCTAGGCACCCAATATATTTATGTATACATGTGATAACAGAGTTGTGGGATAGGTGATGCTACTCCAAATTTCTTAAAGGGTTCCAAACTATTATTATAGTCCCCCATTGTTTGAATGTGAAATTGAAATGATTTGATTAATGGAAACCCATGATGTAATTAAATGTGATATCCCTTTAAGGATTGCGTAAACCCCAGTATGGGCTGAATTAGGTATTGATGGTTTGTGTGTCATTATGAACCCACAAATTTATGTGGATTATTGAAGAATAATATAATATAAAATATGTTTAATAAATTTATTTTATTTTATTCTTTATACAGCTGAATGTATTGTTATAGATTGTATATTGTTTTAGACACCGTTGGTGGTGGCTTGATGAGTCGTACTCACACCATACACAGGCTGCCTAATCGGTACCTGAATATAATTAATATTTTATATAAAGGATAATGGAAAGGGTTTTATGTTAGATGGATGAGTTGGTGTAGTGAATAGATGAGGAATCTATACATGGTTTCCGGAAATGCTTGGGATATGTTAGTGTCTTTATTTTGGGTTTTTAATTTGACACTTAACACATATATGGAATTGAATATCTTCTATTTAATTGTAGATATTGTTTTCATACTTTGGTATTATCATGTGATGCTGATATTAATTGTTATGGTATGATATCTGGTTATTATCTATTATCATTTGGATATGGTTATTAATTTCTTTTTTTACACTACTTTGATAAAGAGGGTATCATCTACCCATGATTTATATATTAGACCCTCACTACTAGCCGAAAACCTATGAAATACAGAGAGATGCACCTGAGGTCATGTAGTGAACTAGATTAGGGAACTAGTATATGGAACGTGGGTCAGGACATTACAAAGTGGTATTAGAGGAGGATTTTACTTTTCATTTATTTTATCTTATGATTGAGAATGGAAGATAGGAGACTTAGAAGAGTTGGGACTTTTCCATGATCTCGTGCATGGGATTATGTAACCCATGTATAGGGGAACAACTAAGTATCTTGGGTGGAACTGATATTATTGATATTTTATGTTATAGTCAGATGTTATTTCACCTTGGGTGATTCACTATTTATGTGATGTTATTATTTACTTAGATTATTTTATCATGATCTAGAATGTCATGAAAGTTGTGTAAAAATGAATCATTTGAGACACTTAGTACTTATTTTGACATGTATCATTTTAGGCATGCACAATAAAGAAGATTATGGGTTACTTGTTTAGGTGAAAATGCTTTCCTTCCATGTGTATTTTAAATGAAAAAGGTGCATAATATGAAAATTGTAAATTTTTAAATGATGAACAATTTGTTAAATTGAAATGGATAAATGGGTTCCTAAAGAGAATTTTTGTTTTGGAAAATGTATACCCTATGTTGGTCATGAACTAGATGAGGGATGGTTGAGGGTAGTGACGACACCTTGGATTTGACAATGTGGTGGGGTTTTCAGGAAATACTTTTTATGGTTTTTTGTGAAACCCTCTAATGTAAATGTGTTAGAAATATTGTGTAACATATTCTAAGATATGTTTTCGAAATTATAGAAATATGTCTCCATGATGAATCTTGTTTATAGGATGATAAGAGGACATGGTTGGGAATGATACTCTAGCAGTGGAGCTAGATGGTATAATAGTTCTAGGTGAGGAAACTTGAGAGTAGTTCTGTAATAAATTTTCTCAAGTTATGCAGTTTATGGAAAGAGATCTAGGTAAGGTTTTGTAGAAGATGTTTGACTCAACATGAGAGTTAAAGTTGCAATACACTCTAACTTTCACTGAAGATGGAGGACCTAAGGCATATGAGTTTGGGATTGAGTCTATCTATACGATTCATGAACACCTATAGACTCCTTCTGAGAAGAGAGTCAAACTGGATACTTATATGTTATGTGTTCAACCAAAGTGTTGGTGTGACATCCATACTTAGGATGGAAAGATGGAAATCATGGAGTGGAATGACATCCAGGATAAGTTCTTGGAGAAATTTTACCCTGAGATGCTCTGGTAAGAGAGGGAAGCATGGTTTATGAAGTTGACATAGGGGAGTATGTCTATAGTGGGAAATGATGGTAGGTTCAAAAATTTATAATTCTTTATTCCATCATTGCCATAGGATTAGTGTACTACAAAAAAGAATTTTCAGGGTAGGCTTAAATATGAGATTAAGTCCCCGATTAATATCTTTCACCTGAAAAAGTTTCTTGAATTGGTGAATTAGGATCACATATATGAGGGGAACCTAAAGGAGGCTTCTAGTGGATTATTGGGGGTCTCCATTGGAAACTAGGAGGTACGTATTCCAAGAGTAGGAAGCCTTGATTTGAGAATGTTAGCTAAGGAGATAGGAAACAAATTGTCTAGGGAGATAGATTGGTTCCTCAGAGTAGTAACTACACATACTACCACTGGTGTCATAGGTCCAGACATATTTATATCTAGTGTTTGTGACCACCAATGGAGTGATATTTTTGCGGTATGATGAATCATTTGTAGAGTTATTTTAGAGACCCTCGACCTATGTGTAGTAAAAGAGGATCCAAAATGAGTTAGAACACTATGAGGGAGTCATCTTCCCCATATCAGTTTGGTAGTTGGCATTATACTATCCATGGTGGTTGAGGAAGTGGATGTGGTACTTATAGGAAAGGGAACCTGTATCATTAGAGTGTTGTATCTCAGAGGAATCATATTTCAGCATAAGGAAGTGGGGAAGGACAATTTCATGTAGTTCAACCAGCACTTGTGGATAGCAAGGCTTGGACATCAATAGTCAGAGGTATTATTCTTGTATCTTCTATGATTTCTAGTGACTTATTTGATATTGGTTCCTCTCATTACTTTATATCCACACAACATGTGAATGTTTTTAGTCAGGAAGTGTATTTTGTGGGTGGGTTTATGATGATAGAAACATTTTTGGGAGTATGGTCAAGAGACATATTCTTATAAAAGGGGTGTTCTATTGAGGTTGGAGAGTATCACATCAATTGGGATATTTACATCCTTAATATGTTAGGCTTCTACTTGATTTTGGGTATGGACTAGTCAGTATAATACCATTCCCAAATAGATTTTCACCATAAGAGAGTGAATTTTATGTCTCATGTGGGTGACAATTATTTTCACCGTGGAGAGTGGGGTATCTAGGCGGGCCTTGCAGAGTTGGCTCATCAACACTGGGGGAGATCACCACATAGGTTTTAAGTATATTTCTGGATGATGGGAGTGTAAAGCATGATTCCTTTCCACCTATAGTGGACCAGTTCCTGAATGTGTTTCCTGAGGACTTTATTGGGATACCACTAGCAGGAGATGTGGAGTTTATGACTGAGCTCAAGCCTAGAGCTGAGCCAGTTTCTATTACCGCATATTTAATGGAAGAAATAGAGCCTTTATAGCTTAATACTCAACCAGAAGATTTTAATTATGAGGTATTTATCACTCTGTGTGTGTCATATTGGGGTTCCCCAGTCTTGTTTACAAAGAAGGATGATGAGGCATTACATTTATCTGTCTATTACTGGAAGTTGAACTAGATGACAATGAATAACTGATAACCTCTTCCATGTATTTATGATATCATTGACCAATTTAGAGTAGGTTGTGTTTCCTCTAATATTAATGTGAGAATGGGGTATCATCAGTTGAAATTTCATCCTTATGATACACTAAAAATCATTCAAAAGTATGTTTATCTTATATGAGTTCATTGTGATGTCATTTGGGATGACAAATGATCCTACTATGTTTATGGACTTAATTAATTGAATATTCCATCCGTAACTTAATGAATTTGGGGTTATTTTTGTGGATTACATCTTGGTGTACTCTAAGACTCTGGATGATCACACCCAATATCTTGACATCATATTGAGTGCTGTGAGAGATCATTAGATTTACACCAAGGTATCCAAGTTCCAATTCTATATTGATCACGTACATTTCTTAGGTCACATCATCTTGGAGGAAGGTGCATCATTGGACCCATAGAAGGCATAAGATTTTGTTTCTTGGGATCATCCCAAGAATGCTTTTGATATCCAAAGTATTTTGGGATTATCAAGATATTACCAAAGGTTCATCCTAGAATTTTCTTGTTTGGAATCACCTCTTTTTAGGATTGAACAACAAGGGACTTAAGTTTTAACGGTGTGGATAATGTAAGGATTCATTCCAAAATTTGAATAATTGCTTGACTACTGCTCTAATTTTTATCCTACCTGATCTATGTGAGGTGTTTAAAGTGTTTTGTGATGCATATGGGATAAGACTTAGAGAGGTTTTGATGTATAGAGATCGAGTTGCATCGTTTGGGTTGTGGAAGTTGAGGCCATAGGAATAGAATTAATCAACACATGACCTCAAGTTAGCTATAATGGTTTATGCTCTGATGTGTTGGTGGCATTATCTATTGGTTGAAAAGTTTACTATGTATTCCGATCACAAGAGTTTAAAGTATATATTTCCACAATGATATTTGAATCTTTGACAGTGGAGTTAGGTTGATTGTATGGAGTCATTTGATTTTGAGCAAGCATATACACCAGGTAAGGTAAAATGACACTTTGACTATGAAAAGTCAAACTCAATATATTCAGGAGTCTATTTGTGAGAGTAATATGATGAATTTTCTAGCTAACATGCATGTTGTGGTTTATGAGGGCTAGGAGGAGATAAACCTTGTAACGACTAAGTTAAATCAAAAAATAATGAACTACTAAGTGATATGTGACCTTTAAATATAAGTTTGTCACTTATGTGTTTGGAATTTCGAAAATTTGACAAACATGGTTACGACCAGTAAGTTATTTGGAGTCTCATAAGAAAAACATAACTTTTAGTGAATAGTAACCTACACTTATGAATAGTAACCTACTCTTATTAATAGTGATACACCCTAATGGATATTAACCTTACCTATTATAGTATACAAATAATATTCAAGTGAGAGTATGATGTACCTATATATTAGAATAATTAAATGAATGTTTTAAAACAGGGTTTTTAATAATAAATTATGATTTAAATTAAATATTACATTAATCATATTTAGAAAATTATATTTGAAAAATGGATTTATTTTTTGGATTATACAAATTGAAAAATGGTTAGGGTTAATTTTGGGGATTTTTATGAAATACTTCAATTTATGGTGAATAGTAAAATAAATTAATTTAACCTATAAATACATTATAATTTTAATCCACTATTCATGAAATCATAAGTGATGTAAACATCCAAATATTGAACTCAAATTCATTTATTACTATTCTTGGTCATGTAATAATTAATAATTCTTATCTTGTGAAGAAATAATAAATTAACGATTAAAATATTATGAAAACCCTCCTCTTCTCCACTATAACCCCCTCACTCTCTCTTCTCTCCAGTCCTATCAAGCCTCGTACCTTGAAAATATTCTACTAAAAAATCATCCCAATATCCTCCCCCTTGTCCAGTATCCCCTAGTCTCTTAAAAATACCAAAACCTCTCCCCTTAAGAGGTTCTCAAAAGTGATAAACTCAAGAGGTAAATTCCTCTTTCCAATTATTTTATTTCTTTTAAGTTTGTTTCATTTCTTGTTTCATTCCTCACCTCCCTTCAACAAAATGGTATGAAAACTATAGTAACATACATGTAATGTAATTATATTATTCTAATGGGATACTTAATTATCTTCTCTATATTCTGCATATTTTATTTGAACGAAATGAAAACACCATTTGAGATGTGTTAATTTAGCACATTCAAGGACAATGATTTTTCAATTTCTATTATCATCATTAATTATTAACATTGAAACCATTTGTGTTATGGTTGAACCAGATTATTATATATGTAATATATCCTAGTTATGGTTCAGTAATCCTTTTGTACAAATGGTATTATGTTATAAAGCAAAACATGTTCATTATAATCAAAACCCACTGAGTAATAGAAATTGTTATCACTAAGGTTTTATATAATAATTAGACTTCAATATAAGTAACCTAATTAAATTTGAAACCATTTAATCTCCTGGATGTTCACTAATAACATACTATCTCAATTCTGGACAACCAATTTAATCCTACATATTTATCCGAACCTGAATTTAAGTGTACTGATCATTAAAACCAAGTAAGCAAATAGACCTGAAAAATAAAATTGAACCTCATAACCAATCAAAATGGTTATAAATGAAATAAAAATGATTTTAATAAATATTATAAATATATAATAGGTTCTTTATTTATTATTTAATAAACCAAATTTTATTATTCAGGTCATTAAATTCAGGAAATGATCACCATCAAATTTTTAAGTAAGGGATCCTCTTAATTTCACTTTTAATAAAGATGTCCTCTATGCTATGACATTTTATGTGTAATACCAAATGATGAGGTATGTTTTTTCACCTACCCCATTATTACATCATGATTTATAAGTGATTATAAACCCATTTTTACTCTCATCAAGCCCTCTTAGGTACACCCGACACCATGCCGATAAACCGTAATGAAATCTACCCGAACCTCCTTTGTTCTTTCAGGTTGCCTTATCTTTATTTATATCAAAATTGAGTTATCTTATCTATTTATGTACATATTATAAATTCTGTGTATTTGTACAAAATTTATTTATCAATACCCTTTAATTACTCTATTTTGGGTATATACATGTTTTTAAATGATTCCATCCTTAGAACATTCCGATATGAAAACCTATTTTAAGGGAACATACCGAATTTTACCCAATTTCAAGTGCACTCTATCATATTTTTTTATCAACCAATATATTTATAAAATAATAATAATTATTATTAAAACCTTCTTGGTTAAATTTTGGGTTACATAAAAGATTTTCCTCTTTTCTATTTTAAAATCTCTATAGTATTTTCCTTAAAACCGCACAAAAATGTATTAATGATAATGTTTATCAAATAAATTTCTTATATGATGTCTATTATGTTTGAAATCACCTACCATGTTATATTCTTATTTTACCTTATGAAGGTAAATGTATGTTCTAATACCTTTCTTTCAGGAAAACTTTTATAATGCACCTATTGGTTATGATTTATGTCATGATTGTGGTACCCAATTCATTCCATGGGTACCCTTATGTTTATGTATGGTTGATTATGTATGATTATTTATGTGGTAACAATATTCATGAAAATTTTGAGATGGTTGCACCCAGATTGTTCTTCAGTGCATTTTGTAAAGTTAAGTATCATGAGATGCGATGTTAAATGGGATTGGCAGTTAGCCTTGACCTGTACAATTATTGAAAATAGGATTGGCGGTTTTCCTTGACCCGTACTACTATGAGAAATTGTATTGGAAAATTTCCTTGACCCGTACTACTATGGGAAATGGGATTGGTGGTTATCCTTGACTCATACCAATGACATGTTTTATGTTTCTGACACATTTATATGATTCCATATTTATATGATCCCATGTTTATATGATATGATTTCATATGTTCCATGATTTTGATATCATTATGTCATGCCTCCTAACTCATGTACTTAAGCTTTATACTTATGTTCATTACCTTACTAGGATTTTTAGCTAATCCATTTGTTCATGTGTTCCCTATGGTACCCTATACAGATGTCTGGGCTCAAATAAAGATAGGATCTTTTTATGGAGATTAAATAAAGAATTTTTTTAGCCCTATTCTTTATGTTTTATGTACCTAGTCTTCAAAGACACTACAGTTCACGATCCTTCAATTTTACATTGATGTATAATTATGCTTAAAATCATCTAATGTTATGTGAAAAAATTCTAGGGTCACTACAATTTGTATCAAAGGATGGTCTCATCATTTTTGGAGATTATAAATAGGGAACCTTAGGGATAACCTTAAGGATGAGCCGAAGTATATGAAAACATATCTAAATTTTGGTAATTATAGAGTAAGTTGGTTATCATGAAAATAAATCCCTGTCTATATACAAACAGTTATATGTGGCTCTAGAACAAATGTACCATGGAGTGAAAACTCTGAAAAAGAGTTTTGGGCTTGACTTGGGGTAACCTGGTACAAGACAATGGGCCTTACTGCACTCTTGGTTTGACACTCCTGGGGGATATGCTTTGGTAAATTCATAAGCTTTGTACGGACCATTAATAATGGAAAAAATGGATCCCATAAGAATATACATTAGGAGATATATCATGAATAACATTGATCAAGGCCTAGAAACTCATAAGTTAAATAGATAAATGTAATTTTTAAGTTATCCCTTTAATGTCATTGGTTTTCCCCTTATGTCATAATCATCCCCAAATTTTCTTTTTTAATATAGCCAATGGATGGTAATAGGATGAATCAAGTTTACAACTGATGTAAAGGGAAATGGGATGACTGCCAAAACGAGATCCCTAACCAGATGGAAGCTCAAGAAAAACTTATCATGATTATTCCAATCCAAATATCAAAAATCTTGATTAGAAATTGGTACTTGGTTGAATTCCCAATGGAGTCAAGGAAGAGGAAGATGAAATCTCATGAAGGTTCATCTGATAAAGGTGAGAAGGGAAAGAAGACCAAATTTTCATTGTGCAACAAGTGTAGAAAGAGGCCCCAAGGGGAATGTCACAAAGGGGCTCAGAGATGTTCTATGTGTGGAAATATTGGGCACAAAGTATCCAATTTCCAAGAAAAAATGAATAATGTGGTAAATGGAAACAAGGTTCCATCTAAGGAATCGAACATATTTATATGTCATAAATTTAGAGAAGTTGGACATTATCCAACACAATGCTCCATTTCAAGGGATGAGAAGCAAGATGAGCATCAACAATCTCCATGATCAAGGGAGCATTGAAGGTCCCATGCTAAAGTGGATGATGATGAATAAATTAAATGTAAACAATAATTTAATATATTGTATGTCATAATGTATTTTAATTCACATCCTATTAGTATATATTTCATGTTTTCTAAGAACATTGAGTCCCCACCTGAAATGATATTGTATCATTAGGGAAGACTTCTATGATTATTGTATCAAATGTTAAAGTTTATGGGAATGTTGTTCTTGAAAATATTATAAGTCTTGTTTTGGTTTAATATGAGGAAAAATGAAAAATCGATATCCTACACCTCAAGGTAGTTGAGAATCTATGAGCAAAACTATCTGACGCATGATTTAGAGTTGGTAGTTGTGACAACCGGGTCCCGGTGACAGCACAGCCACCCTGCCTTAACATGGCCGTCGGGTCCTGGCCCACCAGGTACCCCCAGTTGCCCCGCAGACACGTGGGGCCCACCCCAGGGTCCACCTACGTGCCCGAACAGGTCATCTGACTAGTGAAAGTCCCCACAGGCCAACACATATCCTCTCCAGTGTGATTTATCCTCACTCACACACATCTTAGGAAACATCCCAGAAGGTCACCCATCCTGATGAGTACTCTAGGCCAAGCACGCTTAACTGTGGAGTTCTAATCAGACAGGCTCCCGAAAAGGAAGGTGCACCTTGTTGACATGAGTCATATCATTTAGAAATTTAACCCTTTATCATTTGGGGATGTTACAATCACCCCCCTTTAAAGCACAACACCCTCATTGTGAGCCCTACATCTCAACCCAGGCAGTGCACCACGCACTTAAGGCTGGGTTCCTCCTCTGATACCAAATATAACGACCCATACTTTACATAAAATGTTATTACTTAAAAATTGAAGCAGACTTATTAAAACATATAACAAAACCAGGAAAGGACCGTATAGGTATAGTGTCTTTAGAAACTTGGAAACATAAACAACTGGTTCATAAAGAGTCTACACTGTCTCCCATTTATTTCATTATATCAATAGTCCCTTTTGGCATATCTTACTTAATAACCTTCTTCCTAACCTGGGGAAAGAAAACATACAAAAGGGTGATCTCAAATTCTTAGTAAGGGTAAACAAAAGAAATATCAATCACATCATATTCATAATAACATAACATTTTGGAAATCTTAACCTGCAAAAGAGAGCATATGGGATAAATCATAGTAGTGAAATGAAATCCCAATAATCATAACATAAAACATGAAACTTTGTGGCATACACACATAATCATAGAGAATCATTTTTTATTAGTCAATACTCATGGCCAAGACTATCTTAGTTGACAAAGTCCATTTCTGAACCGAGTTCACTCCTCGTTTCAGTCCTGTTTCACTGAACCGGTTTAACCTGCCATTCCAGCCATGTCTATCTCATGAGATATAATATCTTTACCCAATGCATTATAGGGAGATATAGGTCCCACCCATCTCATAATGATACCATTCTTATGTGTGCCACAAAATCATAAATCATACATCATTGCATAACCCATGTAATAAAAATGGGATTCTTAAACAACATGAAATCATAAAACAATTCATATAAGATAAAGGAATTCATAAAAATAATTCCATCACAACATAATCAAATCAATTTAATAATAGGGATAGAAACATAACTCTATATTATCTTAGATGGAAAATAATTTTGATAAAACACTTGAACTCCATTCTTGAGGAAAATATCCTTTCTACTTCAAAAACATTTTCCTTTCTTAACATGTCATAAAATTTTAAACTAAAAGAAGTTGATTAAAAATAAACTTGATAACTTGTATAGGACACTTCTTGGAAATAATGTTTTAAAAATCCATTCATGCCGTATAAGTTAAAAAACATTCTTCTAGTACTTTTGTCGAAAAAGTCAAAAAGTACCTCGTACGAAAAACGACAAAAGATTCCTTTCATATCTTTTACTAAAAACTCAACGAAGGGTAAAATTGGATTTAAACAATTGTAGGTGGATGGAAACAATATTACATATCGAGAAAACATGGATGTGGATGATAAAATACACCCCAATAAATACCAAAGTATAAACAATCTCTGATAAAATGAGATTGTGATATTTTCCCTTACCTTGGGTCCCATTTGCTTCGTAAGTGTTAGAACCTCCGGTATAATGATTTAAATAATGTCATTGACTAATTCCAGAATCATAATCATTGGTATGATATCATATATAGTCATATTCTTAGCTTATTATTAGTAATATTTCATTGCTACTTGTTATTCGAGTGTTTATTACCTTTTGTTCTTATGCGTGTTTTGTCGAATAAATTATTATTATTCTTTTTAGGTTATAGATACCTCATTTACAGAATGGTATTAGTGTAATATATATAATATTCATTCATTCAATTCATTTATATAATCATTATGCAATGAAGATCATGTAGAACGAGTCACATCACATCGTGGAGACGATATTCTGTACGTACGCACGAGCGATGATATCATTCCCATGATCGTGGAATTGTATTGGAGTGTATGTATACTATTTCAGAATCAATATCAATTTTAAATAATCATATATATTCATTCTTTACACCATTATACCCATCCAAGTAAGGTGGTGGTGGAAAATATATTACACCACGGCGTGGAGACGGTATTCCATACGTACGCACGCGCGGTGATTTCATTTTCCGTAGGATGGATAGACGGTGAAATAGCGTTTTTTCATACTTATAATAACATATTAGTATATGAGTGATACTTATGTTAGTACTTAATAATGAAACAACTAAAGAATAATAAGTGGAAGAAGAAATAAAGATAAAAGAATCGGTAACAGACATTACCTCTTCTTTGAAGCACTTCTTTGAGACCTCCTTTTAGGGCACTAAAACTGATCTTTGAAGAAGAACAGGACCTCTAGGATGTTTCTAGGGAAGTGGAGAGGAGATATTGGCAGGGTTTTGCTGATCATGAATGCTTAAAGTGGTGTGAGGAAGAGAGGGAGGAGGTGCCCTTTTATAAGGGAGGAGAGGGGCACCTTTGGAATAACAAAAAATATTATTTTATTATAAAGTCAAATTCGGTTTTAAATAGCTCCAAATTTATTTATTTAGAAGCTAAGGTGGGGATGGGTCTAAATACTCTCATCCAATAGAATATAGACACGTTTAGGTTCCTATTTTAACCTTATCATTTAGATTTAACATTAAGTTAAATAATTTTACTTTTACCGTGTCTTCTTGTGTTCTTACACTATAAGGTTAATAAACTTACTATAACAAGACAAACGAACACCAAGTTGTTTATTATTAATATATATAACCTTATCTATGTAATTTGGCCGAACATTATATTTTTAGGAATAAAATAACAATTAATAATATAATATTTGTTTTAAAAACTATTTTATGTCAATTTTGACACTATTTAGTAATTGATTTTTGTGAAAATCATAACAGAATTATGAGTTCAAAAAAAGTTAATTAAATCAATACTAACATATCATATTAACCTAGAAAATAAGTGGAATTCATAAAAAGTCTCAAATTATATTTATTTGGGTATTTATAACATCAATTATGTCAATATTTCATTAATAAGATAATTACTACATCATCATTGTGTCATAAATAAATTAAATTATTTAATGTATAAAAATTATAAATAAAATACCATTATGATGGAAATCTTTTTATCTTTCTAATGAATATTTATTGTCGAATTTATCTTATGTATAACCCTATATTAAAAATTATTTAGTTATTAAACTTTGATTTTAACTATTTTAACCCTTCTTTATGTAAATTGATAATAAATGTCCTTATCTAATCCAAGTGGGCCTAAATGGTAATACTTTATTCCTAAGGTTGTTACTGGTAGAATTACACTTATCCAATAGAATTAGGACATGTGTTAAGGTAATAATAATATCATTTTTACTCTTAATTACACTATTTACTTTTAACCGTGGTAAAAAAAAGTTAAAAGTTACTATTCACCAAAAATTATTTTCATCTCATTGAACCAAATTTTAGTCCTTGATATTAAACGTGTCTCTCGGATTTTCGAAATTCTACTCACAGAAGCGGTAAAATTAAGTTTTATGAAAAATTCAGTTTTTTAACTACCACTTAGTGGTTTCACTATTCATCCAAAATTGAATGTTTTCAGAAAAATACCAAAATTTCACCCTAGGATAATTTCGATATTCCAAATCCAAAAATGTAGTCCATTTTAAAAAATAAAATTTATAAAATTTCAAAAAGTGGTTATTACTATTCATAACGGCTAGTTTTAATAATATTTTAATAGCATATCGTGGTTTAGTGAAACTCGGTATTACGTACGACGCAAGCTATTGAGGAAGGTCGCGATTGCGTGTAAAGAAAGCCAAGCTAGTGTTGTGTGTAGTGAAAGATTCTTTTAATGATTCAAAAAAAAAATCTCATAAAAGTCTCGGGTGTTACATTCTACCCCCCTTAAAATGAATTTCGCCCTCGAAATTCGTCACTTTGTAACAAACAGATGAGGATACCTCTCCCTCATCATATCCTCAAGCTCCCATGTAGCTTCTTCTAATTGGTGGTTCCTCCATAAAACTTTCACCAAGCGAGTGGTCTTGTTCCGTATGACTTTTTCACTACGATCCAGAATCTCTATCGATTGTTCTTCATAAGAAAGATCTTGTTCCAGCGGTACAACTTCTGAGCTGAGTACATGTGAAGGATCAGGTATGTACTTTCTCAGGAGAGATACATGGAACACATCGTGAACTTGAGAGATATTCGGTGGAAGCACCAATCGGTAAGCTACCTTCCCAACACGATCCAGTATTTCGAAAGGACTGATATATCTAGGGCTCAACTTTCCCTTCTTTCCAAATCTCATGAACCTCTTCCAGGGAGATATTCGTAAGAACACTTTATCACCCACTTCAAACTCTAAGTCTTTTCTTCGACTGTCGGCATAACTTTTTTGTCGACTCTGAGCTGCTCTTATGTGTTATTGAATAGATCTGACCTTTTCTGCCATTTCATCAATGAGAACAGGTCATAATAGCTTTCTTTCCCCAACTTCATCCCCGCAAGTTGGAGTCCTGCATTTCTTTCCATAGAGAGCTTCATAAGGATCCATCTGAATACTGGAGTGAAAGCTATTATTGTAAGGAAATTACACCAAAGGTAGGTGTTGATCCCAACCACCTTTGAAATCCATAGAGCAAGCTCTCAACATATCTTCTAGAGTTTGAATTGTTCTCTCAGACTGACCGTCTGTCTGAGGATGATAAGTAGTGCTAAAACTCAACTCTGTATCCAGAGTATGCTGAAGACTTCACCAAAACTTTGAGGTAAACCTCAGATCCCGATCAGATATAATAGAAAGTGGTACTCCATGCAATCTTACCACTTCCTTCACATATATCCTAGCAAGCTGATCCAGAGAGAAATCCTCTCTAATAGCAATGAAGCGTGCGGACTTTATAAGACGATCAATTATGACACAGATAACATTATTGCCTTTGAATATTTTTGGAAGTCATGTGAAAAAGTCCATAGTGATGTTTTCCCATTTCCATTCGGGTATGGGTAATGGTTGTAACATCCCCTTGAACTTGTGTCTCTCAGCTTTAACTTGCTAACAAACCAATCTTCGAGAGACATATTCAGCAACATCTCTTTTCATGTCATCCCACCAGAAGTACTCTTTCAGGTCTCTATACATCTTTGTGCTTCCAGGATGAATAGAGAATGAAGAACTATGAGCCTCATCCAGCATCTCCTTCTTTAATTCGGGGATGGGAGGAACACAAACCCGATTCCTGAACTTTATTATCCCATCACAATCAAGGTTGAATTCAAGAACATTTCTCACCTTCTTTTGTAACTCGACATCTTCTTTATGTGCCTCTTTAATCTTCACATGTATAGATGGTTGAACATTCATTTGAGAAAGATAATATTTTTCCCTTTCCATTATAATTCCAAGAATCATCCTTTGTAAATCCATAAATATTGGATCTTTTGTGATCCTCATCATGGATAAACTGGCATGGCCTTGTCGACTTAATGCATCTATCACCTTGTTTGCTTTCCCAGGGTGGTAATGAATTGAGCAGTCGTAATCCTTAATCACCTCCAACCATCTTCTTTGGCGTATATTCAGCTCCTTTTGTGTGAAAATATACTTTAAACTTTTATGATCAGTATAAATATCACACCTTTCACCATAAAGGTAATGCCTCCAAATCTTTAATGCAAATATTACCGCAGCTAACTCCAAATCATGAGTTGGGTAATTTTGCTCATATATTTTCAACTGTCGTGAGGCATAAGCTATCACCATATCATTTTTCATAAGAACACACCCCAATCCCTTCTTGGATGCATCACTGTAGATCACAAACCTTTCTCCACTATAAGGCAGTGTGAGCACAAGTGCACTAGATAACCTTCTTTTCAACTCCTTGAAATTCTCTTCACATTCCTCCATCCAAACAAACTTAAATCCATTCCGAGTCAACCTGGTGAGTGGATTAGATAATCGTGAATTTTTTTTCACAAAACGTCAGTAATATCCAGCCAAACCAAGAAAACTTCAGATCTCAGTTACTGTTATTGGCCTCGACCATCTTTCGATAACCTCTATTTTTGCTGGATCCACAGATATACCCTCTTTTGAGATTATGTGACCCAAAAATGAAACTTTTTGACGCCAAAATTCACACTTCGTAAATTTGGCATAAAGCTTCTCCTTTCTCAGGGTCTTCAATATAATTCTCAAGTGATCTTCATGTTCTTACTTGCTCTTTGAATATACAAGAATATATTCTATAAAGACTACCACAAACAGATCAAGATCGTCTCTAAATACTCTATTCATCAGATCCATGAAGATAGCAGGGGAATTAGTAAGACCAAATGGCATCACTATAAATTCATAGTGTCCATACCTTGTATGGAAAGTCGTGTTTGGTATATCCTCCCTTTTGACCCTTAATTGATGATACCCTGAACAACGATCAATCTTGGAAAAGTATTGAGCTCCGCGTAGTTGGTCAAATAAGTCATCAATGCATGGGAGAGGATATTTTTTCTTGATAGTGATCTTTTTAAGTTCTCAATAATCAATGCAGAGTCTCATTGATACATCTTTCTTCTTAACAAACAGAATAGGTGCTCCGCAAGGTGACGCACTAGGGCGTATGAACCCCTTATCAAGATTCTCTTGGAGTTGCTTCTTCAATTCCTGCAACTCAATTGGGTACATTCTATAAGGTGTCTTTGAAATTGGCAAAACACCCGGTACGAGTTCTATTGAAAACTCAACTTCATGATTTGGTGGAAGACCCAACAATTCCTCCGGAAAGACATAATCAAACTCCCGTACAATGGGAATATTATTAATCGTGAGTTTCTCACCAACCATTTGAGATAAATAACTCTCATTTAGTGGAATCAAGACCCATAAGATGGGAGAAATTTCCACTGGAAGGTTATGTTCATCCTTGCATCGATAGACAATCATAGATTGATCTGGAATATGAAATGTGACTTCCCTTCTTTGGCAATTGATATGAGCTCCATATAAAGAAAGCCAATCCATGATAAGAATCACATCAAATTCCACTATAGGAAGGATCACAAGATTTGAAGGAAGCACTTTCCCATAAACTTCAATAGGATAAGAATTATAAAATTTTTATGCAACTGTTGTGCCATTAGGGGTTGTCACGACTAACTCAACATCTAATTGTTGAGGTAATATGGTGATACCCTTAGAAAAATTTTCAGAAATAAAAGAGTGGGTGGATCCAGAATCAAATAAAACATTTGCTACTTTAGAGTGGATGGTAAGTGTACCTTTCACCACATCGTTATCGTACTCCACATCGCTGATAGAAATTTCATGTGAATTTCCTTTTTCTTTAGCCTTAAGAGTTTTTTGTCGTCGACCATCATCATCAACCCTTGGATTTGGGAATTGATTGGCATAATGACCCATCTCCATGCACTTGAAACATTGAAGTGTAGTTGGTTCATTCTGTGTATCCCTTCCTTTGTTTGCATCATTAGACATCTTTTTCCCATAATTGAGGCATTCAAATGCCCTATGACCTTCCTTCCCACATTTGAAACATTTAATTGTCCCTTTAAGACAACTCCCTCCTTGTTTCTTTCCACACTTTGAGCATAAGGAAAAGCTCATCTTCTTTTCAGTGTGCTCTTTAGATTTTCCTTTGAATTCCATTTTCCTCTTCTTATCAAACCCATATGACTGATGGGTTACTCCAATCTCCATCTCAACTTTGAGAGAACATCGAACAATTTACTCATAGCTATTAAAGTCCCTTATGGCTAACGCCCTTCGAAGACTTGGTTTTAAGCCACTAAAGAATCGATCGATCTTACTCTCAGGTTGGATAATAATACCAGAAGCGTACTTTGCAGGTCTTGTAAAATTTGCTTCATAGGTACCAATAGATTCATCATCCTTTTGATTTAGTTCAAGAAACACTTTCTCCATCTTTGTTTGGAGAATACGAGGGAAGTAATTATTGAAAAATAAGTTCTTGAACTCGTCCCATTCCATGGACTCAATTTCATCTCTTTGCCTCGTATTCTTGAAAAGATTCCACCATTGATCAACATCACCTTCCAAACGATACACTGCTAAGATGACTTTATCATGTTCAGAACATTGAAGAACTGAAAATATCTTTTCAGTAGTATTAATCCATTATTTAGCAATTAATGGATCAGTAGACCCGCTGAATGAAGGTGGACGCTGCCTCATGAAGGATTCAATAGAATGTTTCTCCTTCCTTTGCTCGTTTGGAAGTCCTGCATGATTCATAGCTTGTGAAAGTTGTGTGAGCATGGCTACAAGATTTTTCATTCTAGCTCCCATAACGTTTGGTTGCTCAGGGGGACAATCATTTCATTGCCCGTCGCATTCCGCATTAACACGGTTCCTTCAAGTTCCAGCCATTGACTAAAACCATGAATAATAGTGTGAGCAACAGTAATTATAATAGGAAAACCACATAATCAAGAATAAAATTTTACACTTAAGGTCTTATCCTAGGTTATTCATGGCCATTTCTAAAAAACTATGATTGTGTTCTATGCTTAGACTTATCCTTAGGGTTCTTACTAAGGCTTTCACATCCTAGTTTCCAAAGGTTGACTATACCGTTCCTCTGATTCCAACTATAACGGTCTGGAATTACTTCCAGTGGACAATAATTGATACCTATCAGGGCACTCCATGGGCGGCTACACCCCCTGGGCGGGACCCACCACCAACCCCAGTGGCAGCCATTTCCTCATGAATCCCTTGGGCGGAGAGCCATGCTTCGTCCAATGCTCACATGTGAGAGTTTCCAAGGATCGGATACATTCATACCTCCTTTGCCTCTGATACCAAATGTGACAATTGGGTCCCGGTGACAGCACAACCACCCCGCCTTAACATGGCCATTGGGTCCTGGCCCACCAGGTTCCCCCAGTTGCCCCGCAGACACACGGGGCCCACCCCAGGGTCCACCCACGTGCCCGAACGGGTCATCTGACTAGTGACAGTCCCCACAGGCTAACACATGTCCTCTCTAGTGTGATTTTCCCCACTCACACACATCCTGGGAAACATCCCAGAAGGTCACCCATCCGGATCAGTAATCTAGGCCAAGCACGCTTAATTGTGGAGTTCTAATCGGACAGGCTCCCGAAAAGGAAGGTGCACATTGTTGACATGAGTCATATCATTTAGACATTTAACCCTTTATCATTTAGGGATGTTACAATCACCCCCATTTAAAGCACAACGCCCTCGTTGTGAGCCCTACATCTCAACCCAGGCAGTGCACCGTGCACTTAAGGCTGGGTTCCTCCTCTGATACAAAATATAACGACCCATACTTTACATACACTGTTATTACTTCAAAATTGAAGCACACTTATTACAACATATAAAAAAACCAGGAAAGGACCGTATAGGTATAATGTCTTTAGAAACTGGGAAACATAAACAACTGGTTCATAAAGCGTCTACACTGTCTCCCATTTATTTCATCATATCTATAGTCCCTTTTGGCATATCTTACTTAATAACCTTCTTCCTGACCCAGGGAAAGAAAATATACAAAAGGGTGAGCTCAAATTCTCAGTAAGGGTAAACAAAAGAAATATCAATCACATCATATTCATAAGAACATAACATTTTGGAAATCTTAACCTGCAGAAGAGAGTATATGGGATAAATCATAGTAGTGAAATGAAATCCCAATAATCATAACCTAAAACATGAAACTTTGTGTCATACACAAATAATCATATATAATCATTTCTTATTAGTCAAGACTCATTACCAAGACTATCTTAGTGGACAAAGTCCATTTCGGAACTGAGTTCACTCCTCGTTTCAGCCCTGTTTCACTGAACTGGTTTAACCTGCCGTTCCAGCCATGTCTATATCATGAGATATAAAATATTTACCCAATGCATTAGTGGGAGATATAGGTCCCACCCATCTCATAATGATAAAATT
Organism: Viscum album; assembly: GCA_963277665.1. NCBI lineage: Eukaryota > Viridiplantae > Streptophyta > Magnoliopsida > Santalales > Viscaceae > Viscum > Viscum album. The sequence continues at coordinate 225,649 of CAUJRU010000603.1, forward strand.
CTTATGTGTGCCAAAAAATCATAAATCATACATCATTGCATAACCCATGTAATAAAAATGGGATTCTTACACAACATGACATCATAAAACAATTCATATAAGATAATGGAATTCATAAAAATAATTCCATCACAACATAATCAAATCAATGTATTAATAGGGATAGAAATAGAACCCTATATTATCTTAGATGGAAAATAATTTTGATAAAACACTTGAACACCATTCTTGAGGAAAATATCCTTTCTACTTGAAAAACATTTTCCTTTCTTAACATGTCATACAATTTTAAACTAAAAAAAGTTGATTAAAAATAAACATAAAAAATTGTAAAGGAAGCTTCTTGGAAATAATTTTTTAAAAATACATTCATGCCGTATAAGTTAAAAAAAACATTCTTCTCGTACTTTTGTCGGAAAAGTCAAAAAGTACCTCATACGAAAAACGACAAAATATTTCTTTCATATCTTTTACTAAAAACTCACCGAAGGGTAAAATTGGATTTAAACAATTTTAGGTTGATGGAAACAATATTAAATATCGTGGAAACATGGATGTGGATGATAAAATACACCCCAGTAAATACCAAAGTATAAACAATCTCAGATAAAATGAGATTGTGATATTTTCCCTTACCTTAGGTCCGATTTGCTTCGTGAGTGTCCGAACCTCATGTATAATGATTTAAATAATGTCATTGACTTATTACATAATCATAATCATTGTTATGATATCATATATGGTCATATTATTAACTTATTATTAGTAATATTTCATTGCTACTTGTTATTCGGGTGTTTATTACTTTTTGTTCTTATGCGTGTTTTGTCGAATAAATTATTATTATTCTTTTTAGGTTATAGATACCGCATTTCCAGAATGGTATTAGTGTAATATATATCATATTAATTCATTCAATTTATTTATATAATCATTATGCAATGAAGATCATGTAGAACGAGTCGCATCACATCGTGGAGACGGTATTCCGTACGTACGCATGAGCGATGATATCGTTCCCATGATCATGGAATTGTATTGGAGTGTATGTATACTATTTAAGAATCAATATCAATTTACAATAATCATATATATTTATTCTCTACACCATTATACCCATCCAAGTAAGGTGGTGGTGGAAAATATATTACACCACGGCGTGGAGACGGTATTCCGTACGTACGCACGCGCGGTGATTTCATTTTCTGTAGGATGGATAAATGGGGAAATAGGGTTGTTTCATAGTTATAATAACATATAATTATATGAGTGATACTGATGTTATTAATTCATAATGAAGCAACTAAAGAAGAAGAAGTGGAAGAAGAAATAAAGATGAAAGAATCGGTAACGGACATTACCTCTTCTTTGAAGCGCTTCTTTGAGACCTCCTTTTAGGGCACTAAAATTGGTCTTTGAAGAAGACCGGAACCTCTATGATGTTTCTAGGGAAGTGGAGAGGAGATATTGGCAGGGGTTGTCTGATCTTGAAGGCTCAAAGTGGTGTGAGGAAGAGAGGGAGGAGGTGCCCTTTTATAAGGGAGGAGAGGGGCACCTTTGGAATAACTAAAAATATTATTTTATGATAAAGTAAAATTCGGTTTTAAATAGCTCAAAATTGATTTCTTTCAAAGCTAAGGTGGGGATGGGTCGAAATACTCTCATAAAATATAATTTATACAAGTTTAGGTTCCTATTTTAACCTTATCATATATATTTAACATTAAGTTAAATAATTTTACTTTTACCGTTTCTTCTTGTGTTCTTACACTATAAGGTTAATAAACTTACTATAAAAAGCCAAAAGAATCCCAAATTGTTTATTATTAATATATATAACCTTATATAAGTCATTTCGCGGAACCTTAGATTTTTAGGAATAAAATAACAATTAATAATATAATGTTTGTTTTAAAAACTATTTTATGTCAATTTTGACACTATTTAGTAATTGATTTTTGTGAAAATCATAAAAGAATTCTTAGTTCGAAAAAAGTTAATTAAATAAATACTACCATGTCATATTAACCTAGAAAATTAGTGTAATTCATAAAAAATCTCAAATTACATTTTTTTGGGTATTTATAACATCAATTATGTCAATATTTCATTAATAAGATAATTACTGCATCATCATTGTGTCATAAATAAATTAAATTATTTAATGTCTAAAAATTATAAATAAAATACCATTATGTTGGAAATATTTTTATATTTCTAATGAATATTTATAGTCGAATTTATATTATGTATAACCCTATATTAAAAATGATTTAGTTATTAAACTTTGATTTTAGCTATTTTAACCCTTCTTTAAGTAAATTGATAATAAATGTTCTTATCTAATCCAAGTGGGCCTAAATGGTCGAATTTTATTCCTAAGGTTGTTTTTGGTCGAATTACACTTATCCAATAGAATTAGGACATGTGTTAGGGTAATAATAATATCATTCTTACTCTTAATTACCCTATTTACTTTTAACCGTGGTAAAAAAAGTAAAAAGTTACTATTCACAAAAAATTATTTTAATCTCATTGAACCACATTTTAGTCCTTGATATTAACTGTGTCTCTCGGATTTTCAAAATTCTACTCAGAGAAGCGGTAAAATTAATTTTTATGAAAAATTCAGTTTTTTTAACTACCACTTAGTGGTTTCACTATTCATAAAAAATTGAATGTTTTCAGAAAAATACCAAAATTTTACCCTAGGCTAATTTCGATATTCCAAATCCAAAAATGAAGTCCATTTTAAAAATAAAATTTATAAAATTTCAAAAAGTTGTTATTACTATTCATAACGGCTAGTTTTAATAATATTTTAATGGCATATCGTTGTTTAGTGAAACTCGGTATTGCGTACAACGGAAGCTATTGAGGAAGGCCGCGGTTGCGTGTAAAGAAAGCCAAGATAGTGTTGTGTGTAGTGAAAGATTCCTTTTATGATTAAAATAGAAAATATTTCTCATAAAAGTCTCGGGTGTTACAGTAGTTGTGATCTTTGTGTTAAAAAATCTAGAGTCATTATCTCTATGGGGAGAAGTGTGAGATATATACTGACCACAAGAGTCTCAATAATATATTCACACAAAAAGAGATTAATATGTGCTAGTGAATATGAATAGATCTCATCAAGGATTATGAATACTCAATTTACCACCATCCCGGTAAGGCAAGCAAGGATGTGGATGCTCTAAGTAAAAAGGATCCTACATCTTTATCAAAGATGAGAATTGAAAAGAATATGATATCCTTAGATATGCAGAGGATGGGCCTAGGAATAATTAAGGTAGGAAAATCATCAATACTCTCTTAAATGATTGCTCAGTCATCCCTCATGGAGAAAATAAAGGATTCCCAAAGAAAATATGTGTAATTATGAAAAGGGTGGAAGCTATCAAAAATTGGAAATCCTCAGAGTTCATGATTGATGAGGAATGAGTTGTATGATTTGGGTCTCTATTATGTGTACCATCCGATCCAGAGATAAAGAAGGAGATTCTAAATGACGCACATAGCTCAACCTTCTCTATCCACCCCGGGAGCATAAATATGTATCGAGATCCCTAAGAAAACTTTTTGTCGAACAATATGAAAAGGGAGATTGCTGAATATACATCAAAGTGCCTAGTATGTCAATAAGTGAAGGATGAGATGAAAAGGTCTAAGGGGATGATGTAACCACTACCAATAATAACATGGAAGTGGGAGAACATTACCATGGACTTTTTCATTGGACTTATAAAGACATTCCTAAGAAACAATGCAATATGGGTCATTGTGGATCGTCTTACAAAGACAGCTCACTTTATAACAATTCGAGAGGACTTCTCATTGGATCAAATTTCATGGATTTACATCAAATAAGAGGTAATGATTCATGGAGTACCACTATCTATGGTATCCAATCGAAATCCTAGATTCCCCTAGAAGTTATGGAAAAGTCTCTAACATGCTCTAAGCAAAGAAGTGAACTTCAGTACGGCCTATCATCCTCAAACTGATGGCCAATCTAAGCGGACTATTCAGAAACTTGAAGACATGTTTATAGAATGTTCTATGGAATTCAAAGGAGGATGGGACCAATATCTTCACTGATATAATTCTTCTAAAACAATAGTTTCCACTTGAGCATCTGAATGGAACAATATGAATCCCTTTATGGGAAAAGGTGAAGAACTCCAATGTGTTGGGATGAAGTTAGTGAACGTAAGCTACTAGGACCTAAAATGGCCGATGAAACATTGGAGAAGGTGAAACCATTCAACAAAATATCAAGGCATCAAAAAGTCGACCGAAGAGTTATGAATGAAATCATCAATGAGACATTGAGTTCAAATTTGGAGACATGTTATTTATACACATATCTACATGGTATAAGGTCATGAGGTTTGGAAATAAAGGGAAGTTAAATCCTAGGTACATCGACCCAATTGAGATTCTTGATCGTGTACGGGGTGTGGCCTATGGACCAGAACTTCCACCTTCCATGGACAAAGTACATGATGTTTTTTGAGTATAACTCTTAAAGAAGTGCATACCATACCCTTAATATGTACTCTCTTCAGAGGTGGTACAGTTCGAGGATGGCCTCTCTTACGAGGAGCAGCCAGTAAAGATCTTTGATCGTGGAGATAAAGCTCTATATAAAAAGACTACTCACCTAGTTAAGGTACTATGGGAAAACCATAAGTAAGAAGAAGAAACATGGGAACTAGAGGAAGTAATGAAGGAAAATTACTCCCACATTTTGTGGCTTAGATTGTAAAATGAAAATTTGAGGGAAAAATTTCATAAGGGGGGAAGAATGTAACGACCCAATGTTTATCAAGGAAAATTAACATGTTATAAACATGTCATATAATCACATAAAATCAAAACATAATGAACTACTGAGTTTTACGTGACATTTAAACATAATTTTGTCACTTCTGGGATGGGAATTTCATAAATCTGACATACACGGTTGCTGCTAGTAAGTTATTTTGAGTCTGATAAGAAAAAATTTATTTTTGTGTAATAGTAACCTAAACTTATGAATATTAACCTAACATTATGATTAGTGATATACCTTAACGAATAGTAAGCATACCTATGATAGTATATAAATAATATTCAAGTGAGAGTATGATGTACCTATATTATAGAATAATTAAATGAATGTATTAATACTAATTTTTTAATAATAAATTTTGATTTTAATTAAATATTAAATTAATAATATTTAAAAATTTATTTTAAAAAAATGGATTTGATTTTTTGATTCTACATATCAAAAAATTGTTTGGATGAATTTTTTGGATTTTTCTGAAATACTTCAATTTTTGGTGAATAGTAAAATACATTAATTTACCGTATAAATACATTATAATTTAAATACACTATTCCTGACATCATAAGTGAGGTAAGAACCCAAATATAGAACTCACATGTATTTATTACTATTCTTGGTCATGTAATACATTATATTTATTGTCTTGTGAAGAAATAATAAATTAATGATTATAATATTATGAAAACCCCCCTCTTCTCCACTTTAACCCCCCTCACTCCCTAATCTCTCCACTCATCTCAAGAGTTGTTCCTTGAAAATATTCTTCCCAAATATCTCCCCACACTCTTTCAACACGTCTAACATCTCCTAATCTCTTCAAAATACCAAAACCTCTCTCCTTAAGAGGTTCTCAAAGGAGATAAACTAAAGAGGTAAATTCCTCTTTCCAATTCTTTTATTTCTTTTAAGTTCTTTTCATTTCTTATTTATTTCCTCACCTCCATTAACCAAAATGGTATGATAAATCTAGTAACACTCATGTACTAGAATTATATTGTTTTAATGGGATACTTCATTATCTTCTCTCCTTTCCCCATATTTTATTTGAATGAAATGAAAGCACCATTTGAGATGTTTTAATTTAGCACATTCAAGGACAATAGTTTGTCACATAATATTATCATAATTAATTATGGTCATTAAACCATTTGTGTTATGGTTTAACCAGATTACTATATATTTAATATATTCTAGTTATGGTTCTGTAATCTTTTTGTTACAAATGGTATTAAGTCATAAAGCCAAACATGTTCGTTTTAATAAACCCACTGATTAACAAAAAATTTTGTCACTAAGGTTTTATATAATAATTAGACTTCACCCTAAATAGTCAGATTAAATTTATAACCATTTAATCTCCTGAATGTTCACTAATAACATACACAGTCAATTCAAGATAACCACTTTCTTCTTTCATGTTTATCCGAACATGAATATAAGTGAACCGATCATTAAAACCAAGTAGGCAAACAAACCCAAAAAATGAAATTGATCCTCATAACCAATCAAAATGGTTATAAATGAACTCAAAATGATTATAATAAGTTTTATACATATATAAGTGTTTATTGAGTTATAAATTAATAAACCTAATTTTATTATTCAGGTCATTAAGTTCAAGCAAATATCACCATCAGATTTTTAAGGTAAGGGATCCTCTCCATTTCACTTTTAATCAAGATGTACTCTATGATATGCCATTTTATATGTAATCCCAAATGATGGGGTATGATTTTTCACCTACCCATAGTTCCCTCATGATTTATATGTGATGATAAACCCATTTTTACTCTCATCATGCCCTTTTAGGTACACCAGACACCATATCGATAAACCGTAAATTTTTTTCCCAAACCTCCTTTGTTCTTTCGGGTTTCCTTATCTTTCCTTAGATCAAAATGGTGATATCTTATCTATTTTTCTAAAAATTATAAATTATTTTTATTTTTAAAAAATTCATTTTTCAAGACCCTTTCATCACTATCTTTTGGGTATATATATGTTTTTAAAATATTCCCCCATTATAACTTTCTGATAAGCAAACCTATTTTAAGAGAACTTACCGATTTTTACCCAATTTAAAGTGAACTATATCCTCTATTTGAAGCCACCATTTCTTTTATAAAATAATTCTTTTAATTATGAAAACCTTATTGGTTCAATTCGGGTTTTTCATAAGATATTTTCTTCTTTTATATATTAAAATAGCTATAGTATTCTCTTTAAAACCACACAAAAATGTTTTTAGTGCTAATGTTTCTCAAATACATTTCTTATGTGTTTTCACTTATGTTTGACATCACCTAACATGTTATATACCTATTTTACCTTATGAACGTCCATGTATGTTATAATCCCTTTCATTCATGGACACTTCCATAAAACACCAATTAGTTATGCTTTATGTCATGATTGAGGTACATGATTCTTTCCATTGGTACCATTATGTTTATATAAGGTTGATTATGTATTATTATTTATGTGGAATGAATATTCATGAAAATGTTGCGGTGGGTGTGCCCAGATAGCGCTTCAATGTATTGGGTAAATTTAAGTATCATGAGATGCAATGTAAAATAGGATTGGTGATTATATTTGACACGTACTACTATGGAAAATGGGATTTGATGTTATCCTTGACCCATACTACTACGGGAAACGAGAATGACAGTTATCCTTAACCTGTACTACAATGGGAAACTAGATTGGTGGTTAGCCTTGGATTATACTAAAGAGATGTTTTATGTTTCTTCCTCATTTATATTATTACATGTTTATTTTATCCCATGTTTATATGATATGATTTCATATGTTCTATACTATTGATATCATTATGTCATACCTCCTAACTCATATGCTTAAGCTGTATCCTTATCTTAATTTCTTTGTTGGGTTTTTTAGCTCATCCCTTTGTTCATGTGTTCCCCAGGGTACCCTATGTATATGTAAGTGCTCAAAGGAAGTTAGGTAATTTTTATGGAGATTAAATAAAGAAGTTTTTTAGCCCCATTTTTTATGTTCTATATAACTAGTCTTCAAAGACACTAAACTTCACGATACTTGGCTAGTAATCAGATGTATAATTTGGCTTAAAATCATGTAATGTTATGTTAAAAATTCTAGGGTCTCTACTACCCTCATATCAACTTCTATAGAGTCTACACGTTTGAGTCAGATCAAGGAGAGGCAGTATGGGGATCTAGAGTGTCTGGAATTGATGAAAATCCTTGAATATGGGGAGTCACCTTGTAATTGGATTATATTTGAGGACGATATCATCTATTTTAGGTACTATATGGTTATACCTATGAGTTTGTGAGAGGAGATGATACATGAGTTTCATTCCTCAAAGTTTTTAATGCATCCTACTTTGACCAAAATGTTTCATGACCTATGTCGATAGAATTTATTCCCAATAATGAAGAAGGATGTTGTAGGGTTTGTTACATGATGATACATCTTTCAATAGGTTAAGGAAGATCATCAAAGACATGATGGTTTACTAAATATGTTTCCTATTCTGGAATGGATGTGTGATGATGTTACCATTGACTTTATGGAGGGTATCCCAGGGACACCTCAGAAGAATGATTTTATTTGGTGATTTTGGATATAATGAGGAAATTAGCATATTTCTTTCCTATATGGGAGACTTTCATAGTGAATTATTTTGGAGACTTGTTTGTTCGTGAGATAGTTTATCAGCACAGGGTGTCGTGGAGTATAGTTTTAGACCATGAATTACATTTCACTTTTCAGTTCTGGTAAGTCTTGTAGAAGGATATTGGTATATATGTATTACTGAGTACATCTTTCCACCCATAGGAAAAAAGGATGTCAGAACATGCTATAAAGGTTTTGTAGGCTATTCTACGAGTGTTCATTCTTAACTCTGGTGGGTATGGGTATAATAACATGGAACTCATTAACTTATCCAATAACAATATCTATTAGGCATCTATTTATATGGAACCATATGAGGGAATTTATGGCAGACCATGTAGATCACCTCTATGCTGGATAGGTTAGTCAGAGCTATTAAGACTAAGTCTTGTGTAGGGGATGCCATAGAAGGTTTAGTTGATTTAGAAATATATGGATATGACTATGATTAGGAAGAATTTGTATGTATATATACATCAATGAAACCTTGAGTTATTAGAGGGTGATCATATGTTCCTTCGGGTGTCCACTAGGTTGGGTCACCATATGATTCAGAGACAGGGAATGTTAACAACCAGATTTGATGGACCTTTTGATATTATAGAGAGAATTGGGTCAATGTAAGATCGATTGGATATTATATATAGGTATATTGATATTCATGATGTTTTTCATGTTTCAAATCTTTAGTTGTCTCACCTCAACCATTCTCATGTGATCGATGTAGATGATGTTGATCATGAGGTTGATGCAACCTTGGAGGAGCATTTGATACATGTGTGGATTATTGCGAGAAAGTGTTCCATGTAAATATAGTGTCAATATTTGGGTATTATTAAAACATTGTTTTGTTCATGATGAAATATCAGAGAGATAAATAGATATGTGGGATCAGTGACCCATTCTTTTTACCTTATAATCTTAGAGATTCTTAGAGATACTACATGAGGAAGATCTATTATAAGGTGGGGGAGATTATAAGATACTTTTATTTTTGATAGTTATGTTTCCTTTTGATTTTTCTCTTTTTTGTAGGGTCATTGAAAGTTTGATTTTGGTTTTGAAGGATTTGGAGGTGGTTAGAACAATTATGTATAATTTTTGGAATAAAAATCAGTATGCAAAAAAATTACACACCATGTAATATTATAACATTCTATGTAAAATTTAATTAGGATCAAATTACCTAAGGCAATTAGTTTCTTTCCATAAACCATTAAAAATAATCACACAATATTTAAGGTAATTAAATTCCATTTAATTCCTTGAGAAACAAATTAAAAGGTATCGTGAAGTTTATTTTGGTTTCATTCTTCATGTATAATTCTTTATCTCAACCCTAGGGATAATCTCAATTGTTTTGGAGAAATTTTTTCATCTCCCTTCATCATGGATTGGTTTATGATACCTACTAAGAAGTTTTTCATTGGTTTCCTTATGTCTCTTTTTATTTCGATGAAGTGGTAGAACCTTTTAATAATTTTTGGTTTTGTGGATTGATATTGATCCTAGATTTTTATACTTAGTCTTCTTGGCCTTTGTTTTTTTTACATTAAACATCAATTGAGGGTTGTGGTGGGGAAAAAGTTCATCAATGATCATTATTTAGGTGGTCTGAAATTCAATTCTCGTAGTCATGATTATATTTTCTTGTATTTAATTGTGAAATTAAAATTTCCACATTTGTAAGATGTATCTTGAATTGGATTAATTAATTATTAGAGTCATGGAATTGATGGATTAATGATATTATGAAATTGGTTGATTATATGATATTGAAATTTATGAATAATTATAATTTTGAAATTGATGTTCAATAGAATTTTGAACTAGTATCTAACTTTTGGGTGTTCCAATGAGAATAAAATGTTGAATTGTAATTTTTGATTGGTTGATAAATGAAATTGTGAAATGAGAGAATAAAGAATTGAGATAATTGAAAATAAATTGTTTAGAATATCGATCCATGTAATGTGGCATCTATGACTATGTTTTGGGAAGGTACTACTACTCCAAATACCCAAAGAGTTCCAGATTACCCCTCTCTCCCGCCAATATATTTATGTATACATGTGATAATTGAGTTGTGGGATAGTAAAAATAGCTCCAAATACCCATGCAGTGACAAAATGATGTTCTAGGCCCACATTTTGTGAATGTGAAATTGAAATTATTTGATTAATTAAAACCAATAATCTAATAAAATCTGATTTCCCTTTGGGGATGATTCCAACTCCTGCACAGGCTAGAGTAGGTGTTGATGGTTCATGTTTCATCATGAGCCCAAATATTTTTGTTGTTAATTAGAGAATAATTTTATTTGAAATATGTTTAATAAATTTATTGTATTTTATTCTTTATAGAACTAAATACATTGTTATATAATGGATATTATTTAAGACACTTTTGGTGGTGGCCTACTGAGTTGTAATCATACCCTATTCTGGCTGCCTAATCGATACTTGAATAAAATTCATGTTTGTAGAATAGGATAAGGGAATGATCTGTATGTCAGATGGATGAGTTGGTGTGGAGCATTGGATGAGGTATCCAAAAATGGTTTCGAGACCCTTTAGTGAGTTTTCAATGTATTTATTTTGAGTTTTTCATTTCACACTTCACACATATATGACATTGAATGTCCACTATTTAGTTTTGGATATTTTATTCCTTTTTTGGTTTTATCATGTGATGTTGGTATTCATTACTATGCTGTTAAATCAGATTATTTTCTATTCTCATTTGTCTATGGTTTTTTTATTTAGGATTTTTCATTACTTTGATGAAGAGGGTATAGTCATCCCATGATTTAAACCTTAAACCCTCACTTCTAGTTGAAATCCTCCAAAGCATGAGGAGGTGTACCTAAGATAATTTATTAAACATAATAGGGGAATTGGTATGTGAAACCTTTGTTGTAACACTAAAATAAATTACTCAATGCATGATAATAAGTTGGAAACTTTTTTTCATGCATGTGTTGTTGGAGGCATTACATACTAGGAGATCATTTTGTGGTGTTCACGGACCACAAAATACTCATTGATGTTTTCATGTAACATTAATTGAATCTTAAGAAATGAATATGGGTTGAATATATAGAGTAATTTGAATTAGAGATGACCTACATGCCTATAAGGGAAATGTTGTGGCCGATGCGCTTAGAAGGCGGAATGAGATGCAGATGGTTCAGAAGACCTGTAGTGAATGGAAGATTATGGATCTATTTTTTTTGGATGCACATAGAGGTACAAGAACATGATGGATAGTCTATAATTAAATCGCTATCTATTTCCACTAAACATATTGAGAGTTCTAAGATGAGGTTGTTTTCATATCACGTAGGCTTTATCCTACGTGAGAGTATTTATTGTGAGGACCCAACTCTAGATTGGACGGTCGATTATGATAACATCCTATGTAAAAATGGGAATATATGGATTCCCAAAGATATGAGATAGGATATGTTGTGAGAGTCACAGGCTTCACAGTGGGTAGTTCAACAAGTCATCTCCAATATGTATCATGATATGTGCCAAGAATATTGGTGTCCATGGATGAAATTCTAGATAGAATATTTTATCACTAGGTGTTACACCTAATAGGAAGTTGAATCCCCAGGGATTTTCTATCTTTCTTTAGTTGTTACTTATCCTGAAATGGAAATGAGAGGATATTGAAATGTGTTTTTTCATCGGATTACCAAGGTCTGATTGGGGTAGTAATCTTGTTTGGGTAGTCATGGATTGACTGAATAATTTATCCAACTCTGTTCCTATATGGGATAAATTCTTAGTTGATGATCTAGAATTGAGGTATGTCTGTGAGGTTATACAGATACACAGGATCCCACGAACTATCATTTCAAACAGTGAATCTCATTTTAATTTGAGGGTCTGGAAGGGGTTACAAAAAATATATGGGTACACCGGTGATTATTAGCGCAACTTTTCACCCTATGGCTTGTTAGAAGAGATTATATAGGTGTTATAGGACATGTTCTGAGAAAGCGTCTCATATTTTTGTGGTTCTTGGGAGAATCATGTCTCCCATATCGATTTCACCTATAACAATAGTTTTTAGGAGACGATTCATATGGATCCCTATGAGGCCCTATATGGTAGACTATTCCATTCACCCATGTGATGGTTAGAAGTAGAAGATGCAACAGTAATGTGTCCTTGTCTCATTCATGAGACTTTAGAGCAGGTTCAACTTATCAATAAGTGTATTTATACCACTCAGTTTAGAAATAAATCTTATGCTAATTGTTTTTGATGACCTTTGGAGTTCATGGTAGGGGATCATGTTTTTTATAGTTATCACCAATACATGGGAATAGATGGATATAGAGGTAAGAGAAACTGTCACCTTATTATATCGATTGATTTGGGATATTTGAGAGAGTCAGGATGGTATCCTATCATTTTATATTAACTTAGAGGTATTGTGACATTCATGATGTCTTCCACATTTCATGACTTCACCATTATCATGCTATCATATCTAAAACTTTTAATCCTAAGGATGTTGAGCTAGATGTTGATGCTTCTTTATAGGAGTATCATATACTCATAATTGAATAGTGCACAGGTATATGAAGAGACATGAGGGCAATATGCCGATGTAGAGGCTCAGTGGCCGGAGCTATTCTTATACAGTGTTTCATCTCCAGTGTAAGAAAACATGGAAATGAGTTACTTTAGGGGGAAATACTGTAAGAACCCATATTTTATATGAGTTTTGAATCCATTAAATGTTGGTCAAACTTATTGTTTTATACTTAATATGTATTCCTAATGAAATCATGGGTTTTTTGGGGGTGTCCATTCATTTTTTAGAGTATAGAATCCATATTTTTGGAAAAATATATAGGTTGTATTGTTAGTAGAAACCTTGCGATATAGGAAACATGGTTGGTAGTAATTGTACATGGATTTATTGTGAGGTGAACAAGTCTGCATAGTTTTAGGGAACTAGGAAACCTCAGGTGTATGCCCGTATAGCTAGTTGCAGACCTTGGACAGAGTATGAGACAATGTTTTTTCGTAGTTTTCTTAATAGTGTGCATGAAACCTTGTGAGGTCCCCTTTGATAGTGTGAAGGGAGAACGATTGTCACATAGGTTGAACAATTGTGTGACTAAACCATGTGACAAATTTAGAAGATATGGAATTACCTTTTCACCCTTAAAACTCTTATAACATTTGGGTGGATAGAAATCATGCTTTGGATATCCTTTTTAAGAAATTCCATCAGATTTTCTCCCATTTCATCATCTATACTCAGATTTGAACATTGTTCATATTTTTAGATCTGTTTTGGTAATATATTCATTAAACTTGCACCTTTCTCTATTTTCCTTTATATCAATGGAGTTATTTAGGTGTTGTTTCTTATTCCCTATCTTTTGGGTGTTTGCTTCTTCTTAATTTTTCTATCGATCTAGATAGAATCAAAGCATGATACTGGATGAGTTCTCTTATATAGACCTATGGTAGGTGTTCTAGTTCTTATCCATTTAGTTGAGATGTTTTATAATATGTTCCATTGTAGAAGACACCGATTTCACCATATGTTTCCCTTAAAGTGGATCTACTCTAAATTGATCATCTATTCTAGAACCCAATGACTTATTTAGACCCCTTGAGGTGCTGGAGGTCATCCAACTTCAAGGTATTCCATTTTTAGGGGTGTTCCCATATATTACATTTCATAATTCATGGTTTTATAGCCAAAAAACTATTAGTGTGTTTGGATATACTTGTAAATGATGTTAACAAATTTATAGAGGATGAATGTAGTGGTGTATCAAAACTAACCCCATTATAAATTATAATGAATTTAATTTAATATGAGTGGTAAGACCACATCAAATGAATAAATATACCAATGGTTACTCCCTTGTTACTGTAAAATGTTAATGAGTTATGGATTATACATTACCTAATTTTAAAGCCAATGATTACTTATCACAACTATGATTCATGGGCATGGAGACCCTTGTTAATTATGGAAATGGACATAATGATACATTGTTATATGGGCATGGAGTCATTTTATTTATTATACAATCGTGGTGTCCCATTATATATGTGACATGGTCATGGAAACCCTATATGTGATATCGAGCACGACTACCTTATACAATCATACCGAGCATGATGACCCTATACCATGATACCAAGGCATGATGACCTCTGCTATGATATATAGGCATGACAACCCTTATTGTTATATATGGGAAAGACAACCCTTGTGTTTATATACGGGCACGATGACACTTACTTTTATACTAGACATGACATCCCTTACTTTGATACTGGGCATGGTGACCCAATATTCTTATAATACAGGTATGGTGACCCTGTGATTATAATACTAGGCATGGTAACCCTTACTACTATGATATTGGGAATGACATCCCTTGATACTTATGATAATAATACTACAACTTATGGATGTCTAAGCTACACATCAAGTCTAAGATAGTAGAATTTTCCACATATATGGTTGTAGACGTCACTATATATATCGTACATATATGTGTATACAAATGGTTAAGTGATCAGACTATCTATCTTGGGTTGAAGTAGGTGCTTTCATGTTAGTTCCCTTCAAGAACCAAAACTGACCCATTTACTGTTTTTGTTACTGCTTATTTTATTTTCATACTACCATATTGTATGAACTGAATGGATATTTATAGATGTTGATGTTGGTAGCCTAATGATTTTATCACACACCCTATTTAGGGTGTCGATGGTTCTCATGCAAGGTATATGGATGAAGGTGTAGATAAGGGGAAGCTTCCACTTGTGAATGTGTGGATTCTTACATTAATTAGGATGTGATATTCGTAGTAGATGACTAGGATAGCTTGGGATGCTTGGATAGATTTTGGCCTTATAGTTCCTTTTATATATCAAGTACTTTATTGACTTCCTTCTATAATGTATTCATGTTATTCCAATTTTATAGAGACATGAATTCTTTATCTTTTATATATGATTTAGTTTACTATGTTTTATTATTATTTAGTGCATGTATATTTATACATGATTCTTATGTTTTTCCATTATTGATATGATTTCACTATTTATCTATCCATTTCACCGCTACTGCTCTATCTAGATTTCATAGTCTCCCTATTGGGACACCCTAGTCCCTAATTACTAGTCGACAACCTCTAGTGCATGAGAAGGTGCAATTGAGTCCATGTGGCCCACCAGTTTTGTGGAACTTCTAATAGAATCCCAGGTTTTTACATCAAAAACTACAATATCATATAATGCAGAATATAAAACAAAACCATGGAATGCATCACATACAAACATTAATAATTTAAAAACATGTTTTCTTCATCACACTTAATTATTTAGCAGTGGTGTTATAAAAAACTATATTTCCATGTGTAACCAATTTATTTTCGATATATATAGTCCTTATCCATTACATCATGGTGTGATAGAATAATAACACTTCAAGGTTTCAAAAACATATGAACTATAGCTTAATAATGGAATCCTACAACTATTATTTATAGAACTATAATAAAATTAACTAAACACCTCATCAATAACATCAAAAGTCATAAAACATGCTATAATTCCCCATCCACATCAATTTTAAATTATTATAATTTTTTAACTTTATTACAATAACATTTAAAATCCACCTAGATCAATGGAAACAAATGAAATTATGACATGTAACACGTCAAAAAGAGAGAATAAGAAAACCCTACCTCAGAGAAACTTTCAGATCTCAGTACCCACCATATAGAGGATAAGAAAATTGTAGAATCCAGAACCTATTGTAAAATACAAGGATCATTTTGTATCATGATGACAGATAATAAAAAATACATCCTTAACATACGACAAACCAAAGAAACATCATCGAAGTGGATCTCCAAGAGAATAATGCACAAAAAAAGGGGACAAGGGGGGATAACTCACCACTTATCTCCAACGACCAGGCACCAAAACCTAAGGATCTAGGTGACCGAAGAGAGTATTAAAGGAATAAAAAAATCTCTTAGGATTTGTCCACTAAACGAGAGGAAGGATGACTAAATGAAGGATATGTCTTCCTAAAAAGTGTTATTAACAACCTAGAATCCCCTATTTACACCATGAATTAAAAATTTATAGTGTAAATTCTATATGATTCATGGAATTAAATATATAAACTATTTTTAAGTCATGACTTATCATTGTTTTGAGTCTTCACTATAAATATGATGTCTTAGAAAGAATAAAATTAATCCATATGTTCATATTTTACAAATTTAATTAATTTCACATGATTAACCTCCACCAAAAAGTACTAAACTAAAAACCAAAAAATATATAAAACACTATTTCACAATAAAAATACACTTTTTTACATCATGAATTTCCTGATATAGTTCTGCTGTAGTTCCATTCTCCATAGAACCTTATCATCCGTCCTCTAAAAGAACTCCCATTATAAAAATAGAAATTCAATGGGATGAGAAGTCATGAAATATTAAACATTTCCCACATTTTTGGTGAACCTTATATGAATCCCAAAATTTCATATAATTCATTATTTTATTTTAACATGGGTGGGAGTGAGTGAAACACCCCAGACACACACTGATTGATCTAGTTTAACAAAAATATACTCTACCAACTATAATAAACACCATTATATATGAATGAAACACAACATATAATAATTTAACATCGTTTAAATTCAAAAAATAATAACACAATCATAAATCCCATTGTTTTTTGTCTTCCATGGTTAGATACAAAAAAACTATGAAAATTTATTCTTAGTCTCAACTCACTAGATCCCCTTATATATTTCATATGTTATACCCTTTTTCATATCATAGGAAATGGAAACATATGAATTGGATGAGAATATATTCTTAGTGAGGGAAACATAAGGGATAAAAACTGATGATCATATGTGAGCATGAAATTCCTAAGTGAATATGAGAACTTAGTCATGGTAGATAAATATTACATAATAGAATCATACCCAAGAATATATATCATAAATCATGAGTCAACAATTCTTACATTACAAATCAAGAGTAACTTGGGTATGGAAGCATGAGTAAATAACATGAGAATATAACACAAACAAAGTGTGTAACTTCTGAATAAGTGGTGAATAAGAGCATAAAAAATAAGTTAAGATTATTTACATAGATAACCATCTTATAATGGTATAGGAAAACTAGATTTCCATATTATAATATAGTTAAACCACTTGTATACCATATTTGGTTTCTGGCTAACAAAACGTTTTCCCTTTTTGGTCTCGGGCTAACCAAATTTGATTGTAAGGGCTAGGGATATCATACAGTACACCCTTTGTCTTAGGATAATAACCTATGTACTATATTGGGACTATGTTAACAACCCATGTACCCTTCATATTTTGATAACCTACTCTATACAATGGAGTTTTGGATAATATCCCGTATACTCTTTTGGTCTTGGGAAAACCACATGTATTCTATTAGTCTTGGTATAACCTCCCAATTAACCTTTCAATCACATGTCATGTAAACCAAAACCAATCCATTAGATGGATATATACTATTCCACCATCAACATATTGATAAACCATTCATATTTTTTTATACATGAACATGTAAATATTCATAATTTCATTATAGAATAATTAACCTATAAGAACTAAAGTAGTTTAATAAATAACTCCATAAAACATAATAATAATCCATCAATAAATTCATTATGTAAAGGTATTATTTGATTATATCCATATAAAATCATGATAAAAAACTCACAATTGTTGATATATTGGAAATACTCTTTTTAAAACCTTTAGGAAAATTGATTAGAAAAATATTTCGTTTCATTTTTTTGAATATACTTTGAAATAATATATCTTTTACAATTGGGAGGGTAAAAATTAATTTTGGATAACTAAGAAATATTTTAATTGAAACTTTATTGTGGAATGCAATGTAAATGGAAAGAAAATGAAAACAAATGAAATGTTCTTAAAAGGTAGATTATTTTCACACTATTTTATGTAAATACATGTGAATTTAAAATAAAATCAACCCCCCCTTTAATGTTGTTTTAAATAAGAATAGAGAAATGATTCAAAAAATTTATTTCAATATATATATATATCCAAATAATGTAATTATTAAAATAAAATAATGGTAAATTATTTTGGACATTGAATGTGAAAAAATATATGAAGTAGGATGAAATAAATTATTAACCTTTTAAAATGAATTTAATGAAACCCACATCATTGAAAATAATAATAATAAATCCTTTTTGAAATTAATTTTGTGAAATAATTAGTGTATAAATTTTAATACATATTTATAATTAAAAATAAAATTGAAAATACACATGGTATGAAGGAATATGGACATGAAGGAGAAAACGTTATTAGAGATTATGTGAATTATTCTTAACAGTGTTACATTTTCAAGAAAATTTAAATCCATAAAAGAGTATGATTATGAAGTGAAAAAGTAAATTTATAAGATAATAATCAGGAAATAAAATATATTAAAATCATTTGTTTGACGAAACTAAACATTGTATAATTATGTTCATGAATAAACATTATAACTAATATAAAAGATATTTGAGTCAATAAAACCCCACTTGTCATTAATATGGTATGAGTAAAAAGTAATTGAAATAATTTATATCATATAAACAACTAGATACAATGAATATATGATAAATATGATATTTCATGTCAACATGTATGTATATAAACTATATAAAATAAAATATGTCTGTAATAAAAAAATCACATAATAAAGGGAAATTGAGAGGAAAAAACATTTAGATTGGATTTCAATGTAGTCGTATTTTCCATAATAACTGGTATGATAAAAGAAGTCTCATCTTATATATTAAATGTTATATAAATTATTTATATTGATTTATTATATAGTTATTACTTTTTTTTAAATTTATTAATAGTCATCGGTTAATAGCTGTTTCAACCATTCATTATTAGTATTCAATATGATGATTTTAGTAATTATTCCATGTTCATGAGTCTATAATCTAGAAAACAATGAATTTTTTGAGATATATTCTACTTAATTAGGTATGATGTTCTATATCCAATCAATGGTAGTTTTAGGTGTAATTCACCAAGATGATATCCATAATGTGCTTATTTAGGTGAGTTCTAAAAAATAAGAGGCTATATATTAATAGAGAGTTAAATAAGAATATATCCAATAATGAATTAATAAAATATTAAATCCATCATTTTTACAATATATAATAATAATTTGTTATTTCTTAATCATTCATGATATAAGTACTATCATTTCATTCATGTTGGTGGTCGAACCAACCCAATTGAGAGGGTGTTATAGAAAATTAATATGTAAAAAAATAGAGTTATATTTTGAAAATATCATTTACATAGAATCATAATTAATTTAATAAAAAATTATTGTTGTGTTGAATGAGGTTTAATATGTGCGGAGGTGAGTATATAAATAAAAAGGAAAAAATATCTTGTTACTTACATTGATGAAATGTGTCAATCTCACAATGAAATCCCTTCGATGGAAGTTATTTGGCATCATTTTGGATATTTGAGGCTCCCAAACAATGGATAATACTTGATTTGATTAATAATGGGAAATTAATCTAATAGTATGTGAATTATAACATTGATTTGAAAGGGGTATAAGAGGGAACATTTTATAAGAAAAATTGAGGGATATTTCCCTTGAGACATATGTTTGGTGAAAGGTAAGGATAAATAAATTTTGGAGTTAAGTTAGTTAGATGAGGATATGTTGGGGGAAAATGATCTAATTGTTACAAAACCTAACAAAGGTCCTATAAAACGTTTTAATTTCTTAGTATGTAAAAATAATTAGCTATAATAAATTAATTATTTGTAACCCTTTTCACCGTGTTAAATTATTTAATATGTTTATTATTCATTGAATAAAAATATGTGAACACACTTCAAACATTATATTGTAATTATAAATAAATATTTTGACTATATTTAATATATTTTTATTTAAATATATGATAATAATAACTTTTTTATTAAAACATATAACAAATAGAAAAATAGTTTTCGGTATAAAAATTGATTATTTAAACTTTTGTTTTGTAATTATTATGTCGCATAAATTACTTATTGAATGAGTGTTAATAAAAAAAATTTTCTATTAAAAAATTACATTAATATCGTAATTTACAATAGATAAATTTATCTATTTTATATAAAAATAAAATAACCTTTTAGAGCATTTATTATGAATATGTCTTTTATCCATATGGTGGCAATTACTTTCAGACTAGTAACTTATTTTAAAAAAAAAACTAAAATCAGTCATATACCCAAATATTAAATACTAATTGAAAATATTAATTAAATTTTATTTGATTTATTATCTAAAATACATAAAAAATTAATATAAATACAAAAATATAGAAATCATTAAATTAGTTTTAAAAAAAATAAAATTTTCATGAAAAATAATATTTTTTATTCCATTCTATAAAAATATCATTATATGAATGTAGAATTTATTTTTTTATAATTATATTTTATTAATAACATTATTCAATAGTTTTAAATTTAATTTATTATGGTAAAAATAAACAATACTTAAAAATAGTTCTTTGAAAAATATCATTTCATAAACTAATTATAACCAGATCCAAAACAAATATATTTTTTCTATTATAAAAATTTGAATATTTAAATATATTGGTTTTGAAATATTTCATTTTATTCTATAAATTCATTAAAAATTTAAATAAAAGTAATAATAATTAATTTATATATATAACAAAATATTTATTTAAAATGTTATATTCCTGTTTCATCCTAGAATAACTTTTTAAAAAAAATTAATATCAAAAAATACACAAATCTGATATAACTATTATACACATGCATACCGAACAATCATATATCAAATAAATATTTTTCCAATTACTATATTTCCAACAATAATATTTATAGCAGTCTAATTTCATTCATATATATTGTTTTAGATATATTAGTAGAATAATTCATCTTATTCATTTATTTCCCTCTAAACATGTATATAATGTTTCAAATTCTCTAACATTATTTATGTAATTGATATAAAAGTTATGACCATAATTGAAACCCATAATGATAATGATTTCATGTTAAATGTATTATTATTAAATTTTTGCCTTTTTCCAATTGTACATATCTAAAAAACCCATTGGTTTCTCAAAATATATTGATCGGGAATTGGTAATTTTTTATCTCAATAAAATGTGTCACATTTGTTTTTCTAGAGTTTTATATAAAGCCGAAAATTCAAAAATATAATTCATTTATTAGAAATTTTATACTAAAATATTGAGGCATTACATTCTCCCCCATTAATTAAATTGTATCCTAACAATTTTATTTATCTTTATATAATGAAATATAGGCAAGGGTTTCAATAAAATTGACATTATTGAAGATATAATTTCTTATGGGGGTATAAAGCTCACATAGGATACCCAATGAAACATATATTTTCCCTTATAATTAGAATATACCCCCAAAAAAATTCCCCAACCATTTGAGTTATGTACACCTCATCAAGGCTTATTGAGATCAATATAATCTTTAGAGTTCATAGCTAGACTTGAACCAATGGATTATTATCTAATGATATTATATATGATATGTAAAATCCCTATCCTAGTATAAAATATTTGTTATTTATATCTTTTTTTTCATCATAGTTCTTCTTATGCTGGGTTCACTTATACTTAATAATATAATGTAAATAAATAAATAAAACCTCCTTTGATTCCAAATTATACTCCATGCACACACAATATTGAATATATTATAAAAATAACATACTTTACAAACTCTCTATGATAAAAAATGAGTGTACATGAGTATAACATACATAAAGTTTTCAGAAATAAAATCTCAATATAATAACACAATCCCCAAAACTAGTGGCTTAGTGTATCTGGATAATTGAAACATAAAAAACTAAGAAAATTTATTTTTAGTTTCACTAGACAAGAACCCCTTAGATACATGCAATATGTTACACTCCTCTTCATATCCAAGGGGATGGAAAAAATTAGAAATTTGTGCCATCAGATTCTCTAAAAAGGTAAGTATAAGAGTTAACAATAAATGATCATAAGTATTCTTATAATGTATATAAGTTTTTGAGAACATAATAATGTTAAATGGAAAAAAGGAAATCATATGAAATAAAACATAGATAATAAATTATGAGTCGTGAATTAAAAAATGAATCATATGACATGAGTAAATGGGGTATGAAAACATGAGTCAATAAGATGTGATGATAAAAAAGGAAAGACAAAAAACTAAGGAATTATCTATTAATATTAGTATAAAAAATGGGTCAAGATTTAATAATAAGGAAATAATATTGTAATTGGATTGTATAACCACCTTCCAGTAGTATCACAATTAGATTTTAAGAAATATATATTTTTTCAAATAAATTAAATTTCTTTGATAGCTTGTTTTACACACAACATCGAGTTTAGAAGAACCATGATATTATTTTAAAATATTATTATAACAAAGAATTTGGATTATAAGGTATTAATAGTAATAAATTATTTATCAAAATTCATGGTTTACCCATGTATAAAAGTAATTCATTAGTTAAAAATTAATTAGAACTGGAAGAAACATTTTAAAATAAAGGATAGTTTTTTAATAAAAATTGTTTTTATGTGTAGAATGTTTTTTTATCCTATTTAATTAAATTAATCACTATTTGTGATTTTTAGTAAAATTAATATATTTTATCAGAAATAATTTTTTTACATTCATCTAATATTTTTTATTATAAATTGGACATTAATAAATAATGTTTTATTTATAAAATATCTTTTTTTAGAAAGCGATTTTTTCAAATTTTGTGCACCTACATTAAAAATAATTTTTGTCAGTTATATATGCTAAATAAGATAATATGAATTAAATATCATTAATTGGGTGATTCAAATTAGGTAAACATGTATGTTTTATTTCTGGTGAATATGAATAAAATATGTGGTAAATTTCATCACAACTTTAAATGGTAAATGAAGTTAATCCTAGTTTAAACTAAGGGATATGGATATAATTTTCATCCCTAGTCTTATTTTATGTATTTAATTCAACAGTTTTCACCCATGGCACAATAATTATTAGTTTAATGTACTATTTTCACTAAAAATGTCATATATAATATTTAAATTAATAAAAGTTACAAAATGTCACTCTCTATTTTTAACACCCCTTTGTGTCCATATAGGTAAAAATCACATCATTGGTGAATAAAAGTGTATATTTTAAGAATAATGAAATCAGTTCCCTGATATTAATTTTTTTACTAATTATATAATAACTTTAATTTCATCTACAACATTGATGTAGTATTTTTCCAATTAATAAAAAAATAAATAAAATAATTTGAAAATATTAAAAGTGACACAATATTAATATCTTAATGTTTCCTAATAAGTTTCAAGATATATATGAAATATTTGTGAGGTTTTAAATCATTATATTATAATTCATCCATCATCTTGGTGTATTTAATGTTTAAATCAATCAATAGTGTTAAAAATGACATTAATGATATTTAGTAATAAATAATAATGTAATAATGATATACAATTCATAAAAATTATAAATTTGTCCAAATTAATGTAATATGGTTTTAAACATCCCCATGGTCTATTTATCAGTTTTTTTCATTATATGGGATCATAATTAACTCTTAATGTGTAGAAAAATTTAATATTACAATAATTGTCAAAAGGGTTAACATGAGGTTAAAACTACAAGATAAGGGTGAATAAGTGATTTGAACATGTAAAAATTTTATTATATGAGATTATTTCAACTAATAATCATATTTTTTATTAATTAGATCAATTTTTATCCATTTTTACACCACAATTATGTTATATTAATTTAATATTTTATGAGATTCCAAGAGTTCCGCTCCACTCAATTATAAATGGGAACCCCTCCTTTCTCCTGTTGAAACTAATTTGTGCCTTATAAAAATTCCAACCTATTCCTATTTTTATTCTATACTTCCCTATCCACATCATATAGATTATTTTATTCACAAAAATCCTACCCTATAGGTGTTTAGATGAGATCCATAGGAGTCACCTCAAAAAATAAGTAATATCATTAAATGATAATTTTTTTTAAAAATATCCCTTAAATATATTATATTTCTCATAAAATAATAAAATATTTATCCAAAATATAATTAAATTGTATTATGATTATGATAACATCATTATACACTATCTTTAACATTAAATTGGAAGTGAAATTTTCACTCGGGCACACGTATGACTTACCGTATCCCCATAGTGATACAATTTATTTTCCATCACGGTCTATTTTTAATGGGTTTTATGACATGTTTAATATTTATAAATTATATTTATGAAAACATTATAACCTTAGAATTATAATATTATTTATACCATCTTACCATACTATCCTTTGGGAAATGAAAACATTTCTCATCCGTATGTGTGGACTACCACCTCCAAGAACCAACTTCATTCATTTTTCATTTGTATTTTACATAGATATTAATGAAGATGAATTGGATAAATATATATAATATATATGAAATAATAATTACCTTTTATTTTTGATTTAATACTCAACTTTATTTCTTCCATTCACAGAAAATGGATACAACATTCTTTCATATGTATGACTTATCGTCTCTATGAACGGTGTAATTCATTTTTTATCCCTAACTTTTATGGACGACTATATATATATAATGTATATATATGATATTTATACAATGATTTAAATTCTTTATATGATATAATAGTTTCAATAGTATAAGTAATGAAATAATGAAACCCAAACATACCTAAAAATTGAAGAAAATATCACCCCAAATAGTGATTTTAATAAAGAATTATTAATGAATGGGTGATAAATGGTTAAAATTAAATCATATATATTTTGATATATATGATTATTTATTATATTAATATTTATAAAAACATATATTTATTGTACAAGTGGTTTCATAACATATGAATGACGTCAGACCAGAGGTAAGGGGTTTACATTACCTTTTCATTTTTAACGACATTGTTCATTATTAAATTTAAAATTAGGAAAAAATAGGGTTTTAATCTCAATAAACTCATAAATTTTCTTTAACTCTGGTTACTTGTTGAAAATAAATGTTTTCCTTTTATTTTACATACCTTATGTATTCAATATATCGAAAATATTTTTTTTAAGGAAAATTGATGTCATTTATCTCTTTGATCAAAAAAACTTTTTATTCAATGTAAATTATTTATAAAACTATTTTAGTGATGGTTGTTAATATTATCCATTGATTTTTTAAATTCATTTTTACCCACGGTTTTTTTTTTAAAAAGTTTTTGAAAGATGGGGGTTCAAAACCCATTGGGCGCATGTACTGTAGCAGTACTATAGTAGCGGTGGTATTATTGATCGGCAGGTACTGTAGTGGTGGCAGGGCACTGTAGTGGCGGCGGTACTGTGCGAGTACTGTAGTAGCCGGGTTACTATTCACAGAATGGGAATTGGGCCAAAAATTTGGGGCTACGGGCTATGTATTGGGATATAATCCCACTAGGACTTTGGGCTATGTAATGGGTCTCCCTCTACCCAGTTAAAAGATGTCTTTTCTTTGTTTTATTAACAAAAATTAGGCTTCAGCCCCAACCTTTAAAAAAAAATATCTAGCCATCATGGATACTAAATTTTTATAAAACCCCTTTTCATGTTTCTATTTATAAAATTCAATATTTCTTTTTCAAATTATTTTGGAAATTTTTATATTTTAATGAAATATTTTCAAAATTAATTTTCTATTTTCCTCAAGAATGATTTAAATATTGTTTGATTCACCAATGGAAAAACCATTCAATTTTGATTATAATTTATTATGAATATATTCCAAGTATAACATCTTTATTCATTACCTGGGTGGTTTATGTTTATAATGGCATGATGCTTATGAAAGTTGTTCCATTCTACATGAGTTATTCTTTAATAAAATGTTTTTGAAACCCATTTCTTTTCATGGGTTCTTATATATTGAAAGGATTATGATATTATGCCACACATATGTATAATTTTTATTATGTGGTGGGTGGGACCTAAATCTCCCTAAAATGAATTGGGTAATGATTAATATCTCTTGAGATAAACTGGACTGGAATGGGGATTGAGAATAGTTCAGTAAGGGACTTTATCCACTATGTTAGTCTCGGGAGTGAATGTTGACTAGTTTTATGGTTTGGGGAGTAAGCCCATTCCAATAAGATGGTATTGGAAAAAAAATACTTTAATACTAAGGATATGATTTCAAATTATTATATGCACCAAATTCCATGGATTCTGTCTATAATATGCTCACATTGGTCATGTTATTTTATTCCTTTATGATTCATGTCTCATAAACAACAAATACTTATTCCATGACTCAAGAATATGGTCTATGATATATAGGGTATTATTTCAAAATGTTAATATTTAGTTGTTATTTTCTTTTAATCATTTTATTTTTATATTATCACTGATATCTATATTTTTAAACTTTATTAAACATCATTTCTCACACTTTCTTATGTTTCCTTTCCTAGATTTTGAATATTTTTTATGTGTGATATGTCAGTGAAGGGTGATAGTTATGAATATCTATATGGGAGATGATGTATAGTGATTAGGAAAATATTATTTATGTTTCCATGTTTCTAAATATACTAGACCTATATGATTATAGCATGGACTGTTATTTTATATAATGAAAATCCATACACATAGATTTACTATCTATGTATGAAAATTATGGATCATTATAGTTGGTATTAGAAAAATGTTTACTAAACTATTGGAAACTATTATTAGAAAAATTTAGTGAAGACCATGGAGATAACTCCATATACATAATAAAATACAATATTTTTTATAATTATCATGATAGAAATATTCTAAACCAATGGTTTCATAGAATATTGTGTCTTGATTTAGACATATGATAAATTATTTTTCATGATTATGTGGATTACACTATGACTATTATTTCTCACAATATGATTTTGGATTTAGTAAATAGATATAACATGATGAAATTATGTTAGTGCCAAATGAGATAGATAACGAAGTGATTTTACTCAGGAGAAACAAAATTTTATGTGAGAAGGAATAAAAAATAAAATTACTATTCTCAAAAAAAATATTCTCAAGTTATATATAACGATGATATTTAAACCAATAAAAGGATTGAATAATGTTCCATTGATTACTTAATGAGGAAACTCCCATTGTTTTTGTGGGTCCACTAAACTACATATGACTGAGAAATGGATAATTATAACTGAAAAATATATTTTATGTTCTTTAGTGCCTAGAATATGACAATATTATTCTAGCTATTTATTGTTTGGAAGGAAAAATAGATCAAAGATTTACTATAAAAAACATAAATAAATATGAATTAAATGAGTATAGGTAGTGGTATGATATTAATATCTAATTTATAATTAAGTATTTTCATCATTTTATTCATATAAAAAGGGAGACGTAATTTAGTAAGTTCAAATAGATGGGTGGTTAATCTGTTGGTACCTATGTTGAAACGTTTTCTAGATTTTTGAGGTATGCTTATGGTAATATCATCTATCCTAAAATTATTTTTGATGAATTATTCATTTTCTTAAAAAAAACATTCTGAGTACATTACCTATAATGAAATTAATTAGATATGAATAAATAGTTCTATGTATTATCAAGGTGGTGATGGAGATTAGAGTTACTCATCAATCTCATTTTTTTGACAAGAAGAGAAATATGGAATTCTATGAAAATTATAGAAACCATAGATAGAAGAACATGAACCTTCATTTATGCTCAACATGTGTATTGAAACATGGGGGGATATTCTTAAGAAAATAGTTAAATGTCTCACTTATGGAATGGGAGGTCTTCTAGAAATTGGATGCCAATGTGATGGGAAGAATTCAGATAATTATGTGAATACATATAAATCACCATATAATGCACCACCCTCACTCTAGTGTTTCAAATTCAAGTATTATGGTAATTTTGATAACTATTTCCCAAATATGAATGTTAATGAAAATGATCGATGTCACGAATCACTTATTCCCAGAGACAATGGGAAATCTAATGTGATGACTCTTTATGATCAGGTGTGTGATAATTAAATTGTGAAAGGTACATATATCATCCACTCTAGAACTGCTAGAGTCTTATTTGATTTTAAATTTACCCACTCTTTCACATCTAAAGACCTTTTCTATGGTATCACAACACCACCTCAAAATTTTGATGTTTAGTTAGTAGAAAAAACCTTAATGGTATGATGATAATATCCCAAGGCTATGATTCTTCTCTAGTTGATGTTTTTTATTATGTGATTCTTAAAAATCCTATAATTTTTCCTCTAGTTTAATTTAATGTTATTTTTTTTAATGTATTAGATATCTTTGTATAATTCCCATGCCTATTTCCAATTATGGTATTCCAAGTAAAATATTTTGAAAAAACCTATGATCATTTATCATCGTGATAATAAATATGAAATCCTAATGTAAATAACATTAATATTATGAGTCTTGATTAAAATTCAAAAGTGGAATCCATCTCAGATAATTGGGGAGATACTCAACCTCAAAGATATGGATATTTCGTAAGAGTTCATTTATTTATTTTTGGAAGGATTTCTTGGTCTTACAAAAAATAGTGGAGTTTATTTTTCTATAAAACTCAGACCCGGTGCTACACCTATATTTAAGACTCTATATAGAATGGACTTAATTGAGTTTTAATAATTAAAGAATAAACTCCATGAGCATATTGAACAGGAATTCATTCAACAATGTCTCTCACCATGGGGCTCACCTTCTATTTTTCTTATGAGGAAATATGGATCAATTATACTCAAAAACTATTATCAAAAACATAATAAGATCAATATCAAGAACAAGTATCATATACTACGTATTGAGGCAATTTTTGGTCTACTTCACAAAGATCAATACTTTTCTAAGAAATATCTTTATTCACGATATCTTAAGTTGAGGATCGTAAAGAGGGATATACAAATTATATCAATCAGAACATTTTATGGAAACTATGAATTTATTTTGATTCTATGTGGTCATAATAATTCCCCCTCTATCCTCATGGATTTAATGAAAAAAATATTTATGGAATTCCTTGATTTTTTTGGTATTCTATATAGATGATAATTATATATATTCATAGTGTAATAAAGGGAATGATTATCACTTGAGTATTGTGATAAAGACCTTGAGGAAGGAAAAGCATTATAAAACATTTACCAAGTCTCAATTTATTCTTCAAAAAGTTTCATTCATGGGTCATATAATATGAAGTGATGGTATATCATTAGTCCATTAAAAGATAGATGTTGTTGAATGTTGTTTCATGATAGAATCTATGATTGAGATCTAAATATTTCATAGTTTGGATGGGAATTATTTGGGATTTGTGGAGAATTTTTCATCATAATCAAATAAACTAACCATGTTAACTTGGAAGGGAGACAAGATGTATTAGACAGATGAATGGGGAAAATATTTTAAGTACTAAATATACGTATTTTTAGAGAACCTCTGATTATAGTACCCTATAGTGGAGAAGTTTTTATAATGTAGACTTATGTATTAAATAATGGACATGTATGTGTTCGAATACATTATCATATAGTTATCGCTTATGACTCAGGATAATTGATTGTTCAAGAGGAAAATTACCCAACTCATGATTTGGACTTAGAAACAATTTTTTTATTAATTTTATGGATGAATTATCTCTATGGAAAAATTAGGGACATATAAACTGCTCAAAAAAGTGTAAATTATAATTTCAATACAAAAGAGCTGAACATGTTCCAAAGATGATGTTCAAAGCTGATTAAATATTATTACTACTTAATACATTACCACCATTGAAAGGTGAAAATTTTGGTTAATGCTCTTAATTTGAAGGATCATTCTATAATATCATTGATTGGGGTTACAAAATATATGATATTAAAAGACGCGAATATGATGGATCTTGAGATATTTAAGTAATTGGAGAAATTATATCTTTATCAAATGTGTTTTCAACCATCTATCCAAGTGTATATTAAAGAGGTGAAAAAGGAAGATATAGAATTGTAAAAGAAGGTGATACATATCAAAGAGTTAAACCTTGGTTGTATAGGAAAAATAATACTCATGAATTGTGTACATATACCTTTAGTACCATATTTGAACATGAAGTTATAGAATGAATTTCATAATTCTCCATTCTTTATTAATCCTGGATATACGAAGTTGTATAGATATTTGTAAGAGTATTTATGGGGGGATGGAATGAAGTGATATATTGTAGAGTATTCTTCTCTATGATTATTAAATAATAAATTTAAGACTGATAAATAGAATCTTAAGAGGATGTTATGACCATTAACCCTACTAGAATGAAAATTAGAAAAAATCACTAGGGAGTTTTTCATCGGACTCTCAAATGAACCTAAAGGGAATAATTATATATCTATTATAGTTGACCACATTATGAAGTCAACACACTTTATATCAATTATAAAATATTTCTCTCTTGATTAACTTACATGGTTACACATTAAGAAAGTGATTAGATTTAATGTTGTACCATTATCTTTTGTATTTGGTTAGGATATAAGTATTTACTCAAAGTTTGGATAAGTCTTAATAAGTCTCTAGATACAGAATTAATTTTTAACACTTCAAATCATCCTTAGATAGAGAGTTAGTATGAGAGGACCATTTAAAACTCTAAAAGAAATTTTGAGAGCATTATTTATGGATTTTAAAGTTGATTGGGATCAAACAATTATTTTAGTATATTTTTCATACAACAATACCTTTAACATTGTCATTATATAGAACCTTATGAATCCTTCAATGGTAGTAATTGAAAAAATACTACATATTTAAATGAAGTAGTAGAATGAAATCTACTGATATCTAATCAAGATGAGTAAATGGTATAGAAGGTTAAATATATTGAATAAAAAATAAGAACATTATAAAATTTAGAAAACAAAAATTATGATGACAATCATTAGATAGAAATAGTTTTTGAAGTTAGTGATAAGGTATTATTACAAATATTTCATTAGGATATGGTGATGATTTTTGGAAGGAAGGTAAAGATAAGAACTAATTATATAATTCCTTTTGATATTCTCTATCATATCAGGATATTAACTTATCTATTTCCTCTCCAAAACCATATCTCTCATATTCATGAGGTGTTCCATGTATATCTCATAAAGAAGTACATACTATATTATTCACATGTACTGACTATATAGGCTATAAAATTGGAGAAAGACCATTCTTAAGAGGAGAAACTAGCATAGATTTTAGATTATAGTTAGAATGTGTTATGAAACAAGACCACTCACTTGGTTAATTTTTGATGGTGAAAACACTAATAAGAGAAAGCTATGTAAGAAAATGAGGATATGATGCAATAGATATATCCTCAGTTATTTGTATTAGAGCAATGGAATTTCAAGGGAGAAAGTTATTTTGGGGAGTAGAATATTGTAACTGATAATAAGAATTCATATATACTTTTATTCTATCTTTTAATTAAATATTTTTATTGATTTATTTAATAATATTCCTGGAATGTGCTTAATTTTGCAGGAATAATGCATCACATGATTCAAAGGAAGAAATGAAGAAAAAGTAAATAATTCACCTATTACACATTGTGAATCATAATTACACATTGTGTAATAGGGTTTCACAACATGTGACAAGTTGTGAGAAAAGCGATGAACCATTTCGTGAAGTTCACAGAGAAAGTATAGAGTACATGTTGTGAATGATCCACACATGACATGACATTAGTTAAAAGAATTTCATGAGAAATCCACTCTGACAGAATAACTGGAAGACTCATACATGCTGTGAGTCCTCAATACATGGTGTGTAAGCAGTCAAAACTTGTAAATTGGTCCCGATATGCATGAGGCACGCAGGATATTCAAAAACCATGAAGATATATGTGGATCAATGACACACGACATGTAACACTATAACACATCATGGTCCATTTCACCAATATATACAGCACCTCAGTAGAATATTTAAGGGGATCCTAGAGCAGATACTTCACTTTGTTTTTGTTCCCTTAAAGTTTACTTCATCCTTTCCCCTCTCAAACTCAAAATTTATTCATTATTTCATAAATTATTTTATTCAAGATCCATGGATTGTGTTGTATTTATCAAATTCAATTTTCATTTCTTTACTTACTGTTGTTTATCTTTGATTACCAAGGAACATGTGTTAGATACATTTATGCTTTCAAGTAGTCATTTTATTAGAATTTTGATTTATCTCTATTAAACATTGATTTGATGATTATTTAACTTTTTTGAAAA
Source organism: Viscum album (assembly GCA_963277665.1). NCBI lineage: Eukaryota > Viridiplantae > Streptophyta > Magnoliopsida > Santalales > Viscaceae > Viscum > Viscum album. The sequence goes on from CAUJRU010000603.1 coordinate 258,642, forward strand.
TTCAAACCATTGAATGATTACGAACTATTTAATTTCAAATCAATTAAACATGTTAAGTATGATTTTTAGTTATTTATTCTTTTCTGCTGCTACCTTGAAAGGCTAAACCACTCAAGGGTAGGGATCAAGAGTATATGTATCTGAATTCATAATAAAATCATTAATTATAATTTTGGAAACCCTAATGGATAAGTAATCAGGATAAATAATGAAATTCTTTGTAATTAATTAGAATTCTCCTCAGTATGGGATATCCAAGTGGAAGACTCTGTCCTAATTGAAGTAAATTATGCTACGGCCGCTATCCTAGGATAATTTCTTCCATTAAACCCAAGATTAATGCAAATAGGTTGTCATTATCTCCCTATCAAGGAATAGTTATCTCCTAGTTAGAGATAATTGACTTGAACAATGTCAACCAGTGACTTCCTCTTACTTCATAGCCTAAACTCAAGGACCCTTTCAAGATCATAATTAAGATTATTCTTCTTACAGATTCATAAAATTGATCCTGATCCCTCTTTAACCATTTTAAGAAACCATAAATAATTGATATAATAAACTACCAAACCAAATAAAGTTCAAAGGAATCCTATCTGAAAGGGTCTCAATCCATTAACATCTAAGATCCACCTTCCTCTCTATGAGATCGACCTCAGACTATCGCTATACAACGCCCTAGTTGTAATTGATGTTTGGGACGATGATAAATCTATTCTGACCGCATCTCATATGAATTCAATCATGTGTGCGGGTGCATCAAATTTTGTCATGGCGCTATTGTCAGGGAAGCATCACCGGATTTTCCAAACCACTAGCAAGAAACCTAGAATTACCTTTCTATAACTCCATTTCCCTTATTTTCCTTTGAGATTCCCTTGCATCCTCGTTTTCTACCATATAGTTTATATTCTAATATCCTTTGACTCATTCATGGAATATTGAGTCAGAATAACCTCTAGCATTTGATACTAAGATGAAAAGGTATCTTTTTTACACCTACTGTTAGCAATGGTTGAAAAACACAACCCGATGTGACTCAACCCACCCAACCCACCAAAACATCACCAAGTAATTCTAGTGGAACTCCCGATTCATGAAGAGAAAACCCACATGGATTATGCCTTTCCATCAATACATAGTGTAATCCCAAGCATTGTTAATTCCCTCATACAAGTTCATACCTTCAAAATTAAACCCGGACTCATTCATATGATCCATAACATGGGGAAATTTAATTTCCTTAAAAGAGAAGACCAACATGATCAAATTACTAACTTCTTAGAAGTTTGCGATACCTTTCGTGTAACAACCCGAGATTTTTTGAGAATTATTATTTTTAATTTCATTGATGTCTTGTGTTGTACGCGACACCAAAATTAGCTTGTTCTATACGCAACACCGTATACGCAACACTATTCTTGGCTTGTGTAACACAAAATATCATGTTCTTTGATAGAAGTTATTATACGCAACATTGAGTGTGTATATATATATATATATTCAATGTATAAATGAAATATGGTTGGATTCTATTATACAAAAAAACAAAGGAATCTTGCACTACAGGCAACCCTGACTTGGCTTTCTTTACACATAATCGTGACCTTCCATGATAGCGTGTGTTGTACGCAATACTGAGTTTCACTAAACAACGATATGTTATTAAAATATAATATAAACTAGCCGTTATGAATAGTAATACCTACTTTTTGAAATTTTATTTTTCAAAATGGACTTCATTTTTTGATTCGGAATATCGAAATTAGAGTAGGGTGAATTTTTTTTATTTTTCTGAAAACTTTAAATTTTTGATGAATAGTGAAAACACTGTGTTACTATTTAAAAACCGAATTTTTATTTAAATAAATATGTATTTTATTTAAATTTATTTTAGGTCAAAATTGATACATAAATCCTATATAAGTTCAATGTAATTCATTGGAGTCATTTTATAATAATTTTAGACATATCAAAATTTTATTGAACTTTTCACTGTCTTTTACCTACCTCCTTGGAGAATTTGAAAATTTACATAAAACATAATTTTACTGCTTCAGTGAGTGGAATTTTGAAATTCCGAGAGACACGTTTAATGTTAATGAGTAAAATGTGGTTCAATAAGATAAAAATAATTTTAGGTGAATAGTAACTTTTTACTTTTATTTACCACGGTTAAAAGTAAATAGGGTAATTAAGGGTAAAAATGATATTATTATTACCCTAAAACATGTTCTAATTCTATTGGATAAGTATAATTTGAACAAAAACAACCTTATGAATATAATATTATCATTTAGGTCCACTTGGATTAGATTAGATCATTTATAATTTTTTAATTCAAAGATAAGTTAAAAGAGTTAAAATCAAAGTTTAATAACTAATTTTTTTAATATAGGGTTATAAATAAGATAAATTCGACTATAAATATTCATTAGAAATATAAAAATATTTCCTACATAATAGTATTTTATTTATAATTTTTAAACCTTAAATAATTTAATTTATTTATAACACAATGATGATGTAGTAATTACCTCATTAATGAAATATTAACATAATTGATGTTATAAATACCAAAAAAATGTAAAAAAGAGAGTTTTTATGAATTACACTAATTTTATAGGTTAATATGACATATTATAATTGAGATAATTAACTTTTTATGAACTAATCATGTTGTTATGATTTTTAAAAAAATCAACTACCAAATAGTGTCAAAATTGACATAAAATAGTTTTTAAGACAAATATTATATTATTAATTGATATTATATTCATAAAAATATAATTATCTGCCAAATGACTTAGATAAGGTTATATATATTAATAATGAACCACTTGGGGTTCGTTTGGCTTGTTATAGTTTGTTTATTAACCATATAGTGTAAGAAAACAAGAAGACACGATGAAAAGTAAATTATTTAACTTAGAGTTAAATCTAAATGATAAGGTTAAAATAGTAACATAAACTGGTATAAAACCTATTGGTTGAAAGGATTTCGACCCATACCCACTTTATCTTCTAAATAAATCAATTTGGAGCTATTATAAACCAAATATGACTTTATTGTAAAATAATATTTTAAGTTTTTCCAAAGGTGCCCCTCTCCTCCCTTATAAAAAGGGCACCCCTTCCCTCTTCTCTTCACACCCTTTTGATCCTCGAAGATAGGCCAAACCCTACCAATTACTCTTCTAGACCTCTATAGTTATATTATAGAGGTTTTTTTCTTCTCAAAATACCCACTCTAGTGCCCTAAGAAGATGTTTAAAGGAGGTGCGTCGAGGAAGAGGTAATCTCTTCTACCGACTCTTTGAAGTTTCTTTCTTCTTCTACTTCCTCTTATTTAGTTGTTTCATTATAAAGTAATAACATAAGTATTAATTATATACTGATATTTTATTATAAATATTAAACAATCCTATTTAACCTTCTATCCATCCTACAAAAAACAATATCACAGCGCGTGCGTACGTACAGAATACCGTCTCCACGCCGTGGTGTAATAATTGTTTCCACCACCATCTTACTTGGATGGGTATAATGGTGTAAATAATAACTATATATGATTATTATAACATCATACTTATTCTAAGATATTATATCATCCACTCCAATTCCATTCAATAAATATGGGAATGATATAATCGCTCGTGCGTACGTACGGATTACCGTCTCTACGACACGATGAGATTCATTTTCCATGTTAACAATTCAAGAATAATTATAAAGTATATATAATAAGTAATCATGAAATATATGACATAATAATGCTACTTTATTTATATATATATATATATATGTGTGTTTCATCTACTTAATTCCATTCAATTCAATAAGGAAACGAAAAACAGCGTTCATGTGTACGTACGACCTACCATCTCCATGAACGGTGTATTTATTTCAATTTATCGATCTAGTATATATAGGTATATTATGAATATATATTATATATAAATCATTTTTTATATTTTTTAATTAAGTAATCATGATCTAAGTAATCATATTAATTATTGCAAGTAAAAACATGGATGATAAATGAAACAATTTTACCCAAAACGCTGCTTTAACATGGAATTGACAAATGAACAGATAATATAAAGTTGTAAGTGAATCATATAGGATATCATAAATATTATTATGGTTCTATTAAAAGTTAATAATATTTTTAAACCCACTATATAGGAGTATCATACACATACAGAGGAAATTTGACATAAGGCAAGGGATAATTATTCCAATCTCATTCTTATCCAAGATTGTTTATTCGTAAGTATTTATTGGGGTTATGTTTATTATCCATGTCCATATTTTCTCAAAAAAACAATTCATAAAATGTTTACTTTTATTTCATGTATGTTTAAAGTCATTTTTACCCTTTTTTTTACTTTTAACACATCATATAGAAGGAATCTTACTTTTGTTTACCATACGAGGTACTTTTTGACTTTTCTGACAAAAGTAGGAGGAGAATGTTTTTTTAACTTATACGGCATGAACAGATTATTAAGGTTTTATAACGCCTTATTTCCATGAAGCATTCTGTACAATATTTCATGATTATTTTCAACAAAATCACTTCTTTTAAAATTGCATGTCATTTTGTGAAAAGAAAATGATTTTGAAGAAGAAAGGATATTTTCTTCAAGAATTCATTTCAAGTGTTTTGTCAAAACTATTTTACATCTAAGATGAAATTTCACGACCCGACCCAACGGGGCTCGAGCTGCGACTCCCCAAGCCCGCCTCCAATAGGCCAGGGGCTGGCGACCAGCGCCGAGTAGGCTATCACACACATGGGAGGCATTAGCCTAAGGTACCTGTACACACGCACCCACAAACACCTCCATGCAACAGTGCAGAGATATAGAAACTGGAAAGTAAATGCATGCATACACTATCCCACAACCAGAGAGCAACAAAAAAAGTACAAATGGAAAAACAGGGCCCACCAAAAGAAAACTACAAAGCGCGTCCAACCTGCTCTGAAGAAGGGGAACGCTGCCACAAACACCCGCCGGAAAGCTCCCTTGGCACAGCTCCGGTAAACACCCCGGTCAACTCGCTCACTAAGCTCCTCCTGCTCCGGGTCCTCCTGGGACTCCGTCAAAAGGCCTGTGGTCTGCACAAGACACAAACATGTGCGGGCAAATCTCGTGCAAGGGTGAGTATAAACATACTCCGTAGGCACCCCAAAAACCCAAAACCCAAGGGAGAAACTGAAAGGCAACAGTCCGCTCAACCCAGCCAGAGGGAACCCAGACGAGAGAGAAACTTCATCTCGTAACCATCCTCGACTAAACACAACAAGTCATCTTAGCTCAGCTCAGGTGTATGCCCATACATACACCTTGAACAATCCAGATATACACAGCTCACGCCACAAATCCACAAGAGGTACCGACCTCATCACCAGCAACTGACCCAAACAGGAGAGTACACCACACTAACACTGTCATACCAGATGACACTCATCCGAGAGATACACTCCATTGGGTCCCAAACAAACATCTCAGATGCCCACCCGAGAGATCACGCTCATCGGATAACATCACTGAGGAAACATCGCTGAAACAACATAACCACCAAACTCCTCGGATAGGGGATCGCCGCTAGGGTCCGCTAGGGGATACCAAGACCCACTCCAGTATACGTAGCTCACAGATAAGAGATCACTCCCAGGGTCCGCTGGGGGATACCATGACCCGATCTGGCATACGTAGTTCATGCAGATAAGGGATCACACCCAGGATCCGCTGGGGGATACCACAACCCGATCTGGCACTCGACAGAAGCTCCACACTCAGATAGAGGATCATCGTCCATATAAAGATGGAAACGACGATACCAGAACCATATCTGGAATAAATCGTGATGTAGGGGAGCGAACCGATGATGCCGCAACCCTACCGAAACCACGCGCTGAGCAGGGGATCGTATAACCAACGATACCGCAACCCTACCATAGACATCATGCTGAGCAGGGGATCGTATACCCGACGATGCCACAAACCTACTGAGCACGGCCCACCGCGTAGGGGATCATATTTCCGATGATGCCACAAACCCTACGGGGTTAACCTGCTAGATAGGGGATCGCCGCCCGTAAATAAGCGGTCACAACAATACCAAGAACCAGATCTAGGGTAAAGATGCTAGAGGATCCACTCCGGGCCCACCGGAGGGATTCCACAACTCTAGTAGTTTAAAACATCCCATCGATAGCATCACAAACCCATACGAAGGTTCTGATGCCACACGAACCCTCGTAGGAACGAACCAAGGGAGAACCCTCAACCACTGCTGGTCCAAACGTCGCTAACCCGAGCGACCCGCCACAACGCCACACTGCACATCCCCTAGGCCAAAACCGAGGCCACCATCGCGTTCCACGCAGAAAAACACGCAACATAGGCTCTTTACTCGCCCGAAACGGAGCACCAGTGAAAAAGGCACTATTCACCGTAGCTAGCTCGTGCGGGGCCCACACAACGATCCCGAAACCCATCGAGCGGATCACACCACAGCGATCCCCTCAGAAAACAAGGGGAATCGACTACTCGCTCGTCCAAAACGGACACCCGGTGAAAAAGGTACTATCCACCGAAGGCCATCTCGGGTGGGGCCCACGCCTGGATTCCGAAACTCATCGTACGGATCACACCATTGCAATCCCCTCGGAAAAACACATAGGATCGATTATTCATCCGCCAAAATCGGACTCCTGGTGCAAAAGCTGCGTTTCTCCGCAAACTCCAAAACCCAGCCTCGTGGGGCCCACACCCTGTTCATAGTCCCAACACCCAGAAACCATCTCAAAAGTCCGTCGTACCATCAGGGTCTCAATGCCACTGACGGCACGTCAATCGGACGCTCCGGGTAGAAGTTACAACGGCCCGAAGTCGTAAAATAATAAAATAATATTATTTTATACGACGTTTCTAACTCCCGGGCCACGATCCAGAACCATTAAACCCTCAAAGTGAGTTCAAAAGGTCCGTCTCGACGCAAGGAACGCGTCGCCGCAAACAGCTCTCAAATCGGAGTTTCGGTTTGCGAGTTACGGGGGTTTAAAGAACCCCCGGAAAATCCTGGCCGGACCACCGCCAGTCTCGCCGGAAACCACCGCGCTGCCGCCGGATTCCGCCGCGCCGCCACCGTCGTCGCCGGAAACCGCCGCGCCGCCGCCCTGCCCTGCCGAATTCCGCCGTGGCCGCCGCCGGAATCCGGGATTTCCGCCGGAAAACTTCCGGGGACCCCCGGGAGCACCCCGGTGCTCCAAAATCAGATCCGAAACATGTTTCGGAAACCTCGGGACCCAAACTATACAACCCTTATAACGATTTGAAGAAAAAAACAAATAAATGGGGGCCGGGATTTCAAAACTCAAACCGCCTACCTCGCGGGCGAAACGCCGACGTTCTGCCTCAGATCCGCGCTCCAGAGCTTCCGCTGCGCGCTCCTGGAACGTCCACTGTCGAATTCTGAGCTCGTGGGCGCTTCGTTTGCTCGATTCGGCGGAGTGGCGGCGAATAACAGCGAAGAACGCCGAGAGAAACGGTAAAGGGGGGGGGGGGTGATATTTATATCAGCCCCCCGCCGGCGCCAAACCCGCCTCGGACCCGATTCCCGATGCGAACAAAAGTAAGGTCACCCCTAGGGTAAACGCATCGTTCTGAACGCAACGGCGGACTCAGATTTTCCATCCGAGACTCCGTTCAGAATTTATTCGAGCCGACGCTCGCCCACTAACTTCGCCACTTATTTACGAAAACGCCCCTGGTGGCATTTCTCATCGCAGGCCCGTGCCCGCAATGTTTACACCTCGCCTAAGGTAAACGGCACATTACGAACGCAACCGTGCCCTCAGATTCCTGTTCTGAGCTACCGTTTAGGAGATATCACACCCCCGCCACGTGCATAGTATAAAAATACTTAATATTTTTATAAAATTAATTCCAGGCACACCGAGCCTCGGAATCGTACGCCGTCTTCGCGCCTAGCTCTGGAATTATTCATAGAAATATTCCAAAGTCTGACAAGACCAAAAACCCGAGTCGCTACATCCTCCCCCCTTAGAAATTTTCATCCCCGAAAAGCCCTAAGTACAAGGAAAGCGATCGGACTCTCAACTGGGTCTCACACACCAGCGAGATCACCAACAAACACCCATGCCCGAACGCATAAGTCAGAGGGACTCATCCACCACACCTCAACACTATCCGCTTTGGGTGGCACTGACTCGCCTGCACGGTTTTAATCGCGTCACAAAAACGCGTCTCGGTGGGGGAAGGATCCATCTACCTCACGCATTCGAAGCATGCAGAACAACTCTCACACATGGTCTTACCAACGCCCAGAAAAAAACTCGAGCAACCAACAAAAGGAAAGAGTACCGCTAAACGGTGTCTATCAAACTACTGCAGTAAGTAGAAAAGACACAAGGCGTACCTCTATCCATCCGCGGTGCCTCTGGGTCGACTGCCTCCAGGGCATGCAGCTGTCCTCGCCCCCGACCACCAGCTCCCTGATCTTGGCGTGGACCACCTGGGGGTGGGGTGGTGGCAAATGGTACTGCCTACCACTGCCTCCCGCTGCACCAGCTCTGCCGCCACGTCCGCCACCCTGCGAACCTCCTTGCTCGAGACGATTCTTCTACCAAGGCGGTCCATCGACCGGCTCCCTCTCAGCAGCACGTCGGGTCGGACAATCTCTAGCAAGATGTCAACGACCATCGCAAGCATAACACCGCCTCTCCTGCGGCTGACCAAAACTAGCCTGCGATCCCTGTGAGCCCTGCGGCTTAGATCCTCCATCCTGGGGTCACCTCCTGAAACGTCGACCACGTCCTGACCCCTGAGTCTGTCGTCGGCTACCAGATGCTGATCCGACTGAAAAAGTCTCAGCCCTTGAGTGCCCAGCACTAATAGGGGGAAACTGCTCAGCCAGAAAACTCTCCACCACCAACGCTCGCTCCAGCACTCTAGCATAGGTGGGCAGGCACAAGGAAACCACACCTGCTCGGATGTCCCTACGTAAGCCCTGCTCGAAGGTCCGAGCCCTAAAGAATGGGTCTCGAACCATATCCAGGGAGTAGCGTGACATGTCTGTAAACCTCGCTGAGTACTCCGACACAGTCATGCTCTCCTGACGAAGCTGCAGAAGCTCCTGGATGCTCACTGACCTCAACGTCACCGAATAGAACTCCTCCCTGAAGAGCCGCTCAAACTCTACCCACGTGAGCGTCTCCTCGTCATGGTACTGCATCACCAAACTCCACCATCGCCCAGTAGAACCATGCAGAAGGCTCGCCGCTAGGACCACCATCTGATCTGGAGGTGTCCTCACTAGGCGGAAAACCCGGGTGACTGCCTCAACCCAGTCATCAGCTGCCTGGGGGTATGGATCACCCTGGAACCTCAGAGGTTGCTGCCTCTGGAACTCGTGCAGCGCACTCAGCCTGCGCGCAACCTCGTCCTGCACTGCTGGCACAATCAGCTGCTCGACAGGTGGTGGCTCAACCGGCAGACCACCTGGAGGTGCAACCTCAGAGCCTACGCCCTGCTCCACAGCCTCTACATGGGGCGGGTCATCAACACAATCCTGCTGCGGAACCCTCACTGGCTGTCGTCGTGGAGGCATCCTGAAATACATTCAAGACGCACCACGGTCAAAGAGTATATCTGGAGAGCTGACTCAAGAAGGACAAGAAAAACCCAAAAACCCAGTCATATATGATGCATGTACCATTATGTCCCCGCGGCCAGTGTTCGAATGTCCCGAGTCGAAAGGTGGGTTATCAGAGTCCTAGTGTATCGATACGTCGGCCGCCGCACCAACACTGGAGTCCCTGACCTGAAAGTCAAACTCGAAACACCCTAACACTGCCGCTATGCAACCCAAACCAAACTCACAGCTAGACCAGCTACGCTCTGAGATCTCAAAGGTGGAACCTCCTATGATACCACTCTCTCACGACCCTACCCAACGGGGCTCGAGCCGCGACTCCCCAAGCCCGCCTCCAATAGGCCAGGGGCTGGCGACCAGCGCCGAGTAGGCTATCACACACATGGGAGGCATTAGCCTAAGGTACCTGTACACACGCACCCACAAACACCTCCATGAAACAGTGCATAGATATAGAAACTGGAAAGTAAATGCATGCATACACTATCCCACAACCAGAGAGCAACAACAAAAGTACAAATGGAAAAACAGGGCCCACCAAAAGAAAACTACAAAGCGCGTCCAACCTGCTCTGAAGAAGGGGAACGCTGCCATAAACATCCGCCGGAAAGCTCCCTCGGCACAACTCCCTCGTGGGGCCCGCACCCCGTTCATAGTACCAACACCCGAAAACCATCTCAAAAAGTCCTTCGTACCATCATGGTCTCAACGGCACTGACGGCACGTTAATCGGACGCTCCGAGTAGAAGTTACAACGACCCGAAGTTGTAAAATAATAAAATAATATTATTTTATACGACGTTTCTAACTCCCGGGCCACGATCCAGAACCATTAAACCCTCAAAGTGAGTTCAAAAGGTCCGTCTCAACGCAAGGAACGCGTCTCCGCAAACGGCTCGCAAATCGGAGTTTCGGTTTGCGAGTTACGGGGGTTTAAAGAACCCCCAGAAAATCCTGGATGGACCACCGCCAGCCTCGCTGGAAACCACCGCGCCGCCGCCGGATTCCGCCACGCCGCCGCCGCCGTCGCCGGAAACCGCCGCTCCGCAACCCTGCCCTGCCGGATTCTGCCATGGCCGCCGCCGGAATCCAGGATTTCCGCTGGAAAACTTCCGGGGACCCCCGGGAGCACCCCGGTGCTCCAAAATCAGATCCGAAACATGTTTCGGAAACCTCGGGACCCAAACTATACAACCCTTATAACTATTTGAAGAAAAACAACAAATAAACGGGGGCCGGGATTTCAAAACTCAAACTGCCTACCTCGCGGGCGAAACGCCGACGTTCTGCCTCAGATCCGCGCTCCAGGGCTTCCGCTGCACGCTCCTGGAACGTCCACTGTCGAATTCTGAGCTCGTGGGCGCTTCATTTGCTCGATTCGGCGGAGTGGCGGCGAAGAACGGCGAAGAACACCGAGAGGAATGGTAAAGGGGGGGGGGTGATATTTATATCAGCCGTCCACCGGCGCCAAACCCGCCTCGGACCCGACGCCCGATGCGAACAAAAGTAAGGTCACCCCTAGGGTAAATGCGCCGTTCTGAACGCACCGGCAGACTCAGATTTTCCATCCGAGACTCCATACAGAATTTATTCGAGCCGACGCTCGCCCACTAACTTCGCCACTTATTTACGAAAATGCCCCTGGTGGCGTTTCTCACCGCAGGCCCGCACCCGCAAAGTTTACACCTCGCCTAAGGTAAACGACACGTTCCGGACGCAACCGTGCCTTCAGATTACCGTTCTGAGATACCGTTTAGGAGATATCACACCCCGACCACGTGCATAGTATAAAAATACTTAATAGTTTTATAAAATTAATTTCGGGCACACCGAGCCCCGGAATCGCACGTCATCTTCGCGCCTAGCTCTGGAATTATTCATAGAAATATTCCAAAGTCTGACAGGACCAAAAACCTGAGTCTCTACATGAAATTATTTCATATGTGTATGTTTCATGTATAATGTCTCTATGATTTACATGGTTTCACTTTTCTTATGATGAAGTGATATCCATTTGTTTTATATGGATTATGTTATGATGGGATAACGTTTATGAAACCCATTTTTTTGTTTGGGTTATGATGAATGATTTTTATTTATTTTGTGGCACAAGTAAGAATGATTTCATTATTATATGGGTGGGACCTATATCTCCCTTAAATGAATTGGGTAATGATTTATATCTCATGAGATAGACATGGCTGGAATGGAAAGTTAATCCGGTTCAGTGATATAGGACTGGAACGAGGAGTGAACTTGGTTCAGTAAGGGACTTTGTACACTAATATGGTCTTGGTAGAAATGCCTTGACTACTATGGAAATAATATCTTGTGATTAATGTTTTTCCACAATTACAAGTTTTACTTCTAGGATATTTTATCATGATTGATGTTACATTATTATCTATGCCTTACGTACTCCCATGTTTTATGTCATTGCTCAAGATTTTGATGTTTAAACATTATGTTCATGTTTTTATGTTCAAATGTGTATGGTTTGTTTTATTTTATCCATGCTTAACCATACTGAGCATTTGAGCTCACCCTTTATATGTTTTATTTTCCCCAGGATATAAAGAAAAGTTTTAGGTAAGAAAAAAAGGTAATATCTTTATGGGATATGTTGAAAATCTTTCACCATGATTAGAAGATTACGTTCTGAGTTTCCAAAGATACTAAGCTATTAAGATCCTTTGGTGTTTGTTTTTATTATGTATTAATTGTTCCTGAAAATAAATTTTATGTCCATGTACATCATGCTTTGGGTCTCTACAGTTGGAATCAGAGGAAAGGTTTAGTCAAACTTTGGAAATTGGGATGCAAAAACTTTAGTGAGATCCCTAGAGATACTTCAAAGGTATTTCTAGGGATGCCCCTAAGGTTATGTTTAACTATAGGTTATAATACTAGGATTATGGTAATGATCATAGAATTAAACCTAAGATGTTAGATATGGAAAGTACTTCCCCTTTATTAAGTTGTTTTACTAGAATGATTTCTTCCTCTCACACTTTTATTTTTGGGTTTTAGACGATGACTAGAATCCGAAGGAACCGTGTTGATCAATGTAATGGACAATGCAATGGCTTTCCTCCTGAACAACCAAATTTTATGGGAAATGGAGTGAAAAATCTTATTTATATACTTACACAAGCTATGAATCATTCTGGACTTCCGAATGAGCAGAGAAGGGAACAATATTCTATTGAGTCCTTTATGAGGCAACGCCCACCTTCTTTCAGTGGGTCTTATGATCTACTTGTTTCTGAATAATGGATCAGTAGCATTAAAGAGAAATTTTCCATACTTCACTGTTCAGAGCATGAAAAATTCATTTTGGTTGTTTATCGTTTAGAAGGTGAAGCAGACCAGTGGTGAACTCTAATTAAGAATACAAGGACCCAAGATAAAATTGCATCCATGGAATAGGACGAGTTAAAGAACATGTTTTTAAATAAGTACTTCCCTCGTATTCTTAGAACAAATATGGAAAAGGAGTTCCTTGATATTAATCAAAAGGATGATGAATCTGTTGGTATATACGAAGCGAATTTTACAAGGCTTGCAAGGTATGCATCTAGCTTTATCATCCAACCTGAAAGTAAAGTTGATTGATTCTTTAGTGGCTTAAAACCAAGTATTCGAAGGGCATTAGCTATAAGAGACTTTAGTAGCTATGAAGAAATTGTGCATTGTACTATCAAGGTAGAACTGGAAGTTGGTGTTACATATCCATCTCATGGTTTTGACAAGAAATGAAATATTGAGTTTAAGGAAAAATGTCAAAACAATGGTGAAAAGAAGACAGATGTTTCTTTATGTTCAAATTGTGGAAAGCAGCATGGTGGAGATTGTCTTAAAGGGACTAGAAAATGTTTTAAGTGTGGAAAAGAAGGTCATCGAGTAGCTTGGTGTCGAAGTGATGGAAAATGGTAGCTAATGATGTGAATAAAGAAAAGACTGTAGAGAACTCACCATCAACACTTCAATGCTACAAGTGTAAGGAAATGGGAGATTATGTGAATCAATGCCCAAATTCAAGGGTTAATGATGATCAATGTGAGCAACCTATTAAGGCAAAGGATAAAGGGAAGTCACATGAAATCACTATTTGTTATGTTTAGTATGACAATGATGTTGTGGAATGATTAAGTGTTTATGTAATGGGAATTCAAATTAGTATCATGGAATCTCATTTATGGTATCATGGAATTTTGGAATATCTATGTATTGGTTTTCAATAATTATATGGTACCGGTAACCATGAAAAGTGATTGAAATATTTTTGGAAAGAAGATAAAATGCACATAATGAAGGGATAAGGAGAAAATAATATGTGTGATAGTATTCATGAGCTCATGACTGATATAAGGACAAAGTGATATCATGGTTTGAGTAGGTAGAATTTTTTGGATTTTTTGGTATGTGGAAAGAGTTAACTTTTGACAGCATTCATGTTTTCACTAAGGTTCTATTGTAATTCATGATTCAAGAGAATACATGATTAAGGTATTCACATGTTTGGAATGTGACCAACAAAATATATCTTATGATATATGGGGGATAAATGATGGAATTCACGTTCTTGTTATGTGACCTTTCAAGTAATCATTTTCTTTATACTATGAGATTGGACAGATGTATTTTGGATAAGCCTAAAGATAGGAATGGATTATGTTGGACATAAGAGAGTATTATTTAAGGATAGAACTTGTTTTCGATATTATTTTTCAAATTTTATAACAGTATAGTTTTAGAAAAAGGACAACCCATAGGACGAGCGACAACCCATCACGTCGGACAAGGATGTGGGAATCGAACCCACAACTGAAGTGCAACAGACCTTTATCGCATACCACTGGCCTACTGGAAGTCCCTGGTTAGTAGAAACTAGTTTTATTTTATTAAGCGCTATGATAGATGAAGTATAAGTCCATTTTAGCAACCATATATGACTAATATCAAGATAGATGGACTTATGTATATTTAATAAACTGTGCTATACTTTTTACGATAGAAACAGATGGAATGACCTATCATTCTATCGCATGATCTGCTAACACTTCACGAATGACAAATTCAACTTCATTTCTTTAAGAGATGAACTATAAATTGTTCAAGGAACGAACAACGGTGAGATTTTACCAAAATCAAGTAAGTATTCCTTTTAATTAAACATTCTTCAATGGTGGGAAATGATCTTGAGAACTAAAAATGTTGTCCTAGTACCCTCATACCTGATGAATTAGATGGTACCTTAAATCATCACAAATTTATGGATTTGTGATTGATGTCTTTTTCATAGCCATGTTCCCTACCACTCTCCATCAGAACATGATGGTTAGATTTCTCTTCCATATTCATATTTTCACTTATGTTGTCCTATGTGGAAACCCAGTGCTGAGTTACTTTGGGTGATTGTTATGATTCTAAGTTCCCTTTTTAAAATAAAGTTTTATCATTCCTTTTTATGATGTGGGTTTCTATGAAAGAAACTTTCATGTAGTAAACCATTTATAACCCCGATGAATTTCGAGGGAAAATTCATTTTAAGTGGGGTAGAATGTAACAACCAGAGATTTTATGAGAATTATTATTTTTAATTTCATTTATGTCTTGTGTTGTACGCGACACCAAAATTATCTTGTTATATATGCAACACCACATACGCAATACTATTCTTGGCTCGTGTTACACAAAATTTCAAGTTCGTTTGATAGAAGTTATTCTACGCAAAATTGAGTGTATATATATATATATTCAATGTATAAATGAAATATGGTTGAATTATATTTTAAAAAAAAGGAATCCCGCACTACACGCAACCCTGACTTGGCTTTCTTTACACATAATCATGACCTTCCACAATAGCGTGTGTTGTACGCAATACCGAGTTTCACTAAACAACGATATGTTATTAAAATATTATATAAACTAGACGTTATGAATAGTAATACCCAATTTTTGAAAGTTTATTTTTCAAAATGGAATTCATTTTTGGATTCGGAATATCGAAATTAGACTAGGGTGAATTTTTGGTATTTTTCTGAAAACATTCAATTTTTGATGAATAGTGAGAACACTAGGTTACTATTTAAAAACCGACTTTTTATTTAAATAATCATTTATTTTATTTAAATTTATTTTAGGTCAAAATTGATACATAATAACTATATAAGTTCAATTTATTTCATTGGAGTCATTTTATAATAATTTTAGATATATAAAAATTGTATTGAACTTCTCAACGTCTTTTACCAACCTCCTTGGAGAATTTGAAAATTTACATAAAACTTAATTTTACCGCTTCTGTGAGTGGAATTTCAAAAATAAGAGACACATGGTTAATATCAAAGAGTAAAATGTGGTTCAATAAGATAAAAATAATTTTTGGTGAATAGTAACTTTTTACTTTTATTTACCATGGTTAAAAGTAAATAGGGTAATTAAGGGTAAAAATAATAATATTATTACCCTAACACATGTTCTAATTATATTGGATAAGTATAATTAGACCAAAAACAACCTTAGGAATATAATATTATCATTTAGGCCCACTTGGATTAGATTAGGACATTTATTATTATTTAATTCAAAGAAGAGTTAAAAGAGTTAAAATCAATGTTTAATAACTAAAACATTTTTAATATAGGGTTATACATAAGATAAATTCTACTATAAATATTCATTAGAAATATAAAAATATTTCCTACATAATGGTATTTTATTTATAAATTTTAGACATTGAAAAATTTAATTTATTTATGACACAATGATGATGCTGTAATTACCTTATTAATGAAATATTAACATAATTGAGGTTATAAATACCCAAATAAATGTAATTTGAGACTTTTAATAAATTAAAATAATTTAATAGGTTAATATTACATATTAGTATTGATTTAATTAACTTTTTTTGAACTAATAATGCTGTTATGATTTTCAAAAAAATCAATTACCAAATAGTGTCAAAATTGACACAAAATAGTTTTTAAGACAAATATTATATTATTAATTGATATTATATTCATAAAAATATAAGGTTCGGCCAAATGACTTAGATAAATTTATATATATTAATAATGAACCACTTGGGGTTATTTTGTATTGTTATAGTAATTTTATTAACCATATAGTGTAAGAAAACAAGAAGGCACGGTAAAAGTTAAATTATTTAACTTAGAGTTAAATCTAAATGATAAGGTTAAAATAGTAACCTAAACTTTTATAAAACCTATTTTTTGAGATTATTTCGACCCAACCCCACTTTAACTTATAAATAAATTAATTTGGGGCTATTATAAACCGAATATGACTTTATTATAAAATAATATTTTAAGTTTTTCCAAAGGTGTCACTCTCCTCCCTTATAAAAAGGGCACCCATTCCCTCTTCTATTCACACCCTTTTGAGCCTTTAAGCTCGGCAAAACCCTTAAAATTACTCTTCTCAACCTATCTAGTTATATAATAGAGGTTCAGGTCTTCTCAAAAAACCAACTCTAGTGCCTTGAGAAAAAGTTTAAAGGAGGTGCGTCAAGGAAGAGGTAATCTCTTCTACTGACACTTTCAAGTTTCTTTCTTCTTCTACTTCCTCTTATTTAGTTGTTTCATTATAAAGTTATAAAATAAGTATTAATTATATACTGATATTTCATTATAAATATGAAACAAACCTATTTCACCTTCTATCAATCCTACGGAAAACAAAATCACCGCGCGTGCGTATGTACGGAATACCGTCTCCACGCCGTGGTGTAATCAGTTTTTCCACCACCACCTTACTAGGATGGGTATAATGGTGTAAAGAATAACTATATATGATTATTATAACATCATAATAATTCTAAGATATTATATCACCCACTCCAATTCCATTCAATAAATATGGGAATGATATCATCGCTCGTGCGTACGTACGAATTACCATCTCCACGACGCGATTAGATTCATTCTCCATGTTAACAATTAAAGAATGATTATAAAGTATATATAATCAGTAATCATGAAATATATGACATAATAATGCTACTGGATTTATTTATATATGTGTATGTCATCTAATTAATTCCATTCAATTCAATATGGAAACAAAAAACAACGTTCATGCGTACGTACGACCTACCGTCTCCATGAACGGTGTATTTATTTCCATTTATTGATCTAGTATATATATTTATATTCTGAATATATATTATATATAATTCATGTTTTATATTCTGTAATTAAGTAATCATGATCTAAGTAATCATATTAATAATTACAATTCAAAACACGGATGATAAATGAAACGATTTTACCCAAAACGCTGCTTTAACATGGAATTGACAAATGAACGTATAATATAATGTCGTAAGTGAATCATATATGATATAATAAATATTATTATGGTTATGGTACAAGTTAATAATATGTTTAAACCCACTATATAGGAGTCTCAGACCGACATGGAAGAAATTGGACATAAGGTAAGGGCTAATTATTCCAATCTCATTCTTATCCGAGATTCTTTATTCGTAAGTATTTACTGTGGTTATGTTTATTATCCATGTCCATATGTTCTCAAAATGTTTTCATAAAATGTTTATTTTTCGTCCATGTATTTTTAAAGTCATTTTTTCTCTTTTTTTACTTTTACCACATCTTATGGAAGGAATATTTCTTTTTTTACCATACGAGGTACTTTTTGATTTTTACGACAAAAGTACGAGGAGAATGTTTTTTAAATTATACGACGTGAACGGATTCTTATGGTTTCATAACACCTTATTTCCATGAAGCTTCCTATAAAATATTTCATGATTATTTTCAACAAAATCCTTTCTTTGAAAATGTCATGTCATTTTGTGAAAAGAAAATGATTTTGAAGAAGAAAGGATATTTTCCTAAAGAATTCATTTCAAGTGTTTTGTCAAAACTATTTTACATCTAAGATGAAATTATTTTATATGTGTATGTTTCAAGTATAATGTCTCTATGATTTACATGGTTTCACTTTTCTTATGATGAAATGATATCCATTTGTTTTATATGGATTATTTTATGATGGGATGACGTTTATGAAACCCATTTTATTCTTTGGGTTATGATGAATGATTTATGTTTATTTTGTGGAACAAGTAAGAATGATTTCATTATGAGATGGGTGGGACCTATATCTCTCTCCAATGCATTGGGTAAAGATTTAGATCTCATGAGATATACATGGATAGAATGGAAAGTTAATCTGGTTCAGTGATACAGGACTGGAACGAGGAGTGAACTCAGTTCAGTAAGGTACTTTGTCCACTAAGATGGTCTTCGCAGAAATGCCTTGGCTACTATAGAAATCATATCATGTTCTTAATGTTTTTCCATAATTAAAAGTTATATTTCGAAGCTATTTTATCATGATTGATGTTCCATTATGATCTATGCCTTACGTACTATCATGTTTTATGTCATTGCTCAAGATTTTGATGTTTAAACATTATGTTCATGTTTTTATGTTCAAATGTATATGATTTGTTTTATTTTCTACATGTATACCCAAACAGAGCATTTGAGCTCACCCTTTATATGTTTTCTTTTCCCACGGATATTAAGAAATGTTTTTGGTAAGAAAAATGGAAGATCTTTATGGTTGAAGTTGAAGATCTTTCAGCATGATTAGAAGAATATGTTCCAAGTTTCCAAAGACACTAAACTGTTACGATTCTTTGGTGTCTGTTTTTGTTATGTATTAAGTATTCCGCAAAATTAATGTAATGTCCATGTACATCAAGCTTTGGGTCTCTACATTTCGTAACCTGTGAGTCTCTTCAGATGAATTCAATATGAACATCTTCCCATTTTTACTACGAGACAGAGTTAAGGACTTGCTAAAAATTAAAGCTCCGAAGTCATTCACAATGTGGGATGATCTAGACAAGAAGTTTTTGTGTAAATAGTTTCCACCGATATGGACTTGGAAGATCAAAAAAATTATTCAAATCATTGCTCAAACAAATAGATAATCGACATGGGAAGCATGGGACCAATTCCAAAATCTCATGACGAAGTTTACACACCATGGAAGGGACACATGCATTCAGTTATAGACATTCTACCAAGGACTTCAGCCAGTTGTGTGAACTATTTTCGATGATAAAACTGATGGAGGATTGTTGTTTAAAATCATAGAAGCCAGAATAGAAATTCATGATGAAGCTTATCATAATGAAAGTTTGTGGAAAAGTGATCATGGAAAACCATAACACGGTATTCACCAGGTATAAGAGATGACTAGATTAGCGGTGCAAGTTGAAGCGCTCACGAAGAAGCTTGAATCATTTCCAATGCCATCTGCTCAAACCCCTCCTAATCCCATGATGGAGATACAATCTTACGAAATGTAAAGTGGGACATATCTATATCAAGATTGAAAGGAATTATTTGGGGATCAATAGTATTGTAATTACTTTAATTACAATCAACTAAACCGGTCATTTAAATAGCAGCAACAATATTACCAACTTAGGCCTGCTCAGCAGTGACCTCAAAACAACTACGGATATTTCCAACCGTGGAGTGGTCAAGCAATGTTCAAAAATAAAGGACCACTAGGGTATCCACCAATGAAACCAGTGACAATACGTCAAAAAAATTCAACAACAACCCTTCCATCAAAGGCCTTATTAGCAATTCCTACCCACTCTACAAAGGCCTCAACAACATTCTCCTCCTCCTAAAAGTATCCTAGAAAATATCCTAGATACTCTAATTCAAGAATCAAATATGATAATGAAAAAACATGAGATGGAAATTAAAAACCAAAAAGGTGATTTAAGGAATCTTGATATACAAATGGGTCAAATCTCGAAGACCTTGTCTGATAGATTACCGGGTACCATACCTGGTAAAACTGAGACATACCCAAGAGAGGAAACAATGGAAGTAGTACTGAGAAGCGGGAAAGTTTTAGACTTTAAAAAACCATGTTGTTAATATTAAAGGAAAAAAAATATCCCCAGAAGAAACCAATAAATGATGGAGAGGTTGATAAGACCGTATATACCACAACTCAAGAAGAAGTACTATCTAAGAAGAATCAAACTCTTGAGTATCTAAAGGAACCAATTTATATTTCCCGTCCTCCGTACAAGCTACCTATTACCTTCTCGGAAAGAGTAAGATGATGTAAATAGGAGGCATAATATAAGAAGTTCCTAGAGATGTTTAGGAAGCTGCACATCAACTGATCATTTGTAGAATCCATTTCACATATGACAGTTTATGAAAAATTTCATAAAGATCTATTATCCAAAAAAGGAAAATAGATGATTTTGGGGTTATCTCTTTAAATGAACAATGTTCTGCTATTGTGCAGTCGAAAATACCACTGAAAATGAGAGATACTAGAAGTTTTTCAATTCTATGTGCCATAGAAGAATAAAAATTTGGAAGAGACCTATGTGATGTAGGGGAAAAATCAATTTGATTCCCATGAGTGTCTTCCATAAGATAGGACTCGAAGAACAAAAAACAACTAGAGTATAAATGAATTTTGCTGACCTATTAGTGAAGTACCCTAGGGGTATTCTTGAAGATGTTTTGGTTGAAGTTGGAAAATACATATTTCCAGTAAAATTTCTAGTTTTGGACATGGAAGAAGAAGGTGATGTCCCCATCATTATTGGAAGTCCATTCCTAGCCACATGAAAGGCTTTAATAGATGTGAATCAAGGACATCTGATCTTATGATACGGGGAAGAACAAGTAGTGTTCAACTTGGTTGGAGTTTCCGAATAATTAGATGATACTGTGGATTAAAATTATATATCTCTCATCCAAAAGGACACGAGTACTTGGAAATTGAAGAATAATGTGAAGATACACTCTTAGAGAAGGAATAATAGTAGGAATTTTAGGAATTAAGCTTCATTGAACCTTTAATAAGGGAAAACTTTCCACCTTTCATCCCCACCATCATTTAACCACCCCAAATGGAACTAAAATCTCTACCCAGTACAATGAAGTAATTATACATAGGTGTGCCATCCTATCTTCAAATTATTATCAACACTAAACTATCTTAGGCACAAGAATACAAATTTTTTGATGTTTTGTAAAGACAAAAGAATTCAATAACTTTGGGAGTGGAATACATCAAAGGGATCATTCATACTGAATGAACTCAAAGAATCTTACTCGAAGAAGATTCAAAGCCGAAATGAAACCCTCAAAGGTGGCTTACACCACCAATTAAATAAGTCATCAAAAAGAAAGTACTAAATCACTTTGATACCATGGTATTTTTTCCTATATCTGATAGTGAATGAGTGAGCCCCCTACAAGTATTAAATAAGTAAATATGACTCAGAGTAGAGAGAACTGATGAAAACAAATTGATTCCCACATGCACCATCACTGGATGGAGGGTCTGCATAAATTATAGTTTCCTGAATACATCCACAAGAAAGGATCATTTTCCTTAAAAATTCATGGATTAGATGTTGGAAAGACATATAAGACATGAATTTTACTATTTCTAGGGAGGATATTCTAGATACAACCAAATTATAGTTGACAACGCTGATTACGCAAATACCACATTCACATTTCCATTTGGAACTTTTTCTTACAGATGGATTTCATTCAGAATGTGCAATGATCCTATAATATTTTAGAGATGAATGATGCATATTTTCTATGACATGGATGAAGAGTTCCTATATATCTTTATGGATGAATTCTCTATCTATGGACGATCATTTTAAGTCTATTTAAGAAATATTGAATTAGTATTGCAATGTTGTGAAGATAAATTCCTAGTCCTAAATCGTGATAAATTCCATTTCATAGTGTATGGTGGAATAGTAATTGAACATAAAATCTCCAAGGAAGGCATCCAAGTTGATCCATCCAAAATCAATGTCATCAAGGATCTTCCAGAACCCTCAATAGTAAAGGGTATCAGATGTTTTCTAGGCCATGTTGGATTTTATACATGATTTGTAAAGGATTTTTCGAAAGGTTCCCTCTTTTAACACATCTATTAGAAAAATATTTTTCTATTGAATTCACTAAGGACTACTTAAAATATTTCAATACGTTGAAAATAAGACTTATAGCATCCCAATTCACCATTTCACCCAATTGGGATAAGAAATTTGAATTAATGTGTGATGCCAGTGACCTTGCTGTTGGTTTTGTGTCAGAACAGTGCATTAAAAACATATTATATCCCATATTTTATGCATGTCACATGTTAATTGAAGATTAAGTCAACTAAACGACTATAGAAAAATAACTCTTAGACGTTTTATATTCTTTTGAGAAATTATATTCATATCTAGTTTTGTGTAAAGAGATTATATATACTTATCACACTACCCTCAGAAATTTGATAAACAAGAAGGATACAAAAATGAGGTTGATACATTGTATCCTCTTGCTACATGAATTCAATATTGTGATTAAGGATACAAAGTGGACAGAGAATGTGATTTTGGATCATTTATCTAGAATTCCTCTACTCATAATTAAGGAAGATGAGGAGGCTGACATTGAAGTATATTTCCCATATGAAACCCTGTTCAGTATCATGGTTCCATCGTAGTTCTTGGATATTTCCAAGTATATTTCCATGATATTTCAACATCACTACCTTTCTTACTAAAAGAGATAAATATTTCTATCAAAATATAATCATTACTATTGGGATGAGCCACTATTGTTCAAGCATTATGTTGATGGATTATTAAGACCTTGCATCCCCAAAGTAGAAAACCATAATGTGATTGAGATATGTCACACATAACTAACTATTGGATATCATGGAACCGATCATATAATAGCCATAATTATAGAAAGTGGATTTTTCTAGATCACACAACACCAGGACGTGATGAAATTTTTTCAAAGATGTGATTGATTATAGTGGATCAGAAATGTTGGAAAAAGAAATGAGATACCAAAAAATCCCATCATGGGTATCGAAGTATTCAACGTTTGGGTCATTGACTTCATGGGACCATTTTATACTTCATATGAAAAATCCTACATTCTGGTTGGCGTTGAATATGTCTCAAAATGGGTTGAATCTAAAGCTAAGACACATGAAACAATAAAAGTTTTCATTAAATTTATAAGGAAGAATGTGTTTGAAACATTTGGATTTATGAGATTACTCATTAGTGATTGAGTAACACACTTCACAAACCAAACTATGAGAGGATTTATAGAAATGTATAGGATCAAATACAATACCTGAACTCCCTACCACCCACAAACAAGTGGGAAAGTAGAACTGTCAAACAGTGAGGTAAATAAAATTTTGGAAAAAACTATGAATACAAGTCGAAGCGATTAAAACCTCAAACTAGATGATTCACTATGGGTATAATGAACTACCTACAAGACACCCATAGGCATCACACCATTCAGACTAGTTTATGGAAAACCTTTCCATATCCCTAGAGCACTGGAGAATCATTTGTTTTGGGAAATCAAGAAACTAAAGCTAGATTATGGGAAGGACAGAGAAGCCATGATATTTCAATTATCCACATTGTAATAGATCAGAAGGGATGCATATGAAAATGTGAGAATTTAAAAGGAAAAAAAATGAAAAGGAATGACCAGCGCATTACTAGGCGTATCTTTATACATAGTAATATGGTCCTTCTATTTAACTCATAATTGAATCTATTAACTGGTAAGATGAAATCTCAATGCTCATGCCCATTTAAATTTATTAAAGTCTTTCCATATAGAAACATTGATATTCAAAGAGATATTGGACCACCATTTAAAGTGATTGGTCAAATATTGAAACACTTCTAAGAACCTTTCTGTGAAGGCTCTGTCATCAGCCTAAAATTAAATTGAGTCCAAATTAAGTCATGATCCTGACTTAAAAGTAAGAGTTGACTAGGAGGAAACCCAGGTTATGATATCCTATCCTTGATTAGATTAGGATAGTGTTATGAGAGTTTTGAGGAAGCCATAAACTGAATGAAAGGAGTGAAAAAATTTGAGCTAAAACATTTCATTACATGTCATGTACCAGTGGTTCATGATGTGTAACATTTTACCCTAAAAATCATTTTAAATTACCAGTACATAATGTGAACCACTATTACAGATTTTGTATCCCATCGGGTCTATTTTTTAAATACGCAGGCTGTGAACCCAAAGTTCATGCCCCACACCCTTTGAGACTCGACAAATCACCTCCCTCCCACTCGACTGCTCCCTAAACCCTCATATACCTCTACTCCTCTCTTTCACACACATTCAAACCAACTCACAACCCCCCACCCGCACCCAATGTCGCTCCCCTCCTCTCTAATCTCACTAAACCCACCCCTCCTCCACTCTCCGCTGGAAAACCCAAACCCCATCCACACACACCCACAAAACTCGCAACCTCCCTGCCATCTTCCATGGAACAAACCAATAGACCCTAACCCTCCTCCTCCTCATCCTCAGCCTCTAAAGAGAAAACACCAGCCAAGCATCACCATGGTGTGTCGCATCATCATCAACTGTTGTACCTTCTACCCTACCTACACTGACTCATGCCACAATAGCTACTCAAGTAGAGTCCACCATAACCTCTAGTGACAAAAACCTATAATTTAATCCCATACTATGTTTTTAAAACCCACAACATCAAGTAAATCTCTAAAAGTTTTATTCTAATCTAATGCATACAAATAAGACACTGGACCCACATATCTTGTCCAGGATGAATATCCAAGATGCTATCCTTGACCTCTTAAAGACCTTCCATATCGATAGAATTCTCGAGGTATGTAATGAGAAATAAATGAAATTTTTCCTAAAGTTCCAATATACTTTTGAGATGGACATCGACTACCTCAAATTCCTATTGGGTGGAAGATCCCATGAGTTATCATTCATAGAGTTTGGAATCAGACTTGGCATTTACACTGAGGAGTGGGTCACTTCTGATATTTACCGAACTCTTCAATTGGAGACACCTTGAGAAGGCTCTATGCATATTTAGGAGATGATTACCTGAGATTATCAATGTCGACATGACCCACAAATAACAATTTCCACCTAGTTACAGGTCCTTGCACTGCGTTTCCTCCACAAAGCCATGACGAATGGATGGTTTGCTCGGGCTGAGTCTCACAGGAGTGTCAACAAGATGGAAATGTTTATCCTTGAAGAATTCATGGTTCTCCCATCCATAAAAATAGATTCTTGATTCTACCCTTATTAAAAGTCACATTCCCAGAGGTGGCGCAATACATTTATGGGAGGGACCTTCATCACTCACCTAGATAGGCACCTAGACGTGTTCGATCTAGAACTACCCTCACCTCCATAGGAATGATTGAGTTTATCAAACTTGTGATGATACATAATATGAATTTGTTAGTAAGGGATGATGAGTCATACTTTTGGGCACCAAGCATACAGGAGGTGACAATACATGAGGAACCACCACAACCACTTGTAGCTACAAACCCACCCTTTGATCCACACACCACATCTTATTCTGTACCACATATTTCTCCTCCTACATCTTTTACCACATCATCTACCATTCCAACACCTACCCTTCCCATAATGAGTGATATATGGGAAACCCAGTAGTGCATCCTACAAAAATTAAACCATACTTATACTCATATTCATTTACATTTCATTGAGCCTAAGGATTTCACCACACCACCATCTTTCTTCCCTACCACTGCACCACATACTTTTGCTACTTCCACAGATAATAACCCCATCGGATAGCTTTTCTCACCATTCGATGGTGGTTGGACTATGTAATAGATCCTTGGACTTGATGTCTGATGTGCTTTTTTAGTTTCATTTTTGGGATTTAGAATTTTGTGATAGGGATGTTAATTAATTTTTTTTTCATTTGTTCATGCCCATTTTTTATACTGAATATTGATATATATATATACACATATATGGGGATCGATTATTGAATTATTTTGGGATTTATTTTCATTTATTTTCTATTTATTATATAGATATTTATAGCTCCTCATCATCATCTATAGTTTCCTCTAGACCCATTCCACTTACTATTCTAGTTAATAGAATTACGCAGAGAATCGTCAAAATTGAAAGACAACTTTAGGAATTGTCATTAGAGATCCATGAACAACATCATCCACCTATAAATATGATTCCATTTATGTTTCATATCATTCACGCTCATTCTAATACCCCTAATGTAATAAACATGGTTAAGATACTTCGATAATTGGAAGACATGACAACAAGAAGATATAAGTGGAAAAGGATAAACTGAGCTGATGGACCCACCGTGGGATATCATGGCCCATCTGTCTATATGACGACATCCAATTAGCGCTTCATGGGAGGTGACCCATAGTTTATATTTTGACTAGAT
The DNA here is from genome assembly GCA_963277665.1 of Viscum album. NCBI lineage: Eukaryota > Viridiplantae > Streptophyta > Magnoliopsida > Santalales > Viscaceae > Viscum > Viscum album. The sequence goes on from CAUJRU010000603.1 coordinate 285,705, forward strand.
CGAGTTTTCTTGTTGAGTATTTTTTTCATTTTTAGTTGTGTCCCTTCTTAATCTATATTACAAACATATGATAAATTTAAATAAACTTGGTTATTCTTGTTCAAAATTTTATGAACCTTCCTGTTATGCTTATTTTCAAATTCATAATACCTATGGACTAATCTATCACATAGTGAAAGAACTATTTTTTAACTAATTTTTCATGTGACTCAGAATTAGCATACAAATAGCCAAATTACCTCATGGCATGCTAATATCTTGGGATCTCCCGATTTCATGAATTTAAATTTTGTCAAAACTACCATTTAAAATTATTTGATCTTTCATTGTTATAGCACTCCCACAATCATTCTGCGGATAGTACAGACACTGCCTATAACTTTGTTTTTAGGGTACTCATGAAATTCACTGATGACCCACATAAATTTTTTCTTGTTCTCACTTGTCTAGGAGACATCTTTCGTAATTATAAGAATGAATTAGACTTAAAAAACATTATTCCCATGTAAATTAAAGTAAAATTTCAGTTGTAAAATATTAGAATCCATGTTTTTTCTCTGTTTATAAATTTTTAGAATAATTTCTGAGTTTATAAATTTGATTCAAAGTAATCATTTTTAAAATATGATTAATTGAACCATTACTTAGTTTGATACCCATTGTAATTTCTAGTTTCTATTTTTCTTCCCATTGCCCAAGAGGAATCTAATCCTACAATTATATATTCTTTTCTAAGAATATTTATTGAGTGACACATGAGACATGTCAACCTATCAGAACATGCATTGAAATCTTTTTGAGGATATGACTGAAAAAGTAAAAATTTAAAATGATTTGGGAAATATTTGTTAGAAACTTTTTTCTTAAGACCCACCTTACATATTTCCTTCATTATCCCATAGTTTTCATGAGTGAATTTTTAGGATTAAGCTATTCCAATTTGATTTTACCTTCCTTCCATGATCCTTGTATAATGCAAGATTTTAATATTGAACATGTGTGGGGGAACCATTCAGAAAACATGGTAAGTTTCTATTTGCAGAAATGCATGGTGTACTCATCAAACTATTCAGTTTAAATCCTTATATACTTTTTAGAATTTATGTTTTATTTTTTTTCCTTTTCAAAATACAAAAGAAACAAAAAATATATATGGTTTGTATAATGGGAAAGTCAAAAATCTCAATTTCTAGACTGATGTATCCCTTTAAGGATCATATGTGGTTAGGGGATGGATGTGAGATCTATCCGAGAAATGAATTTCAAAAAATTGAAATATAAAAGAAAAAAGGAAGGGAACAGAATAATAATAATTTACTTAATTGACATATATATGGATCCAAGCAGAGCTGCTGGAGTGAGGGATTTATTAGATGGAAGGATGAATTTCATTACACTTATCTTGAGATTCATGCATTATGCTTTAGATATTACCCACCTTTTGAGATTTATTTTCAGCTTTCACTGAACTAACCAAAGACTCAGAGTTATCAGAACCTAATTGAAAAAGCACTCAAGTTTAATTTTTTAATTTTCATTACAAATTGGAGATGATAGAACCAATGCAAGATCATGGTTAGGAACATTTACTCAGGGTATGAGCATAATTTCAATTTCATTTTACCTTAAGTTATGAGAGAAAATTTATTGTGAGGTAAATTTGAAATGGGTATATAATTTAAGGAATAGATAAAAAAATTTAATTTAAAAAATTAGAATTTTTCTTAAAGAGATGGAAAAGGAGCCATGACTAATTTTCAATGTAGGGTTTATTCTGGAGACTGGCCTTTTCCTCTTACACTTAGTCTAATTGACTGAACTTAATGAATTTTTTCTATTTTAAAAATTGCTTATCTATTTTTGAAATCATTATTGAGACATTATTTATGGAGGACGCAGAATTATTCATGTGTGGGGGAATTTGATAATCCAAATTCATATATAATTTTTTCTGTCATTTACTTAAGTATTTTCATTAATTTATTCGATTATGAACTTGGTGTGTGCTTAATTATTTAGGAATGACGCCTCACAATATTTAGAGGAAGAAATGTTGAAAAAGTGAAGAATTCACCTATTTCATGTCATGAATCAGAATTAAACATCACGTAATAGGGTTTCACTGTAAGTGAAAAGTTACGAAAGAAGACATGAACCATGTCATGATGTTAGTAGAGAAAGTAGCCATCACACATTAAAAATGATCCATAAATGAGGTGGAATCAGTGAAAGCTGTTTCATGAGAATTCCACTCCAGAGGAATAGTTAGAAGACTTGTACACATCATGAGTCTTTAATAGATGACATGTAAGCAGTCAAACCTCTTAGACCAATCCCAATACATGCAAGGCACACAAGAGATCCAAAAACCACACAGATCAAGGCAGATCAACAGTACATGATGTGTAACACTATTACACATTGTGACTCATTTCTCTTATATATATATCACCCCAACAATGCATTACATCCATTTCTACTTTCAAGTTATCATTTTATTAGAATATTGAATTATCTCTCATAAAATTTGATTGTTTTATTATTTACCTTTTTTTCAAATCCAAACCATTGAATGATTTGTAACTGTTTAATTCCAAATCAATTGAACATGTTAAGTATTGTTTTTAGTTATTTATTCTTTTCTTCTCCTACCATGAGTGGCTACACCACTTAGGGGTTGGGATCGAGAGTATATTTATCTAAATTCATAATAAAATATTTAATTCTAATTTTTTAAACCTTAATATATTAGTAATCAAGATAAATAATAAAAGTCTATCCAATTAATTTGAATGTCCCTAACCATGGGATATCTAAGTGGAAGACCCTATCCAGATTGGAGTAGATTAGGCTATGACCACTAGCCTAAGATAATTTATTCGATTGAATCCATGTTTAATTCACATAGGTTTTCATTTTCTCCTAATCAAGGAATAGTTATCTCCCAGGTAGATCTAGTTGACTTGACAAATTGAACTAGAAACTTCTGCTTGCTTTTTAGCCTAATCTCTAAGACCCCACTCAGATCAAAATTAAGATTATCCTTCTCACAGATACTCAAAATTGATCCCAAAAACTCTATAGTAATTTGAAGCAACCTTTAACTATATATTTAAAAAACTCTTAAACCAAAGAAACTCGAAATTAATCCTATCTAAAAAGTTCTCAAATCAGTAACCTTTAAGAGTTAGCTTCCCCCCTGTGGGATCAACCACAGACTATCACTATACTACACCATAATAGTAAAGGAAGTTTGAGAAAACAATATATCTAATCTAACCATAGCCCATATAAATTTAACGACGCATGCAGACACGTTAGTAACACCCTGAGATTTTATGAAATATTTATTTTTTCAAATTAATTACTTTTTTCAATAGCTCGTGTTACATGCAAGGACGAGTTTAGATGAACCACAATACACAATTAAAATATTATAATAAACTAGATAATGGATTAGTGGGTATGAATATGACTAATTAAAATATAAAAATGTTTGTATTTCACATCTAATAAAAAAATTCATCTGTTTTCAACAAATTTAATATTAAAATAAAAACTATTTGAAAATAAATGAGATCCTTTTAAAAAAAATTATTTTTGCACGCAATTTATTTTGATCCTAATAAATTAAATTTTCAAATATTAGGGAATATTTTTAGTATAATTTATATTATATATTTTCAATAAATTTTATTAATATTCATATAATATTATTATAATTCATAAGACAATAATAAATCTTATTATATAGTAAAAAATTTATTAAAAAAACAATATTCAATTCATTATGAGAACCTACATTAAAATTAATTAATAAAATTTATAGGCATTAAATCAAATAAAATTTATTATATATTTATAAATAGGATGTTTAAATTTTTAAACAGCCCCCAATTATTATTTTTTCAATATATAAAGTAACCATGTTATAATTTATGACCTTAGTAAAAGGTGAAACAGGTAAATCTAGGTTAAAAAAAAGTGTTAAGACCCTAATATTTCTTACTAGTAAATATTGTTTGAGTTTAATGAGACCCTTATCATATTTTCATTGAAATTGATTATTTAAATGTATATTGTTCCATAAAAATGATCTATATAATATTTAAATCAAATAAAGGTACATAATATCAATATAATCATTTTTAATATCTCTTATGTGTCCAATTAAGGATAAAAAAAAGTTATTAATGAATAATTTTTTCTATTTTGATCATCATAAATGTATTTTCCTCATATAAATGTATTTTTTATTTTATGAAATTATATAATGACTTTAATTTCTTATGCAACATCGATGCATTATTTCATCATTTAACAATAAATATAATAAATAATATTAAAAATATTAATTGTGATTTAATATGAATGATTTAATTTATCCCATGAATTTTCTAGATCTATATGTCATATAAGGGATGTGTGAAGTAATTACATTATAATTTTCCCTTTTTCTTCATGTATTTAATGTTAAATTAAAATAATAGTGTTTTAAATGACATTACTGATAATTTATAAAAAATAATATTTTATTGAATGATATAAAATTAATAAAAAATTAATCATTAAAATAAATTTTATATGGTTTTAAACACAAACTAAGGCTTATTTATGGGGTTTCTCCATTTTATAGTAAAATTATTTTCCCTTTAAGAGTATAAAAAATTAATGTTATGGTATTTTTCAAAAGTGTTAACATGGGTTAAAACTATATGATAAGGGTAAAAATATGATCTATAATTTTTCAAATTTTATTGGATGAGAGTATTTTGAATCATACACATTTTAAAATTGAATAAAATAAAATTTAGCAACTTTTGCATCAAAATAAATTTATATTAATTTACTATTTTAAGAAATTCCAAGAGTACTACTATTCTCATTTATTAAAGGGAATCACTCCTTTCTATTCTTAAGAAAAATTAATTCCTTCTATATCAACCATCCTATGAAAATTTATCTTTCTAACTTCAAAATATAGAATCTGTAGTTTTTTTGATCCAAAAATAATAATCCAAGATCCTTTTAGAAGTGATATAAATGAGTCCTTTCAAAGAAGAGGCAACCACTTTAACCAATCACTTTATTTAAAAAATGATTTTATGCCTAATAAATATATTATAATATTAGTAAAACAATAACTTAATTATCCTAAATATAATTAAAATTTATTATTATTTTTGAAACACCATTATACACCCTCTTTCCCATCAAATGGTAAGTGAAAATATCCCTTGTTTGTTTGTACAGTTTACCATCTATATGTAGCGATACAATTAATTTTTCATCACCATTATTTATGAATTTGGTATTATGATGAGTTTTATATTTATATATGTTTGTATGACAAAGTTATATTTTTTGAATGATAATATCATCTACACTTTCTTTCTATCAAATCCATTGTACAATGATAATGTCACTCATGCCTTCGTGTGGACTACCACCTCAATGAAGCAATGTGATTACATTTTCATTTATATTTTACATAAATGTTAATGAAGGAAAAAAATTTATGATATATATAATATATATAATATAATAATGATCTTGGGAATTTGAATTAATATTTACCTTTATTTCATTCCATCCATTAGAAAATTAAAATAGTGTTCATGAGTATGTACTTCTTGCTCTCTTGATGAATCACGTAATTATTTTTCAATCCATATAATTTATGGATGAAAAAAAATATAATAGATATATTATACTTATATCATGATTAAAAAATTTATATGTTGAAACTATGATCAAAGTGAGAGGTGGGAAACTACCAAATCAAAACTAACATGAAAACAGAAGCAATTATTACATAGAATTCTGATTTTAATATAGAATTGTAATTAAAATAGTGATAAAAAGTTAAAATTAAATCATATATATTATGATATATATGATTATGGTTATTTAATATGATATATAATAAATCTATATTTATTATACAAGATTTTTGAAAATGTATAAAGGATGTCGGACTTGAGGTAATGGGTTTTATGATACAGTCTTCTTATTTTTTTGGTATTGTTTATGTTTATGTTTTTGAAGATGAAAAATAATTGTGTACCACCAAGAAAACTCTTGATTATTATTATACCCTATATAATTCATGAAAATAAATTGTTTCTTTTTATTTCCCTCACTCTATGTTATCAAAAGACCAAAAATATGTTTTTAAGGAAAATCAACTTCACTTCACTCTTTGGTCAAATAACCTTATGTTTTCTAAAAAAAATAAGTTTTTTTAATATTCAACAATTATTTCCTAAAATAATTTTTTAAAATTTCTTGATTTATAAAATGTTCTTATGTATTCTTCTTCTTATTTTCCAAATAAGTAATTTTTTGACTTTTCAGAAAAAAGTGCGGAATAAATATTTTGTAAACTTATATGGAATGAACAAAATTTCCAGCCATAAATGATGCTCAATATTTATAGGTTTCCTTTAAATGTTCCCATTTTTATATTCAATTAAAAATTTTCTATAATATTTTGGATTTTTTATTTTAAATATGTCATTTCAAAATTTTGATATTATTTTTTCAATAATTTTTTAATTATATTTTGATTCAATAAAGTAAAAAAAATTAAATGTTACATATGAATCATTAGGAATATAATCCACATATACAATCTATATTCTTTATTTATATGGTTTATTTTTAGGATGGAATGATGTTTATGAATAATTTTACTTTTTCCCTAGGTTATAGAATTTTTAAATGTTTATGAATCCCATTTCTTTTCATGGTTTCTGATATGATGAATGGATTTTGAACTTGTGGCACACATACACACACATATATGTGATTTATTTTATCTAAAGTAAGGGAAATATATCTCTCCCATGCATTGAGTAAAGTTTTATTTATTATAAGATGAATAGGATTGGAATGGGGAGTTATACGAGTTCAGTAAGGGCCTCTGTTAACATTGATATCCATAAGAGTAAACCTTGAATACTATGATGGTTTTTGAAGGGAACAAATTACACTATGATAGAATTTGAAATGATCTTTGAGTAGTAAGTAAATTATTTCTCAACTATTTATTCCAAAATTCCATGTCTTATGCCTATATTATACTCTCTTATATTTGGTTTTTTATTCATTTATGATTTATATCATATAAAAATATAATATTTATGCAATGAATCAATATTATGTAATATGATAAGTATTTTATGGTTTTTGAATGTCATTTACATGTTCTAATACCTTTTCCCCATGTTATTCTTATATGATCATTGATATATCCCTTTTTTAACCTTAATGTTCCTTATATCACACTCTTTCTTATGTTCCCATTCCCATGATACAAAGAAATATTTATGTATTATATATATAAGAGGGGTGATAGTTATGAATATCTATGTGGGAGATGATGTATAAAATTTCTGAAGGAATTTTATATGCTTAAAAGATTCCAAAGATACTAGACTAAGACAAATCTGGTGTAGACTATTATGTAATTTAAAGAATATTCATATATATAAATTTAATATATATTTATGAAAATTATGGGATGATTTACTAATAATATAGTAGGATTGGGTTAAAAACCTATGTTATAATTTTGTCCTTGGGAAACAACTAGTATTTTTTTTGACTTTGTCTTACCACCTGTGTACCATTTTGGGCATTGGGATAACAATCCATGTACACATGAAATATGAATAGCCTCCTATGTACCCATGGTATTAGGATAATAACTCAATTATTATTTTGTGTCTAGGAAAACCACCCTTGAACCTTTTTTATTGGGATAAATTCATGTGTTCTCTTAGTATTATGATAGCTTCATGTATACCCATTTGGGATTAGTCTAAGTACATGTGTACCCAGGGGATTTAGATAACCTCTCATGATCCCTCTTATTCTCATGAGATGTAAAATTCACCACTTCATTGTAGAACTATATAATACACCACTTGTCACACAATGATAAACTATACAAATATTTGACACAAGCACATAGAAACATTCATAATTCCAATATATAATTGTTATCCCATGACATAGAAGGAGGTTTCATGAATAACACTATAAAACATGATCATAATCCATCACGAGATAAAAATATTTATTCATATAATTAGAGAATATCCCATAAAAATATTGACAATAAAACACAAAAGGATGTTGATATAGATGATTTTTTTTTGAATACCATTAGAAAAATTTACTTTAAAGAATACAATAACTATACTTTTTATTTTTTGTGCTTTTAGTTAAAATAATATAGACTAAAAAGTAAGGAGTATATTAATAGTGCTTGGGAAACCATGATATCTTCGAAAGGAATCTTCATAAAAAATGTTAAGAAGATGTAAATAAAATGCAGAAAAGTAAAAATTATTAAAAAAATATGATTATTTTCACACTATTTTTATATAATAAATTTTAATTAATTAATATGTAGATGAAGGAGGAAGAGTTATTATATAAAATGAGAATTATTGTTAGATATTATACATTTTTAGTTAGAATAAATTCAATCAAAGAAGTATATTTTTATTTGAAAAATATAAATGCCTTTGGGAAGGAGTAAATACATGATAAAATAATCAATTGTTATAAAAAACCAATTATATAAGAATTATGTAGTTAAATAATTATTATAACTCAATAAATGGGATTTGAATTTTTAAAATCCCTTACGGATTTTAAAATTTATGAATAAAAAAATTGTAAACAAAAAAAATAAAAAAAGAACATTCAATTAAATTAATATAGAGAGAATAATGATATAAAAAATAAATTATATTTTTTATGAACCATGTAAACAAAAACAAGTGTATCATAAAAAAATGTCTCAGTGAAGGGAAATTGAGACAAAACCACATACCATAGAATCTTACTTAGTACTAAAATCTCTAAAAACCTATATAATATAATAAGGAACATTAATAATCTATTTCAAAACCACTTTTTTATATATTAATTTTTTTTATTATTATGAAATTTAAACTTATTTTTAGATAATTTTGATCTTCAGTTATTAGTTTTTTCAATTATTCCTCACATGTCATGTGTATAATTTATTTAGTAAACATTTGATGTTCATGAGTTTATTATCTACATAATATTCATGGTACCATAATATATTATCCATAATAAGATATGATGTTTCTTGTTCCTTCTAGTGGAGTTTTAGGTGTTGTTATTCAAGATGAAATCCATAATTCTCATGTTTCAAAACATTTTAATGATTAAATGGTCTTATATTAATTGGGTGTTAAATATTAACATTTCAATTAATTAATTTATAATAAATCATAATTTAGAAATTATTACATATTTTATTGAAAATTGTTTTTTCTTAATCATTCCTAATGAAATAATCATAATGTTGTTCTTGAGTATTGTAGAACTAAATGAAATGTGAACATGTTACACCTAATGTATGAGTAATAATATATAGTTTTATTATGATAATATAATTTTAATAGAAAAAAAATGTTAATATAACATTATTATATTGTATAACAATGTTTATAAATTGTTGAGGTGATAATGTAAATGAATAGGAATAGAAGGAACTCAATATTAATATTAGGAAATAACACCATATCATGATTAATTTTATTAGAATTAAAGACTTTATAATTATTCTATTGATACGAGGCTTCAAAAAGTGGGAGGGGACACTAAAGTTCAAGAAATTATAAGGGATTCAAGGGGGATGAAATAGAAACAACTGTTTTGGAAGGGGTAGATGAGAGATCCATTTATAGGTTAAAATAATATGCATTTCATGGGAAATTTATATTAGCTAAAGGGTAAATCTGATATCAAATAGGTGTAGGATATGTTTGATTAGAAAAAATTGGGTTTTATTGTATGAATTTCTCTAAAAAATCTATAATGTCTATATGTAACATCATGTTTCCCAATTTCAGATAATTCCCTTATCTTTATTTGTTTTCTTCTTTAATTGGTTGTGTCTTGGGACTCCTGAGGTTGGATATAATTTTCTTTGTAAAATGAACTAATGTTTAGGTATATAAGTGGTTTGAATTAATAGAGCCTGGGTATAAATCTTTTAATGGATTATCAGGGTTCTACTTGAGTTCGGTGAACAACCGAGGTGGTTTATGTTGTTAGGAAGGTAAGGAGTATGATATTCTACTCTATACCAATATTAGGATTTCAATATTTCTGAAAATCACAATATACAAAGGGGGGGGGGGGTGAATTGTATAATTTCTTAATGAAATTTTGTATGAATAAAATTCACAACACCTCTAATAAGAATGTACCTTCTTAGAGAAAATATAAAGTTCTTAAGTCAAAAGAATAATAAACTTTTATTACAAAGAAATTCTACCACAAGGCGTATAGAATTTCTTACAATCAGAGAAAAAAGTTAGAAAGTTTGTACAAAAAGAAAAATTTCTAACTCTTATAAAGCAGTGGAAATTTACAATCTTCTTTTAACCCAAAGAGGAGGGTATCAAACAACCTTGGATAAATGTCCCTTGTTTTATAGTTACAAGAAAGTATGTCTTACCCAAACCCAGATAATTCCTCAATCCTAAGATTGGTATCTGTCTTGCTATCCCCACAAGCCCTCGATTTGTAAGAAAATCAGCACCTCTGACCTCACAACCCGAAGTCTCTAATTTTAAGGAAATCAAACCTCTGCACGAATAAAATCTGCATGAAGAAAAGAATGAACAATCCATTCAATATTTCTGCACGAAGCCTGAGAGTTTATAAGAGCCTCTCACTCTAGAGCAATTTACTTCTAGAGAGATGAAATCTAAAATTCAAGGGTGTTAACTTGTGAACTAGTGAACTTCTGAACTTATTTTGATAGTTCTTCTGAGCTACTATCGTGTTCAGTCTCCAAGACAGATTGGCTAACTCATTCATAGATTTTTCTGTATCACGAGATTCTGACTGAACAGAAACTTTATTTGACTTTGATCTTGTAACTCTTTCTAGAGTCTTGGATTTCATATGTTTTGAAGTAGTTGTAAAAGCAACTCCTCCATCCCCATTCATCTTTTTAACATTATCAGAATCTCTCTTCATTCTTGTCTCGTGTTGAAGAAGAGTCCAAACAACTCATCTAAGGAAATCTGGGTGACTTTCCTGTTCTCATCAATTTCTATCCTCTTGGACTCCCATTAATTTGGAATAATGTCTATGATATTATGTACAAGTGACTTATCATCCAATCCTTTTTCTACAATAGACTGTAATCTGTTCAAAATTTTCATGAACCGTTACTGAACATTTATTATGGGTTCTCCATAAGGAAAGTTAAATCCATGGTATTCAGCTCTCAACATAGCTCTTCTTGTCTGTATAACTGTAGAAGTACCAAAATGTGTAACTTCAAGTTTCATCTAGATACTTTTTTCATCTTCACATGAAGATATTTGACTATAGATGTTCCTAGTCATGGAATATAGCAATGTATTTCATACTCTAAAATTTGCTTGATATTCTGATTTCTCCTGATTCATAAAAGTTCTCAATTCCTTATCAAGAATCATATAGTCTCCTGTCAGCATCAGGTAGTTATCAACTCCAGTATTGATAGGGAAAGTCTTCATCCTATCTCTCCAGTACTCATAATCATTCCCATAAAAAATAAGAGGTCTGGTAGGATTTAGATTGTCAATTGAACCAACATTTAAACCTTCCATCTTAAGGAAAATTTTTACACACAAACTTGTTACTAATAAAAGTTTGTAAACAAGGAAAAAAATATCCTAAATGAGGAAAATAGAACTAGATTATCTTTAAGAAAAATATGAATCTGAACTTTATGAGTCTGAAATTATGATTCCAAATAAAAATGAAGAAGAAGATTTCTCTTCTGAATATAATCGTGAGATTAATTCAGATTGAACCAATCCTCTGATACCAATTGATAGGAAGGTAAGGAGTATGATATTATACTCTATACAAATATTAGGATCACAATAGTGTTGAAAAGAAAAATATACAAGAGGGGGGGGGTGAATTGTATACTTAAAATTTTTTAATGAAATTTTGTATAAACAAAATTCACAACACCACTAATAAGAAATCACCTTCTTAGAGAAAATATAAAGTTCTTAAGTATAAAGATTAAGAAACCTTTATTAAAAATAAATTCTACCCCAAGGCGTATATAATTTCTTACAATCATAGATACAAGTTAGAAATTTTGTACAAAAAGAAAAATTCCTCACTCTTACAAAGAAATGGAAATTTAAAATCTTCTTCTAACCCAAAGAGGGGGGTATCCAACAACCTTGGATAAATGTCCCTTTTTTATACTTATAAGAAAGTCTATCTTACCCAAACATGGTTAAGTACTCAATCATAAGATTGGTATCTGTCTTGCTATCCCCAGAATCCCTCTATTTGTAAGGAAATCAACATCTCTGACTTCACAACCCAAAGTCTCTAATTATAAGGAAATCACACCAATGCACGATGAAAATATGCACAAAGGAAAGTTTGAACAATCCATTCAAATTTCTGCATGAATCCTGAGAGTTTATAAGAGGCTCTAACTCTAGATCAATTAAATTTTAGAGAGATGAACTCTAAAATGAAAGCGTGTGAACTTGTGAACTGGTGAACTTATGAACTTATTCTGATAGTTATTCTAAGATTCTATCTTGTTCATTCTCTGAGCAAGATTGGCTAACTCATTCTCAGATTTTTTTATATCATGAGATTCTGACTGAATAGAAACTTTTTTTTGACTTTGATCTTGCAACTCTTTCTAGAGTCTTGGATTTCATATGGTTTTAAGTAGTTGTAAAAGCAAATCCTCCATTCCCAGTCTTCTTTTTAACATTATCAGCATCTCCCTTCATTCTTATCTCTTGTTGAAGAAGAGTTCCAAAAATCTCATCTAAGGAAATATGGGTGACTTTCCAGTTCTCATCAATTGTTTTCCCCTTGGACTCCCATTCATTTGGAATAATGTCTATGATATTATCTACGAGTGTCTCATCATCTAAACCTTTTTCTCCCTAAGACCGTAATCTGTTCACAATTGTCATGAACCATTGCTGAACTTTGTTTATGGGTTCTCCATAAGGAATGTTAAAGCCATGGTATTCATCTCTCAACATAGCTCTTCTTGTCTCTATAACTTTAGAAGTACCAAATTGTGTAACTTCAAGTTTCATCCAGATACTATTTTTAGCTTCACATGAAGATATTTGAATATAGATGTCCTTAGTCCTGAAACAAAGCAATGCATTTCTGAATCTGAAATTTGCTTGATATTCTGATTTCTCCTGATTTATAAAAGTTCTCAATTCCTTATCAGGAATCTTATAGTCTTATATTAGCATCAGGTAGTTATCAACTCTAGTATTGATAACAAAATTCTTCATCCTATCTCTCCAGTACACATAATAATTTCCATAAAAAATAATAGGTCTGGTAGGATTTAGATTGTCGATAGAACAAACATTTAAACCTTCCATCTCAAGGAAAATATTTCCACACAAACTTGTTAGTAATAAAAGTTTGTAAACAAGGAGAAAAATATCCTAAGTGAGGAAAATAGAACTAGATTATCTCTAAGAAAAATATGAATCTGAACTTTATGAGTCCTAAATTATGATTCCATAAAAAATGAAGAAGATGATTTATCTTCTAAATCTAATCATGAGATTAATTTAGATTGAACCAATCCTCTGATACCAATTTTTAGGAAGGAAAGGAGTATGATATTCTACTCTATACCAATATTAGTATCGCAATAGTGATGAAAAGAAAAATATACAAGAGGGGGGGGGGGTGAATTTTATACTTTAAATTTTCTTAAAGATATTTTTATAAAAAAAATTCACAACAAGTCTAATAAGAAATCACCTTCTAAGAGAAAATATAACGTTCTTAAGAATAAAGAATAATAATCCTTTATTACAAAGAAATTATACCATAATACGTATAGAATTTCTTACAATCAGAGATACAAGTTAGAAATTTTGTACAAAAAGAAAACTTCCTAACTCTTACAAAGTAGCGAAAATTTATAATCTTCCTTTAACCCAAAGATGAGGGTATCCAACAACCTTGGATAAAGGTGCATTATTTTATACTTACAAGAAAGTATGTCTTACCCAAACATGGGTAAGACTTTAATCCTAATATTGGTATCTGTCTTGATATCCCAAAAAGCCCTTGATTTGTAAGGAAATTGGTACCTCTGACATCACAACCCGAAGTCTCTGATTTTAAGGAAATTTCACCTCTTCACGAAGCAACTCTGCTTGAAGAAAAGTTTGAACAAGCCATTCAAACTTTCTGCACGAAGCCCAAGAGTTTATAAGAGCCTCTCACTCTAGAGAAATTCACTTTTTAGAGAGATGAACTCTAAAATGAAAGCATGAGAACTTGTGAACGGGTAAAATTCTGAACTTGTGAAATTCTATATACCTTGAGGTCCTATTTATAGCTTTAAAAATTCTACCAATCGGTTCCACTCCATTGGTCATATTTCCCTAATTTTTGGAGGGACCTGGACACGTGGAAAACATACAACAGTTAGTTTATAACATAAACAGTGACATTTTTTATATAGTTAACGACGAATATAATGTTCTTACACCTTGAGTGTAAGGAATTTGGAATCTAATAAAATTGGAATGATATGAAAATATAAGATTCAGAATTTTAAGGAATTAAAGCTTTGAATAATAAATTCTGGAATTTTAAATTTCATAATGGAGTTTCATAAAATTGGTATGAGTAAAGTATAAGAAAATATTTTATGAAAACTAGATTTTTACAAATTTCGGTACCGGTATCATGATTTGCGGCCTGACAGAATATAACTGATATGAAATAATAGAATACAGTGCATAAGGAAATTCTCGGTACTGGTTTCTTATTCTCCAGTATCGGTATCATAAAAAACTATATCACTATCTCTAATATAAACAGTGCTAATAAAATATTCTTTAGAAATGCATAATGGAAAATTTTGGTATAGAAATCCTGGCTTTGAAAATGTCGGTATTGAAAAAAGTATGAAAATAAAATTTCCGGTATAGAATATCTCGATATAAAAAATTTGATATAGAAATTTTCGATATGGCATAAAAAAATATATGACAAGTATGTATTAAGACTGGAATTCTAGAATTCTATGTATAAGGAAAATATGATACCAGATTTCATTTTTAATGGAAATCGTTATCGTAGTGAAAACAAAGAATGGGAAAATAGCATCTTACGAAATTCCGGTATAGTATAACCATGACCCAAAAAATTAGAACCTTAAGAACTTTTCCGGTATGGAAAAACAGATTAGTAGAGACCTTAATAAAAATATTTAACTCAAAAGTCTATAAAAATTTTGGTTATAAGGAAATTTATGAAAGTGTTAGGAAATACATGAAATAGTAAGGAAAATATATTTATCAAGAAGGTGTTTGTGATTTTCAAAATGAAGGTTTAAGGAATGAAGAGGTCTTATAGAACTAACATGTGTTTTTGTGTAAGAATATGTGGTTTATGCTATTTTCTAGGTGGTTAACCACCATGTAACTAGTTTACACTCAATGTATTTGATCTTAAAGATCATGTCCTAAGTTGACTACATAGTGTTAAAGTGTATATGTCATGTAAATATTTGATGTTGTGTAATGTTAAAAATCATGTTTTTAATAGATAGGTAATGGGTTTTCTTCCATACACGGACCACATGGATTAAACAACATGTAAAAGGGTTACCTTCTCTATATGTGTCATGAGTTGTGGATTTAAAGTGATGCACGACTAATTGTTCTTTCATTCTTCTGTAGATTTATTCCCTCTCAACCTAAAGGCACTCTACAGTGATTTGGGAACCTATGCTCTGTCAAAATCATTTCATTCACTGATTGATCTCTATTTTGGTTAGGTTTTATCTTTCTAAGTGAGCAATCCTTTCTCTTTCATCATTTCCATTGATTTCAGTAGTGTCATTTGGTATCATTATTGGATCATTTGATAAAAAATGTAGTCTATTATTGATTATTTCTAGATATTTCATGTGATCTTGTTCCGAGGACTGATCTTTTGTTGTTCATGGTACAATGGGTGAGTTTTCTTTATGATATGTTGTGGTATTTTCTCTTCATTGAACCGTTTGATAAATTTATTCAATTCTATTATGTTTAGATTGATTCTAGGGACTCCATTATCCACGTTTTATTCCTCTTGTTGGTGGATCCCTTTTGTGAGCATGTGCAACCCAAGTTTTAATACACGTGGTTTCATCTCTATACTATGTTGGTGAACTAAATTTCCCTAGTAATAGATAAATTGTTTTATAAATAAAATTTCCTTACTAAATGATTTGATTTGTGTGTGTGTAAATGGGTTTTTGAAAAAATATAATATTACCCTTATTTTGAAAAATAAACAACTATTTTCAAAGCATTGGGAAATGGTTTTCAAATCATGTTTTTGAAAGAAATTGTTTGGAAAATAGATCACATGAGAATCCTTCGATACATTGGTGGAAGGAGTAGTAAGAGGACTTCTACATTGTTAGGAGGTTCTCTCATAGGGTGTTTCTCAGCTCCCTAGGCCTTTTTAAGGGAATTTCTAGACATATTGGGGGGGGGGGGTTCACTTTTTGGGGTGTTCCTTTTCTCTCAAGATTCAATGAATATCTATAGAGGCTTGATGTGTGTGTGATTTTCTATGTTTAGGTACACGTTTCATTTACATCCTGACCTATAGAAATCCTTATTATGATGTTACCTGTGCTTTGATTTATACAATTTGGTCTATTTTTTGTTGTACTGTATTATTTTTACTCCCATGGATTTGATAAGATATGTGATGCATGATTTCGTTTGATTTGATATATTTTATTTGATATATGTATATAAAATTAGTGATTTTGATTTACATACTTTATTAAGAATTGTTTAAAATTGTGAAATTAAATTATTTTTCAATGCTTTTTATATAAAAATAATAAACTATTTTTCATGTTTGGTTTTCATTAATGTTGATCATGCTTAGATTATCGAAGGGATACCTATTATGAAACACATGGTGGAATCCTACTGAGCCAGTTGGCTCACACCCTACACACCCCATCAGAGGTACATAGATCTTGTTGTATCTTTCGATGTAGGGAGAGGCAAGGTGTCATGATTAGGTGGTGAGGTTTTTATCAGCTAGGTTTGGGTTGTTGGATGGTGATATGGTGAGAGTTTTCCCACATTATCACATCGAGAATATCAGAGTAATTGTTTAGTTTTATAGTCCTTTGAAGATGGAATTGTATTTTGGAGATTGTATTGGTATTGTTTCATTTGTATCTCTTCTATTTTTCTCTATCTATTATAAAATATATAGTCATGTTTTCATCCTTTGTTTCTTTTATTTATATTTAAGTTTTCCTCCATTTGGGTGGGATAAATTGTACCCTCCGTTATTTTTTAACACCCGAGTGATAGAATAAATCCCATGGGGATTAGAAATACCTTTCAAGTATGTTGAAATTTAGGTTGGGTACTAATTTGATAGGGTATTAGGGTCTGGTTTTCCACAGTTTGGTACGAAAGGTCGTCTTTCCTCATGAGCCATTATATTGGGATGGTTGGTTAAATTGATATAAGAATGTTTGACATTAGAGGTATATTTTGGTGAGTTTATGATCATATATTCCTATGATGAGACTCAAGTTAGCATGGGATGTTAGGTTATATGTTTCATTTTTAGTTCACTATATTGATCATAGTTTTTACTTATGGTTATTTTGGTTTCTAATTAGAGTAATCTATTGTATGGTAGTTTAATCTATTTTTGTGTGTAGCAGTATTCCTTTGAGACATGTTCCATTGGTTCCATGGGTGGGTGTGACTTATTATACCTAATAGAATCATCATATGGATCATAATTCTATTAACGATATCATTTGGGTAGTTCATGCTATCAACCAAAATGCAAAAAAAGTTCCGAACATAGTCGTTAAGTTATAACTTGGAGATGGAGGGGAAATAGATTGATTACATGAGTTCTTTCATGACAAGACATCATGCTTTAATGTTATAAAAGAACCTAAAGATTATAAGGACTATCTTGAAAATATCAATTGTATTTTTAACTTCCTTTATCCACCTAAGTTTATCATTATGGAGTGTGAAACATTCAGACTTGAGGGTCCTTGTCATGCCCTAGCCCAAGACTTCCCCAGATCCAGTGCGTTTAAAATAAAACATGGTGGGTAATTTTTTTTATAAAATGAAAAGATAAATAATTACAAATAATGTTCCACTACATAATATATTTACAATTTAGGGTCTGGAAAACTAGATACAAAATTACAATCCTTGAAAAATTCTACAGAAAAGACTCTAAAAGAAACCACCAATCAGTGTAAGTCAAATCTACTAAACTAGTAAAAAATTAAAATAAAATTTAGGGTGAGAATAAGAATGCACAATAAGGGGGTTTTTAAAATTTAATATTTTAAATAAAATCATATAAAAAATTCCCTTTAAAAAATTTCTAAAACATTTTCATAATGAAAATTGCAACTCATGAAGCATAACATAACTGTTTTCCTAGAGTTTCCAGTGAGATTTTTAAGGAAAATTAATAGGACTACAGTAAAACCTGTTCCAATCATTAGCATTCTTATAAAAAATATATGGTGTGAAACATCTATATCATGATTCATTATAACTATACTATGTCTGACATGCGAAAGTGAAAGAACATAATTTTTAAATGAATGTAATTCATGATCAGATTTGCGCATAAAATAAAAACATTGATTTATTTCCTTACTAAATTTAAATCATAAATTGGTAGATAAATTTCTGAGTGGTGACTAAAAATTATTCCAGGGGAATTTACTTCTTCTGATACTCATTAGTACATGATCTTAACCAATCATATTCTCTAGTTTAATACACACTTGGTGAATTAAATACTATAAACATAATGAGGGAATGTATAATTCTAGATTGTGTCAAGGCCCCATGACTTGACCTGATTTGTCTCATGATAACTACCGATGCATCTTGGGGATTTCATTAACTGGTCCCCAACCTGAATAGATTTCATTAACCGGTCCCCAACTCATAGGGCTTTCATTAACTGGTCCCCAACCCATTATATACCAAGTCCAATACATTCCTATTTTTTCTTGTAAGGTCATATATTCAATGTGTTCCATATAACTTTGAATATTAAATTTCTCTTATTCAAAGTTTCCCACACAACTTAAATAATTAAATTTATAAATAAGTGATAAATAAATAATAGAGTGTTTGATTTGAAAAATGATACTTTTAAGAAAACCATTTCTTCATGATAGTTAAAAATCAATGTATAAGGATGTATGTTTATGAATTCATGATAGATATTACATGCTCAAATCATAGAAATGATAAATTAACTTAAATAAGAAAAAGCATGCATAATGATAAATGGATTGAATACATAATCATTTTAAATGTAATTTTTCATTCTTGTGAGGTATTGAATGAGTAATTTCCTAAACACACTTTACTATGCATGTATGTTTATAAAAATTACACAAGGGTACTTATAACTATTTAACACAAAGTTATAAATTGAAAAGAATGAAAATCAACCACACAACTTACTAACATAACTAATACCATTTTAAACTTATGAAAATAAGCGTGTTATACATATGTGTATATTCATCCAAACAAATTTTTCATAATTATAAGAGTCTTTAAATAAATTTTGTGGGTAGGAAAAATCCCACGTTCTTAACATAAATATAATTCTCTTTTAAAATATGTGGAGAAGTTTTTTTATGAAAAAACTCATTTTTATCACAATAAATATATATATAGGTGTAGAAAACCCAAAATTTATTAATCATAAATTCCTCATAAATATTATATGCATTAAAATCATATAATAAATCATTATTTGGAAAACCCAAAATTATTTAGGATTGAATGTTGTGTAATCCGTATATACAAAAAGTGTATATAAAGGATTGCATTTATAAAACAATTCTTAAATCGATTTTTGTAAGCCCTTCATACTTTAAAAACATTTTTTATACATTCTTATCAACATTTGGAAAACATAAATTATATTTAGGATCAAATTATATATATATATTTATAGCCGTATATACATAATATATATAAGGGTTTTGCATTAGAAATCTAATGAGACTTAGTTTATTTACACATATTGAGAATATTATTTAATAAAAGGTTCATTAATCGAAAATCATGATATAAAATAAAAGAGGTTTGTTCAATGAACAAATACATATATATGTTTAAGTATATAAATAGATTTTCCAAATACCAAACATCACAATCCCTTTTATGGTTTACAAGGAATTAAGAACCTCATTTAGAACTAAAATTAACCATTCTAAAATCATAGAAGAAATGAGTAGGTTTATGAATATATATATATATATATACATATATAACCTTCATAAAAATTTAAACACAAGGAAAAACTAAAAAAATGTGAACCCTTACATAAATTTAAGAACTTCATTTAAAATCTCGAATTTCCATGACAAAGCCATCCAAGAAAACCAGTTTGTTTTATGATAAAAAATATATGTGTCTATATATATAATTTTTATATAAGTATAGTAAAATTACACACATGGCAATGATAAAACCCTCACAATTAATTTCCATGAAGAAATTCAGGAAAGAAATATCGTAGATGTGGACTAACAGGACTTGAAGTTTCTTTTTACCATTGCAAAATAATAGAAGTGTTTATTGGTATGGTGTTAAAAATATGTATCTCAATCTTTAAAAATGTGGGTGTAAAAATTAAAATCAAGGAAATATTCATTAAAATAGTAAAACACTGACAAATTTATAGCAGGAAGTCAAAATTGAAATGAGCAGAAAAAAATTATTCAAATTGGTTCACAAATCAAAAGAAAATAGTATATATCCATACTAAAAAATAGTCTACCAATAGGGAATCTGATAGAAAATCAAAAATAATATGAATAGGTGGATGAGATTTAAATTATTAAAAGGATTAGGATGAAAATAAATACCTACCTCACCTGGATCTCTAAATAAATGGACCACAACAAAACCCGGGATGAACCCTAACCACATTCCTTGAAGAAGTCGACTAGTGGCATACTCGACCTAGACCTCCGCCATGCCTTTGATCCAGAAGCCCTAAAACAGCCTCTTTTGATTGTGATGACATTGCTGAGCGTGACCGCCATGACCTCTCCCTCAACTCCTATGCCTCACGATGTGACGCTCTAGGCCTCGAACATGCTCAAGATCCCCGACACTAGACCATGCTCAACTCCCCCCTCAAGTGTGGCATGAACCCACTAAAACCCTCATCCTGCCCTGTTGGAACCCTAAACATGGCCCGGAAAATCCCTCACCTAGGTCTCAAACTCACGACCAACACCCAAAGCGTGAACCCCTCCTCTCTTCACAGATCTTCCAACTTGCGTTAGGACACCGCAAATACCTTTACGGGATTCCCTCTATTTTTTCTTTTATTTAAATAATATATTATTATTATTATATCACTATTATTATAAAAACTTTTAAAATGTCAAAAGTTATATATAAAACTAATAATATATTAATATTATACAATCAATATTTTTTTTAAAAATTAAAAGTTTTTATTAAATCCATTTTTAAAACAAATATATATATATATATATACATATATTTCGTATCATATACTTAAATGTTGTAAACAAAATTTATAATCTAATAAATATTACGTTATATAAATATATATCATATTTTGGAAATCAAACCACAAATTAGGTATATTAATATATTAGTATAATTATTATTCAAAATATTCGGTTAAATAATAATTCGATAAGAATAAATTCTTTTTAATAAAAATAGTTAATTTAAATAATATGTAAAAAGGTGAGATAATATTTACTATAAAAACTATATCTATAATAAAAAAATATTAATTTTCAATTTATTATTTTAAAGAAAAATGTTTTAAAAAATGTTTAAATTATAAATATATCCATTTAAAAAAACACTAATATTCAATGGATTTAAAAATCCAATGGCTATAACAACTGTCACATGTATTTACAATGGTCAAGAGTACCATTACAAATAAACGTTTAGGGTATCTCACATCTTTAAAATAGTTTGGCATATAACGATGGTCCTCTACATCCCTATGATTCTTAGTATATGTTCGCTTCTCCTAGCGATTACATTCTTTACTATGGTCAGTTCAAAGGATGGGGGCTACTTGCTTTGTCTCATTGTAGTGTTAGGAGGTATCCCAGTGGCACTCGTAGGATTTAACGTTAGTTTACTAGGCCATCTATGGTGTTTAGGGCTTGTTGCAATGTAATTGTTTTAGTGTTTAATTGAATAAAACATGCCTTGTTTTTATTTTTATAAAATATTGTTTTGGTAGAAACAAAATTAAACAAAGTAAAACCATGAAATATTATTAATACTCATGAAATAGGTTCAGTGTGTCACATTATTCCCACCTTCAATGAATTTAATCCTTGCAATTCTGCCACGCTCTTAAGCTTCCAATTTCCTACCCATAGACTTCACCCCTGATGCCCCTTAACTTGCTCCACCATCGTCAAAGACATTCCTGGTAGGTTATTCCGGTTAGATTCACCCCCAAAACATTCTTAAACTCCTTATTTTCATTCTCTCAGATACACCTCCCACAACTCGAGTAAAACTCATGTGGGAAATAGTAGGTCCACAAAATGGTGGCATGGGAGGTGAAGAGTTTGGAGATATAAGAATGAACATGGTTCTGATAGTCCAAACCGATGACTTGGTTTTCTAAAAACAAGATGTTATAAAGGCTCCAATACCTACTATAATTCAAGATTTGGAACATATAGGCCACACGAGGGTCTCCCACTTCCACATCTTCTCGGAACTTCTCTAGATCCAGATATCACTCAGATAGGGTGAAACACAAGGAGAGGCCTTTTTAGTACCTTCCTTTGTGTGCATAAAACTAAAGTTTCACTTATTACATGAGATAGTGAATGTGACTCAGTCCTTGATAATGTTTAAGGATATCTGGGTTGTTAGACACTTGATAAAGGAGTTCACAGGTTAGACGTAGGTTCACAAATTACTAGTATGTCTCTAAAAATGACTCGACAATTATTTGTTCTAATAATTCAGTGGGGAGAGACAAAAGGTATATTTCATCTGCCATTTGAGAATTTTAATAATAAATCTACTTACTAATACATAATAAAGTTTTAAATTTTGTTCTAATTTTATAGGGTTTCATAAAGTAATCCTTTGATACCAACTATCATGCCCCATCCCTAGACTGCCCCGAAGCTGGTGCATTTAAAATAAAACATGTTGTGCATTTTTAAAAAATAATAAAAGCTGGATAATTACACATAATGTTCCACTAAAAAAGATATTACCAGTTTAGGGTCTGGAAAACCAGATACAAAAATTACAATATTTCAAATACTCTATAGAAAGGAATCTACAAATCTACCACCAATATTTTTAACTAATATCTACTAAACCTCTTAAAAATTAAATTAAAATGTAGGGCGAGCATAATAATTCCCAGTATTGTGGTTTTTAAAATATAATATTTTAAATAAAACCTTATAAAAAATTCTCTTTAAAAATATTCCTAAAAAATTTCTTAAAGAAAACAGCAATTCATGAAGCATAACATAATATATTTCCAAGATATTCTAGTGAGAATTTTAAGGAAAATTAATAAGGATAAAATAAAACATGTTCCAATCATAATAATACTTATAGAAAATATATAGTGTGCATCATATATATCAAGAGTTATTCTAACTGCACTATGTGTGACATGTGAAAGTCCAAGTACATAATTTATAAATGAAAGTAATTCATGATCCGAGTTGCACATAAAATAATAACATTAAATTTTTTCCTTACTAAAAATAAATCATAAATTGGAAGATATTTTTCTAAGTTCTGAATAAAAATTATGCCATGTGAATTTACTTATTCAGATACTCATAATTAAAGGCTCTTAACCAAGCATATTCTATAGTTGAATACACACTTGGTCAATTAAATACTATAAACCAAATGAGTGAATGTATAATTCTAGACAATGTCAATGATTCATTCCATGACCTGATTTGTCTCATGAGAACCACCGATGCATCATGGGGCTTTCATTAACTGGTCCCCAACCCACATGGCTTTCATTAACCGGTCCCCAACCCATAAGGCTTTCATTAACCGGTCCCCAACCTATTATATAGTGAGTCCAATACATTCTTCTTATGTCCAATAAGGTAATATATTCAATGTGTCCCATAACTCTTTGAATATTTAATTTCTCTTATTCAAAGTGTCCCATACCATTTGAATAATTAAATTTATTAATAATTGATAAATAAATAATAGAGTGTTTGATTTGAAAAATGATAATTTTAATAAAACCCTTTCTCTGTGATAGTTAACAATCAAAGTATAAGCATACATTTTTATGACTTCATGATAAACATTTCATGCTCAAATCATGGAAATGATAAATGAATTTAAATAACCAAAAGTATACATAATGACAAATGGATTAAATACATAATCATTTTAAATGTAAAAAAATTATTTCATGTGAGGTATTGAATTCATAATTTCCTAAACACACTTTACTATGCATGTTTGTGTATAAACATTTCACAATTGTACTTCCAACTATTTAACCCAATGTTATAAATTTAAAAGCATGAAAATCAACCACACATCTTATTAACATTACTAATTCAATATAAATCTTGTGAAAATAAGTGTGTCCTAAACATGCGTATATTCATCCACCAAATGTTTTCATAATCAGAAGAGTCATTAAATAAATTATTTGGTTATGAAAACACATACTTTTTTAACATAAAGATAATTCTCTTTTAAAATAGGTTGAGAAATATATTTATCCAAAAACTCATTTTAATCACTATATATATATATATGTGTGTATAGAAAACCCAAAAATTATTACTCATAAATTCTCCATAAATATTATACACATTAAAATCATCTAATAAATCAATATTTGGAAAACCCAAAATTATTTTGGATTGAATGTTGTGTAATATGTATATACAAAAAGTGTATATAAAAGATTGCATTTCTAAAACAATTTTTAAATCGATTCTTGTAACCCTTTCATAATGATTTTTTTTTATAAATTCTTATAAACCATTGGAAAACCTAAATTATATTTAGGATGAAAGTATATATATATATATAGCTATCTATATATATTGTATATAACGGTTTTGTATGAGAAACCTAATGACACTTACTTGATTTACATATATTTATAACGTTATTTAAAAAAAGGTTCACTAATTGAAAATCATGATATAAAATAGAAAAGGTTTGCTTTATGAACAAATACATTTATATGTTTAAGTATACATAAATATATATATATAGATTTATCAAATACAAAACATCAAAATTCCTTGCATGGTTTACAAGGAATTAAAACATCATTTAGAACTAAAATTCACCATTCTAAAATAATAGAAGAAACTAGTAGGTCAATGAACATAGGTATATATATATATACATATATATATAACCTTCAAAAAAAGTTAAACACAATGCCAAACTAAAAAAATGAGAACCTTTACATGGATTTAAGAACTTCATTTAAAATCAAGAATTTCCATGACAAAGTCATCTAAGAAAACCCATAGGTTTTACGATCAAAAATATATATGATTATATATATACTTTTTATATAAGTATAGTAAAATAACACATAAGGATAATACAGAACCCTTGCAATTAATTGTCGTGAAGAAATGTAGGAAAGAAATATTGTAGCCATGGACTCATATGACTTCAAGTTTCTTTTTCCCATTGCAAAATCATAGAAGTGTTTATTGGTATGGTGTTATAAATAAGTATCTCAATATTTCAAGATGTGGGTTTGAAAATCATAATCAAGGAAGTATTTGTTCAAATAGTAAAACATCGACAAATCAAAAGTAGGAATTCGAAACAGATAGGAGAGGACAAAAATCAATCAAATTGGTTCACGAATCAAAATAAAAAAGTATATATCCATACTAAAAAATAGTCTACCCATAGGGAATCTTGTAGAAAATAAAAATGTAGGTGAAAACATGGATGAGATTCAAATTTGATAAAGGATTAGGACCACAATAAAGACCTACCTCATTTGGATCTCCAAAGAAACATACCGCAACAAAACCCAGGATGAACCCTATCCTCATTACTTGAACACATCGACTGGTGGCCTGCTTGAACTAGACCTCCACCAATCCTTTAAGGCCTAAGACCTAATACGACCTCTCCCTCTTGTGATATAGTTGCTGAGCATAACTGTCGTGACCCCTCCATCAACTCCCTTGCCTTGCAATGCGACACCCGACGCCTCGATCGTGCTTGAGATCCCCGATGCCGGACCCTGATCGATGCCACCATCAAGTGTGATGTGAACCTGCTAAAACCCTAGGCACTCCCTCCTAAAACCCTAAATGTGGCCCCAAAAAACCCTCACATAGGTCTCTAACTCTTGACCTGCACCCGAAGCACGAACCCCTCCACTCTTCATGGATCTTCCCACTTCCGTCGCAACACCCCAAATACCTATAGGAGATTCAATATATTTTTTCTTTTATTTTAATAATCTATTATTACTATTATATCACTATTATTATAATAATTTTTAAAAAGTTAAAATATATATATATATAACTAATAATATATTAAAATTATCTTATCAATATTTTTTTAAAAGTAAATTTTTTTATTAAATCCATTTATAAAACATGTATATATATATATATATATTTCATATCATATACTTAAAATGTTGTAAATTAAATTAATAATTGAATGTGTATTAACTTGAATATAAAAAGTATTATAATTTGTTACAAAATATTTTTAATTTTGACACTATAAAAAACTTAATAATGTTATAAAACTTTAATCTAATCAAAATTTATAATATAATAATTATTACTTTATATATATATATATATATATCATATTTTGGAAATCAGACCACAACTTTTCTGTATTCACATATTTGTATAATTATTATTTAAAATATTCCATTTAATAATAATTCGATAAGAATAAATTTAGTTTAATAAAAATAGTTATTTTAAATAATCTATAAATAAAGTGAGATAATATTTAATTGGAAAATTATACCTATAATAAAACAATATTAATTTTAAATTTTTTATTTTAAAGAAAACTGTTCTTAAAATTTTTTAACTTATAAATATATACATTTAAAAAAACACTAATAGTCACATGATTTTAAACTGTAATGGCTATAACAATGGTCACATGTATTTCCAATAGTCAAGAAGACCCTTATTAATACATGCTTAGGGTATCTCATATCATTAAAATATTTTGGTGTATAATGATGGTTCTCTACATCCATATGCTTCTTAATACATGTTCCCTTCTCCTAGGGATTACATTATTTACTATAGTCAGTACAAAGGATGAGGGCTACATGTTTGGTCTCATTGTGGTGTTAGGAGGTCTCCTAGTGGTAGTCCTCAAATTTGACATTTGTTTCCTAGACTATCTATGGTCTTCGGGCTTGTTTAAATGTAATTGTTTCAGTGTTTAATTGAATAAAACATGCCTTGTTTTTATTTTTTTGAACATTGTTTGGGTAGAAAAAAAATTAAACAAAGTAAAACCATGAAATATTATTATTACACATGAAATAGGTTTAGGGTGTCACATTATTCCCCCTTCAAATAATTTCATCCTCGCAATTCCTACTCACTCTTAAGCTTCCCATTACCAACCCACAGAATTCACCCCTGATGCCCCTTCACCGGGTACACCATCATCAGAGACTTTACTGGTAGGTTCTTCCAGTTATATTAATCCCAAAAATGTTATTAAAATCCTCAATTACATTTACCCAGATACACCTCTCACAACTCGAGTCAAACTCATGTGGGAAGTAGTAGGTCCTTAGAAGGGTGGAATATGAGGTGAAGTGTTCAGAGAAATTAGAATGAACATGGTTCTGATAGACCAAACTATTCAGTTGGTTTTCTATAAACTAAATGTTATAAAGCCTCCCATACCTACGGTAACTCAATACATGGAATATATAGGATGCATGGGGATTTCCCACCTCTGTATCTTCTCAGAACTTCTCTTGAGCTAGATATCCCTTAGATAGGGTGAAAGACAAGAAAAGGCCTTCGTAGTACCTTCCTTTGTGTGCATAGAAATAAAGTCGTGCTTAAAACATGAGATAGTAATCGTGACTCAGTCATTGATAAATTGGAAGGATATTTGGGTTGTTAGAAACTAGATAAAGGAATTTACAGGTTAGACATAGGTTCAAAAATGATTGGTATGTCTCTGAAATTTACTCCTAAAATTATGCGTTCTAATAATTCTGTTGTGAGACAAAAAATACATGTTTCATATTCTATATGAAAATTTTAATAAGAGTTCTACTTTGTAGGTCATAATCAAGTTTTTATTGTTGTTCTAATTTTCTAGTGTTTTCAAAACCGATCATTTGATACCAACTATCATGCCTCATCCCCGGACTGCCTCAAGGCTAGTGTGTTTAAAATAAAACATGGTGTGTAATTTTTTTATAAAAATAAAATCTAAGGAATTACACATCATGTTCCAATATAGAAGATATTTATTGTTTAGGGTCTAGAAAACTAGATACTAAAATTTCCATCCTTCAAATACTATACTTAAAAGACTCCACAAAGCTATCACCAATCAGTGTAACTCAAATATACTAAACCTGTAAAAAATAAAATGAAAACATAGGGTGAGCATAATATTTCTCCGTAGGGGGGTTTAGAATATAATATTTTAAATAAAACCTTATTAAAAATTCCCTTTAAAAATATTCCTTAAACATTTTCTTAAAGAAGACTACAATTGATGATGCATAATATAATAGTTTTCCAAGAGTTTATAGTGAGTATTTTAAGGAGCATTAACAGGGATACAATAAAATATGTTTCAATCATAAGAATACTTATACAAAATATATGGTGTGAATCATATATATCAAGAGTTATTCTAATTATGATTTGTGTGACATGGGAAAGTGAAAGTACAAATTTTATAAATGAATGTAATTCATGATCAGAGTTGCACATTAAATAATAACATTAATTTATTTCCTTACTAACTGTAAATAATAAACTTGAGGATAAATTTTTGAGTGCTGAATAAACATTAAGCCATGTGCATTTACATGTTCTAAAACACATAAGTATAGGCTCTTAAACAATAATATTCTCTAGTTGAATACACACTTGGTGAATTAAATACTATAAACATAATGAGGGAATGTATAATGCTAGACTATGTTAAGTCCACATGAGAGGACCTAATTTGTCTCATGAGAACTACCAATGCATTGTGGGGATTTCATTAACCGGTCCCCAACTCATATGGATTTAATTAACTAGTCCCCAACTCATAGGGATTTCATTAACCTATCCCCAACCAATTATATACAAATTCCAATACATTCCTCTTATTTCCAGTAAGGTCTTATATTCAACGTGTCCCATACCACTTTGAATATTTAATTTATATTATCCAAAGTGTCCCCTATCACATGAATAATTAAATTTAAAAATAAGTGATAAATAAATAAGAGAGTGTTTGATTTGAGAAATGATACTTTTAAGAAAACCCTTTCTCCGTGATAGTTAACAATCAAAGTATAAGCATGCATGTTTATGACTCCATGATAGACATTAAATGATGAAATCATGGAAATGATAAATGAACTTAAATAAGAAAAGGCATGCATAATGAAAAATGGATTGAATATATAATCATTTTAAATCGAAAGAAATTATTTCATGTGAGGTATTGAATTCATAATTGCCTAAAATCACATTACCATGCATGTTTGTGTATAAACATTACACAAGGGTACTTCCAACTATTTAACCCAAAGTTATAAATTGAAAAGCACGAAAATCAATCACACAACTAACTAACATATATAATAAAATTTAAAACTTATGAAAAAATGTGTGTTATACTTATGTGTATAGTCATCCACATAAATTTTTCATAATCAAAAGAGTATATAAATAAATTATGCGGGTAGTAAAAGACACACTTTATTAACATAAAGATAATTCTCCTTTAAAATAGGTTGAGAAATCTGTTTATAAAAAACTCAATTTTATCATTATAAATATATATATATAGTTCTGGAAAACCCCAAAATTATTAATAAAAAATTCCTTATAAATACTATACGCATTAAAATAATATAATAAATCAATATTATGAAAACCTAAAATTATTTAGGATTAAATTTTGTTTAATCCGTATATAAAAAATGCATATATAAAGGATTTCATTTCTAAAACAATTTTTAAATCAATTATTGTAAGCCTTTCATACATCAAAAATATTTTTTATACATTCTTATCAATCTTTGGAAAACCTAAATTATATTTAGGATCAAAGTATATATATATATATAGCTATATATACATAATGTATATATGGGTTTTTCATCAGAAACCTAATGAAACTTACATGATTACATATATTCAAGACATTATTTAAAGAAAGGATCATTAATTGAAAATCGTGATATAAAATAGAAAAGGGTTTTTATGAAAAAATACATATATATGTTTATATATATATATATCTATATATATCAAATAAAAACATCACAAGACCTTGCATGGTTTACAAGGAAATAAGGACCTCATTTAGAACTAAAATTCAATATTCTAAATTCACAGAAGAAACTAGAAGGTTTATGAACAAACATAAATATATATATATATATATATATATAACCTTCGTAAAAATATAAACAGAAGGGAAAACTAAAAAAATGAGAACCCTTACATGGATTTAAGAACTTCATTTAAAATCGAGAATTTCTATGCCAAAGTCATCCAAGAAAACCAGTAGGTTTTATGATCAAACATATATATGTTTATATATATACTTTTTATATAAGTATAGTAAAATAACACACAATGTAAAGATAGAACCCTTACAATTAATTTATGTGAAGAAATGTAGGAATGAAATCTCAGGGCTGTGGACTCATAGGACGACATGTTTCTTTTTCCCGTTACAAAAGCATTGAAGTGTTTATTGGTATAGTGTAATAAATAAGTATCTCAAGATTGAAAGTTATGGGTGTGAAAATAATAATCATGGATAGATACATTCAAATAGTTAAACATTGACATATTGAAAGTATGAAGTCAAAATGGACATGAGTGGACAAAAAACATTCAAATTGGTTCACAAACCAAATGCAATACAGTATATATCCATACTGACAAATAATCTACCGACTGGGAATTTGGTAGAAAATCAAAAGGAAAATGAATAGGTGGATGAGATTTTCATTCGATAAAGGATTAGAACAAAAATAAAAACCTACCCCACGTGGATCTCCAAAAAAACGGACAGTAAGAAAATCTAGGATGAACCCTAACCACATTCCTTGAACACGTCAACCAGTGACCTGGTTGACTTAGTCCTCTAACATGCCTCTACAGCTAAATCCCTAATGTTGCCTCTCCTACTTGTGATGTTGCTGCTGAGCATGACCACTGCGACCTCTCTATTGACTGCCTTTCCACGCGATGCGACACCCGACGCCTCGACCGTGCTCTAGATCCCCGATGCTGGACCCTCCTCGACGCCACCATCAAGTGCAACATGAAGCCATTGAAACCCTCAGCATGCCCTACTGAAACCCTAAATGTGGCCCTGAAAAACCCTCACCTATGTCTTGGACTCTCAACCTTCACCCGAAGGGCATACCCCTATTCTCTTCACAGATCTTCTCGCTTGCGTTGCGACACTCCAAATCCCTTTATGTGATTCCATCTATTTTTTCATTTATTTTAATAATATATTATTATTATTATATAACTATTATTATAATAACTTTTAAAAAGTAAAAAGTTATATATAAAACTAATAATCTATTGAAATTATTTTATAATTGTTTATTAAATACATTTATAAAACATGTATAAATATAAATATATTTCGTATCATATACTTAAAATGTTGTAAATTAAATTAATTATTAAATATATATTAACTTAAAAAATTATTATTATAACTTGTTACATAATATTTGTAATTTTAAAACTTTAAAAAAGTTAATAATGTTATAAAACATTAGTCTAATCAAAATTTATAATCTAGTAATTAGTACTTTATATATATATATATATATATCATATTTTGGAAATAAAACCACAAATTAGCTATATTCATATTTTATTATAATTATTATTTAAAATATTCTATCAAATAATAATTTGATAAGAATAAATTATTTTTAGTAAAAATAGTTATTTTAAATAAGTTGTAAACAAAGTGAGATAATATTTACATTGAAAATTGTACCTGTAATTGAACGATATTAATTTTTAATTTATTATTTTAAAGAAAACTATTATTAAAAATATTTAAATTATAAATATATACATTTAATAAAAAACTAATGGTCACCTGATTTTAAAATCCAATAGTTATAAAAACGGTCAGATGTATTTCCAACGGTCATGAAGACCCTTATAAATACATGTTTAGGGTATCTCATATTTATAAAACAGTTTGGCATATAACGATGATTCTCTATATCCCTTTTCTTATTAGTAAATTTTCTCTTATCCTATCATTTACATTCTTTACTACTATCAGTCCAAAGGATTAGGACTACCTTCTTGGTATCATTGTGGTGTTAGGAGGTCTCCTAGTGGAGATCCTCAAAATTTCCATAAGTTTCCTAGGCTATATATGGTCTTCATTCCATGTTTCAATGTAATCGTTTCAATGTTTAATTGAATAAAACATGCATTGTTTTTATTTTTAAAAAATATTGTTTGGGTAGCATAAAAATTAAGTACAATAAAACCATGAAATATTATTATTACACATGAAATCGGTTCGGGGTGTCACAGTCCTAGTAAGTGATAATGTGATTTCATGGTACAGGTGGATATGCATCTAGTATTAAATCAGAAGGGTTTTAAGACCCTCTTTTTCCAGAGGTCTGGTATAAAATATCTAATGATTGTGAAGTATTGAAAGTTCCTATCTTAATAGAATAGAGTGCATTCAGTTTCGGAATACACCAATTAGTTTGCTGATCTTGTCTTTTTCTCAAGTGGTTATAAATAATGACCAGATGAAAGATCAAATGTACATGTAGGGTTTGCGACCAGATATCAAATCACATGAATTTATGCTAATTATTTTGACATATGTGGAGGCAGTGGGTAGAGCTATGATTGTAGATATGAATATGGAAGGCATGGTCGTATATTCTTCCCCTTCGCATCCACTTAATTGAAGCTTTAGTGGTCCTTTAGGGAAAAATTGGAAGTGTAAAGATCATCGTAGTACAAGGTAGTGGTTCTTAGTGGCTGGCCTTATCTTCATCTTTAGTTATAATTAGGAGTGTGCACCTAAATTTCTAATAGTGTGGCAAGGTCAGACACATCTGAAATTCATTTCTTTTACCTATGATAATGTGTAACAATTTCAGATGTTATGTCCATCTACAATGTCTCTATTGGTCTATTCCTACTACTTGATATGATCAAGGATCATCATATAAAATGTTTAATATATTGTATTTAGTTGATTCAAAGACTATAAGGATCTATCCAGAGTCCCTAGGAGTGAATCCCCTTCTTATAGTAGATGAATTTCTAAAAAATGTATATGTGGGTCCTATTATAGTGAGAGGTACCATCATTATTGTACCTTCTATATTGATTTATTTATTTTAATAGTTTCTTACCAATTTTTTATGACTGGTAATTTTTTTAATATGCTTAAAATTCAAATGGATATCTTGTTCTTTTTTATGTACTTAGAGACACCTCCTTGGAAGATTAAATAGTAGAGGTTTCAATGTCCTTATTTTATGCTATTGATCACTGATGTAGAGTTTGTCTTGGATTTTCTTGTTCTTGATCTATCTATTTGATGTAATCATGGAGTTGTATTGGATTATCTCTCATCATGGTAAGGTTGATTTTTATCATCACCAAGTCTTTATTTTTACAGCTGATAGGATTTCATGGGGTTTTTAGGGTGAGTGGAATCTAAGGATTGTTTTTGGTGGATAATTCCACCCAGAGTTCTGGAGTTTTTTTTAGTGGTTGAGACCAATTTCATTTCATCTACTATTTATCATACCATAATTGTTTCGGATTTTCTATACGTTTTCTTGAAATATTTTTCTAAAAAACACTAGATATGGATGTGGAGTTTACGATTGGCCTGGGGAAAGGTACACAAGTAATTTAGATACCTTCATAGCTTATGAAACCAGCAAAGATG
The DNA here is from genome assembly GCA_963277665.1 of Viscum album. NCBI lineage: Eukaryota > Viridiplantae > Streptophyta > Magnoliopsida > Santalales > Viscaceae > Viscum > Viscum album. The sequence continues at coordinate 320,042 of CAUJRU010000603.1, forward strand.
AAGGGGATGAGGTTATAATTAGATTATATGATGGATAATGGTTTTGTTTTGACTAGTTTTTTCCTTAAGAAGACCCATTGTTCTTTTCTAAGAATGCAGATAGTTCACATTGATTGTATGTGGACTATTATAATTTGAATTGATTGATGGTTATGAACAAGTATCCTTTACCTCATGTGAATGCTTTTTTTCAGTTAAAGGTGGAAGTGGTTTTCTCTGATTCTTCTTCGGTTAGGTTATCATCAACACGTCATTCAGGAGTGTGGAATACTAAATATGGATTTCTAGAGCATGTATGGACATTAAGAATATGTTTTGATGGCGTTTGGTTTGTCTAATTAACTTGTAGTATTTATGGATTTGATTAATCATATATTCCATAAATATATTGACACATTTGTGTTAGTTTTCATGGATGGTATTTTGATTTATTCAAAATCTAATTTTTAACAAAATCACCGTTTTAGTTTGTTTATGGAAATCTTAAGGATTTACTCTGTATTTGGAATGATTTAGAAATGAAATATCTGGAACCATGAAGTGATGTTATTGGGGAATGCAATTTATAATAATGGATAATAAGTTGATCTGGATAATTTGAAGGCTTTTTTTTCAAGTGACGATCCCAAAAACGTCTTTGAGATTTTAATAATTCTTAGTTTTAATGTATATTTTCAATATTAATTCATTTATTTCTCAAAGTTGGTGTCATCTTTGACTACTATTTCCAAGAAATGGGTCAAATTAACAAGGGATTCAATATTTCGGTTTTCTTTCAATGATAAATAATGACTTATGACATTGGATCCTATTTTTATCTTACTTGATCTCAGAAAGGGGTATGTCATTTTCTATGATGATTTTGGCACTAGATTTAGTTATGTTAGAATATAGGAAGATCATGTGGTGGCTTACTATTCTCATTAGCTGCAACTGCATGAGAAGAATTACCACACTAATGGTTTAGTTCTTGTTGTAGTTATTCATGAGCTTAAATGTTAGTGGAATAATAATTTTTGGGATAAGGTCATAGTCTTTTCTAAACATATGAGTTTGAGATATTTTTGTTTAAAAGACATGAATCTTAAACAAAGGCGGTGGGTCAAATACCTTTAGACATTTTTCTTCGATATTTCCAAAACCATGGTGAAATGAAATATCATCGAATAGGATCTTAGAAGGAAAGTGACATTGTAGTCTGTTTTGGAATCAATGGAAAAGTGAAACCTTATGGGTATTTTTTCTCAATTACATCTAGATACTCATGTGGATGTTTCATGTATGGTCCTGTCCAGTGTTTAGTTATCATCATATCACCTTAATTTTATTTTTTAAATCCTACAACATGATGATGATTTTATAGTAATTAAATTAAACCTATAAGGTTGAGGGACCATTTCTGGTTTGTCTCTCTCTTCAGGTGGTATTCTTAGTTTTAGGGATCAATTTTTCATTCCAGCTTCTATCATAAGATTAGTTTTTTTATTGTCATATTTCTTCATGCTTTGTTCATATGAGAACTATGAAGATATATTATGACATTATATGAAAATTTGGTGGATGATAATGTAGCATGAAATTGTTGATTATGTTTCCCGCTATTACACTTTCCAATATATAAAATAACAGAAATTGAAAAATTATAGTTTCCTCTGGCCTCTTCTGGTGGTGGTTTGGAAATTAGAAGCGGTATCCATGGTATTTTTTGTTGGATTAACATAAAATAATTAAATAATAAATTCTATATGGGTGGTGTCTGATTAGTTTAAAAATTTATCTCATTTCATTATTATCATAGAAACTACTAATGTTAAAGATCTAGGTAAGCTGTATGTGATATAGATTGTGAGGATACATGGAAATAATTTTACCATTGTTTTATAAAGCGATCCAGGGATTATATAGAGTTTATGGAGGAGTCTCCATGAAGTGATGGGGACTCAAGTAAGGATGAGTACAACATACCATCCACATATATACAGTCAGATGGAGCATGATATTAAGATTTTGGAGGACATGCTCTGTGCATGTGTCTTAGATTTTTATGGATTATTTGGTATCTATATGGGATTGTATGTGTGCCCTTATAACCGCAATTATAATTCATTTATCAAAATGGATCCTTTAAAACAATTGTATGGCCACCCGTGAAGATCACCTCTTGGATGGGTAGAGGTAGATGAAGCATCCTTGGTGGGTATGAGATTGATTCAAGAGACATCTGTGAGGATTCAAGATATATGTTGTTGTCTAGTTACAACACTTTTTCAACAGAAATCTTATGGGGATTAGTGTCATTGTCTTTTTTATTTTTCCATAGGTGGACGGGTTTTCATTAAAGTATCTCCTAATTTGGGACAACATTGTCTAGAAAAATAGGGAAAGATGTGACGAAGATATGTTGGACCATTTGAGTTCATTGAGATGACTGGGTAGGTTTCTTTACAATTATAATTTTTGATTCATTTGATAAGAATTCAGGATAACTTCCACATATCATAGTTGAGGAAATAATATTATAATACATCTCAAATTTTGAATTTGGATGATATTGTGTTAGAGCCAAATGTTTTTGTTATGGAGTAGCCAGTAGAGATTGTTGACTCTCAACTGAATGTCTTACAGGGTAAATTTGTAACACCCCAAGATTTCATAGTGTGTTATTTCTTCAAAATAATTTAATAACTTTCACAACATGCAACACCGAGTTCAAGCGCACCATGACTTATCAAACAAGTCATTGAAAAGAGTTTGTGAATAGTATTAAATAAAATTTAAACTTTATATAATCCTTATAATTTTAGAATCCATATTATGAGTTTCTTAGACATAATGTAAGAACAAATTTATTTTTTTCAGATAAAAGAAGTATTTTTCAAAAAATGCACTTTCACCAACTTTTAATAGTGAAACCCTTTTTTTTAAATCCAATATTTTAAAATTTTATATTTTAAATTTGACTAAATTAATTTATTCTTTAGAATGGGGACATAAAAAATTTACAAGGTAACACCCCAATATTCCACGATACTCTTCTCTTTGAATAATATACTAGCGTGTGTTGTACGAAACTTCGAGTTCTAACACACACTACAACCAATCAAAATAGCGGTTATGAATAGTAATACATAGTTTTTGATATTTTATAAATTTTATATTTCAAAATGGACTTCATTTTTGGATTCATAATATTGAATTTAGCCTAGGGTGAAATTTTGGAACTTTTCGGATAACATTTATATTTTGATGAATAGTGAAAATTAATAAATTTTAATTAAAAACATCTTTTTTAATCAAAATAATTTATATTGATAAATTATGAATTTGAGTGTTTTTAAATTATATTAAGAATATATTTTTACAATTTAATACAATGTTGGTCATTTTACATAATTTTACAATTAATCCAGACATAAACAGGTGCCAATCTTTTGATAGTTATTATCTCTTAAAAACACGCTTTTTGTTTTAACAACGGGAATTAATTTTAAATTAATTCCTGCCACTTATGTATTTTGAATATGGAAAAAAGGATTCCATATTTGGAATCAGGATGTTCAAATTGTGTAAATAGGTAACTTTTAGTTTTAGATATTTTGACCAATTACTTTGGTAAATATTTTATTTACCATGGTTAAAGGGTAAATCCAGTAAATAAGGGTTAAAAAATAATATTATAATAATAAAAAATTACTCTAAATTGTGTCATAAATTTATTGGATGATACATGTCCGACCATGGGCATCTTTGGGTCGATTTTGGGACCCCATGGAGGCACCTGTAAGTGATAATGAAACTTTACATTGATTAAGTTAAAATAAATACAAAAAATGGAAAAAGCATATATCTTTTAGAAAAACATTTTTACATAGGGTTATATATGTTGGATTCTCGATTATAAATATTCATTAGAAAGATAAAAATATTTCCAACATAATGATATTTTATTTATAATTTTTAGACAATAAATAATTTAATTTATTTATGAGAAAATGATGATGCAGTAATTACCATAATAGTGAACAATTAAAATAATTGATATTTAAAATACCAAAATAAATATAAGTTGAGACTTTTTATGAATTAAACTAATTTTATAGGTTAATATGACATATTAGGAATTATTTAAATAACCTTTTTCGAAGTAATCATTCTGTTATGATTTTCAAAAAAATCAATTTTTCAAATAGTGTCAAAATTGACATAAAAGCGTTTTTAAAACAAATATTATATTATTAATTGATATTCAATTCCTAAAAATCTGAGGTTCGGATAAAAGACTTATATCATGATAGGTGTATCATTAATTGACCCCTTGGGGGTCTCTTGGATGTATAGAGTAAGTTTATTAACCATATAATATAAAAATACAAAGAGACATTGTAAAAGTGAAACTAATTAACTAAGAGTTAATACTTAAATATAAGGTTAATATAATGACCCAAACCTGTATAAATTCTACTTGTTGAGTTGTTTTCTACCCATACCAACCTTAAACTTTAAATAATACACTTTGGAGCCATTATAAACCGAATATGAATTTATTATAAAATAATATTTCTAGCTTTTCCCAAGGTGCCCCTCCTCCCCCTTATAAAAGGACACCACTTTTAACAAATTCTTCAAACCTTCAAAGCATTTTAGTTCGGCCAAAACCTACCCAAATACTCTCTAAACTTCCCTTACTACAACATAGAGGCCTTAGTTTGATCATAAATCCAACATAATGATCCCTTTTGATCAAATCAAAAGAAAGAACCCGAAGAAGTGGTATTGTTTTCACCACCCTTTTTCAAATTCAATTCTTCTTCAACTTCTTCTTTATTTGTTATTCCCATTATAAAATAGTGAATTAAGTATCTCCTATATACTCTAATATTATTATAAATATGGTAAAACCATGTTCATTATTCTATCCATCCTTTGAATGACATGTCACCATACGTGCATACGTACGTCTTACCGTCTCCACGTCGTGGTGTAATTGTTATTCAATAAATTATTATTTGGATGGGTATAATAATGATTTGTAATTCGTTTAAATAATAAATATAACATGGTAATTATTATTTATATATGATATACCATCCATTTATATATTATTTTAATATCAAAAAAATGATATTGTCGCTCGTGCGTACGTACGGACTACCGTCTCCACGAACGCGATGAGATTCATTCTCCATCGTATCCATTCAAGTATAATTATCATTTGATAATTTAAAAATAATGTTTAAGGACATTATATCATTATGGATATGAATAAGATACAACCTATCCATGACAAACATGTCTTATGTAACAAAACATATAAAAGAAAACGAGTAAGTTAACACCCGTAACGACGATAATACTAAGATATTATTAACAAAGAAATGTTAAAAGATCATATATGATAACTTAATAATGTATATGATTCTTGTATAATTTAATAACAATTATTTCACAATTATACAGGAGGTTAAACTACCCTCAACCAAGGAAAAGTACAAGGTAAGGGGTTATTTCGCAATCTCTTCATTATCCAAGGTTGTTTATACGTAATAATATACTCGGACTTCTTTATCATCCACATCCATGTTTCTTAAAAATGTATTTCAAAACATTTTTTAATATTTACTAGAATATGGGTTAAAGTAATTTATACCCTTGTTGACTTTTATAATTGGTTTATAAAGGAATCTTTTTGTCATTTTCCAAATAAGGTCCTTTTTAACCTTTTCAACAGAATTAAGGTAAGACTGTTTTTTTAACTTATAAGGCAGGTGAGGCTATTTTCCGCCGTTATAAAATCGTCCAAGCTTCCCTTACAATATTATAAGAATATTTTCAAAGTAAATGTATTATTTTATAATTATGTTATGTAACACCCCGAGCTTCCACGATACGCTTCTCATTTAATAATGCAATAGCTTGCATTGTACGCAACTTCGAGTTCTAAAACACCGCGACTAATCAATGTAGCCGTTATGAATAGTAATAACCACTTTTTAAAATTATAGAAATTTAATATTTCAAAATGGACTTCATTTTTGTATTCGTAATATCGAAATTAGCCTATGTTGAATTTTTGGTATTTTTCTGAGAACTTCTATTTTTTTATGAATAGTGAAAAATACTTAAAACAACTTTTTTAATCAAAATAATTTATAGTGATAAATTATACTATTGAGTTGTTTTAAAGTATAATTAGAATATATTTTTACCGTTTTATCCAATGGTGGTCATTAGAATTAATTTAACATCGAAATTGGACATAAACAATTGCCAATCTTTTGATATAAATTGTTTCTTAAAAACACGCTATTTGTTGTAACAACGGGAATTAATTATAAAATTAATTAATGCAACTTATATGTTTGGAATTTTTTAAAATAGAAATCATTTTTGAATTTGGAATATCAATTATAGCTTAGGGTGAAATTTTGGCCTTATTCTGAAAAACATCAATTTTTGATGAATAGTGAAATCACTAAGTGGTTGTTAAAAACTGATTTTTCGTTAAAATGAAATATTAACACTTCTGTGATTTGATTTTCAAAAATCCGACATACATGATTGTCATTAAGAAGTAAAATGTGGTTCAATGAGATTAAAAGAATTTTTTGGTGAATAGTAACTTTTAAGTTCTTAATCGCGATTAGAGGTAATTAGTGTAGTTTAAGGTAAAAACAATGTTTTAATAATATGATATGAGCTTGACACTTGTCCTACTCCTATTGGATGAGTCATGGCCGTCCAAGAAAATCCATGGGTCAACTTGGGGACCCCATGGAGCCACTTTAGTTGGAAAATGACATAAATACCTTTTATTTAATGTTAAAGCAAAAAATGACACAAACATGAAATGTTTTACTAAAATAATTTTTATATGGGGTTATACAAGTCATATTTTTGACTATAAATAGTCATTGGAAAGATAAAAATATTTCCTACATCATAGTATTTTTTTTATAATTTTTATACATTAAATAAATTAAATTATTTATGACATCATTATGATGCAGCGATGACCTCATTATTTAACGATTTAAATAAAATGAGAAGATAATGCAATATCCAAGGCTTACACTTGTCCAAAGCCTATTGAATGAGGATATTTCGAACCCTTATCACCTTATCCACGAATTATAAAAGAGTGGGACCTTTAGAATCCGAAAAGCATTGTGTAATAATGTAACATTTCAATCTTTCCAAAAGAGCCTCTCCTCTCCTCTTATAAAAGGCCCCCACCTCTACCACCTTATTCACACTTCCAAGCCTTTTGGTTCGGAAATCCTCTGCCCAAATACTCTCCCAACTTCTCTCCCTTCATCCTAGAAGCTTTACTTTAGTCAGAAAGCCATCCAAAGGAGTCCTTTTGATCAAATCAAAAGGAAGAACCCGAAGAAGAGGTAAAATTTTCATCACCCTCTTTCAAGTTTCTTTCTTCTTCCACTCCCTCTTTGTTTATTATTTCAATTATAAAATTATAACTCCAGTATATTATATATACTGTGATGTTATTATAAATATGGAACAACCATATTCAGTATTCTACCCATCATTTGAATGACATGTCACCATACGTGCGTACGTACGGCTTACCGTCTCCACGTCGTGGTGTAATTGTTATTCAATATATTATTATTTAGATGGGTATAATAATGATATGTAATTCATGTAAATAATAAATATAACATGATAATGATTCTGTATATATGATATACTATCCAATTATATATTATTTTAGTATCAAAATAATGATATTGTCGCTCGTGCGTACGTACGGACTACCGTCTCCACGAACGCGATGAGATTCATTCTCCGTCGTATCCATTCAAGTATAATTATCATTTGATGATTTAAAAATAATGTTTAAGGACATGATATCATTCTGGATATGAATAAGATACAACCTATCCATGAAAAACACGACTTGCGTAACAAAACATATAAAAGAAAACGAGTAAGTTAACACCCGAAACAACAATAAATCTAAGATATTGTTAACAAAGCAATGTTAAAAGATCATATATGATATCATATGAATATATATGATTTTTTTATAATTTAATAACAATTATTTCACCATTATACAGGAGGTTAACCTACCCCAACCAAGGAAAAGTACAAGGTAAGGGTTTACTTCACAACCTCTTCATTATCCAAGGTTGTTTATACATAATTATCTACTGGGACCTCGTTATCATGCACATCCATGTTTCTTAAAAATGTCTTTCAAAACATTTTTACTATTAAATGGAAAATGTGTTAAAGTCATTTACACCCTTATACATTTTTGAAAGGAATCTTACCGTCATTTTCCAAACAATGTACTTTTTGACCTCTTTGACAAATTTAAGGTAAGAATGTTTTTTTTAACTTATACGGCGGGTGCGGCTATTTTCCGCCATTATAACTTCATCGAAGCTTCCCTAACAAGATTATAAGAATATATTCAAAGTAAATGTATTATTTTATAATTATGGGACTTTTAAATGATTTCAAAAAGGAGAGATATTACTCTCAAATAGCTTTGATTTCATCCATGTCAACATCCTTTGATGGGTTTTAAGTTTAATTGAAATTGATTTATGATACAAAACATCCATTGAACATTTTGTGAAATATTTGACTGTGGATGTGCTATTTTTATACCATCCATAGCTTATGGAGAAATTGTTGACATTTCGTATGGTAGTTTTAATACGAATATTTATGTTATGTTTAAACCTATTCATATGAGGAATGTATTGGACTTAATATGTGATGGGTGGAGCCCGCTATAGCTCCTCGATGCATCGGTAGGTCTCATGAGACAACTAGACGTGGAATTGGCCGAGGCCCTTTCCCAATTTGATTTATGGTTTTGGCCGAGGCCTTAATCATTTTAGAAGTCTTGGCCGAGGCCTTGACAAAGTGTTTCAGAATGTCTGGCATTATACATTCCCTCATTATGAAAGTGGTTATTGATATTTCATGTGATTATTCGTCTAGTAGAATATCCATGAGAGTAAGTAATGGCATTATTTTATTTTACTTTTGCCATATTATGCTGATGTTCAAGTTCAATAAGGCTTTTGTTTTAGTTATACATTGCCTTAAATGCTTATGTTTTCTTATAAAAGCTTCCCCAATATTGTTATCCTTACTGAGCATCTGAGCTCACCCCTTTCAATGTTTTAATATTTTCCAGGATGTGAAGAAGTATTTTATGAATGACCTACAGGGATAGTCTGAAGAGGATAGAAGTGTGGACTATGGAGACTATGTTATCATAGTTTTTCACTTTGTGATGTAATGTAACATTTATGAATGTATCTAGTGTTTCCAAGGCTACTAAACTAATCGGTCTTTCGAGACTTGATCTTTTGTGATCATGCCAATGTTACGAAGTAATGCACCGACTCTGGGTAGCTGGGGTCGGGGCGTTACAGTTGGTATCAGAGGAAGTTTAGTACAAACCTTGGAAGCTATATTTAGATAAACTCTGATTAGAGCACGTAGACCTAAGATGAACTTTAAGGATTAGTATAGAAGAACTTCCTAGAATTATGGTATTGTAGAGATTTTGTGAGTTTTCCGAGCAATACATCCCTGTCTGGATACGAGCTGGTAGAGGCGGCTCTGGAACAGATGTTCCTAGGGGTAAAACCCGAAAACATCGCTTTGAGCTAGACTCGAACGAGAACTGGTGCATGACAACGGGCCTTTCTGCACTCTTGTTTACGACACTCCCAGGGGATATTCTTAGGATAACTCTCATTTTATTTACAAATCATTATGAAGGGTTTATGAGTATACACTTCCTCAAAGAATACATTTTTATGATTATGGATTATATCCATAAATAGTTCAATTTATGTTAAGTGTTTTATATAATGGGATTATGTATTTTGATTCATAAACTGATCTAGTTTATGCCATTGTTTAGAAATGGCACCTAGTGGAAGAAATGGAAACCGTATCAATGCACGCACTCCATGTAGGGATTGCCCTCCTGCTCAAGATAATTATAGTGGGGCTGGTGATGCAACTGGTGCCGATCATCTAATCACCGTACTGGGACAACTCACGTAGGTTATGAATAATAACCTTACTCGTATGGAGCACCCTGATCCGCAACGTGGAGGATCAATGCTAGACCGTTTCATGAGGCAACAACCACCAACCTTCAATGGGAGTACAAATCCTATAGTAGCTGAGCAATGGATAAATTCCTTAGAGAAAATATTTCAGGCTTTGGGGAGCAGTGAAAGGGAAAAAGTTATCATGGCAGTTTACCGCCTCACTGGAGATGCTGATCAATGGTGGTCATTGATTCAAAACATGAAGGAAGATGATGAAGTATCAAATATGGAATGGAGGGAGTTCAAAGATCTGTTTTTAGAAAAATACTTTCCTGGCGACCATCGAGCAGATATGGAAAGGCAATTTCTGAGTCTGAGACAAAAGGAGGATGAGAATGTCACAAAGTATGAGGCTAACTTTACAAGGTTAGCGAGGTATGCTGCAGATTACATACGTAACCCAAGAAGTAAGACTGATCATTTCTTTGATGGGTTAAAACCATTTCTTCGTCGAGCATTAGTCTCACAATCCTTTTCATCGTACGAAGACATTGTATCATGTGCTATCAGGACAGAAAAGGAATTCTCTAAGTCTTATGACAACAAAGTAAAGCAAGAGAAGAAGAGAACGGTGGAACAAGAGACAGATACAGGGAAAAAGGGAAAGAAGGATTTTCCATTATGTGATAATTGTGGGAAGAATCACCCTGGTACCTGCCTAAAAGGAATGGGAGTTTGTTATAAATGTAGAGAAAAGGGTCACCAGGCTCGTGATTGCAAGGGAAAGAAAGAGGCTGTCAAAGTTGAATGCTACAATTGTAGGGAAATGGGGCATTATGCAAATGAATGTCCTAAGCGTCAAGGAAACTTACCTCAGAAAAGGCCAAGGGATCAAGGCCAATCTTATGCTGTGATTATAGTTGAAGCAGAATAATTAATGTATTGGTGCTTTTGGACTCAAGGATTATATTCTGGTAATAAGAATAATGTGATATATATATATGGATTGTACTGCAGTACTTTTTGATTTCAGTAAGGTTTTAATATGATTAAGGTAATCATATTTTTAGTATGTGACAATAAGAGAAACTTTTCTTTGTTTGGGGAATCTGATGTTACAATTGATTTTGGAATTAAGAGACCTTTTAGAGAAAGTCTGGACAGAGGTATTTTGGATAACTATAATGGTTGGAGTGGATTAAGTTGATCTTTGGATAGTATTGTTTAAGGTTAAATCATTTCTGAAGATTATTTTTGGAATATTATAATACTATAGTTTTAGTAAAAGGACAACCTGCAGGGTGGGGAATAACCAGTCGCGTCGGACAAAGCTACAGGAATCGAACCCACAACCATAGTGCGACAAGCCTTTATTTCCTACCACTAGCCTACAGGAAGTCCCTGGTTATTACAAAATAATTTTACTAATCTAAATGGTATGTGTTAACATTTGGAACCTTATACAATTAGGATAAATAGAATATTTTTTAGTTCCGTTACAATTTGGAGTAAAAGTTGGGTTTGTGGTAAAAATTTATTAACGAATGAAAGTATACATAACAAGTATGTATATTCCCTTACGTTCTTAGTAAATCTCCTAAATAAATTCCTCAACATTATAAAAGTTAACTCAAAACAAAAATGTTGTCGGTTAACTTTTCCTACTGGGGAATCAATGATCGTTTAACCAATCACAAGTTTGTGATTTTCTTGTAGTTAAACTTTCTCCTAATCCTGTTTTCTATAACTCTCCATCAGACCTTGATGGTTTGTTTCTCCTCCATATCCATATTTTCATAGAATCCTAGAATGTGCTATATTGGGTGACCTTTGTACTTATCTTGCTTTCTTTTAATGTTATATATTTATTAACCTTATTTCCGATGTGGGTTTTCCTCAAAGGTATTTTCTCTTTTCAACCTTTTATTTTCAAAGAAAAATTTCAAATTGCGAGGACGCAATTTATTGAAGGAAGGGAGAATGTAACACCCCGAGCTTCCACGATACGCTTCTCATTTAATAATGCAATAGCTTGCATTGTATGCAACTTCGAGTTCTAAAACACCGCGACTAATCAATGTAGCCGTTATGAATAGTAATAACCACTTTTTAAAATTATAGAAATTTAATATTTCAAAATGGACTTCATTTTTGTATTCGTAATATCGAAATTAGCCTATGTTGAATTTTTGGTATTTTTCTGAGAACTTCTATTTTTTATGAATAGTGAAAAATACTTAAAACAACTTTTTTAATCAAAATAATTTATAGTGATAAATTATACTATTGAGTTGTTTTAAAGTATAATTAGAATATATTTTTACCATTTTATCCAATGGTGGTCATTAGAATTAATTTAACATCGAAATTGGACATAAACAATTGCCAATCTTTTGATATAAATTGTTTCTTAAAAACACGCTATTTGTTGTAACAGCGGGAATTAATTATAAAATTAATTAATGCAACTTATATGTTTGGAATTTTGTAAAATAGAAATCATTTTTGAATTTGTAATATCAATTATAGCTTAGGGTGAAATTTTGGCCTCATTCTGAAAAACATCAATTTTTGATGAATAGTGAAATCACTAAGTGGTTGTTAAAAACTGATTTTTTGTTAAAATGAAATATTACCACTTCTGTGATTTGATTTTCAAAAATCCGACATACATGGTTGTCATTAAGAAGTAAAATGTGGTTCAATGAGATGAAAATAATTTTTGGTGAATAGTAACTTTTAAGTTCTTAATCGCGATTAGAGGTAATTAGTGTAGTTTAAGGTAAAAACAATGTTTTAATAATATGATATGAGCTTGACACTTGTCCTACTCCTATTGGATGAGTCATGTCCGACCAAGACAATCCATGGGTCAACTTGGGGACCCCATGGAGCCACTTTAGTTGGAAAATGACATAAATACCTTTTATTTAATGTTAAAGTAAAAAATGACACAAACATGAAATGTTTTACTAAAACAATTTTTATATGGGGTTATACGAGTCATATTTTTGACTATAAATAGTCATTGGAAAGATAAAACGATTTCCTACATCATAGTATTTTTTTTAGAATTTTTAGACATTAAATAAATTAAATTAGTTATGACATCATTATGATGCAGCGATGACCTCATTATTTAACGATTTAAATAAAATGAGAAGATAATGCAATATCCAAGGCTTACACTTGTCCAAAGCCTATTGGATGAGGATATTTCGAACCCTTATCACCTTAGACACGAATTATATAAGTGTGGGACCTTTAGAATCCGAAAATCATTGTGTAATAATGTAACATTTCAATCTTTCCAAAAGAGCCCCTCCTCTCCTCTTATAAAAGGCCCCCACCTCTACCACCTTATTCACACTTCCAAGCCTTTTGGTTCGGAAAAACTTTGCCCAAATACTCTCCCAACTTCTCTCCCTTCATCCTAGAAGCTTTACTTTAGTCCGAAAGCCATCTTAAGGAGTCCTTTTGATCAAATCAAAAGGAAGAACCCGAAGAAGAGGTAACATTTTCATCACCCTCTTTCAAGTTTCTTTCTTCTTCCACTCCCTCTTTGTTTATTATTTCAATTATAAAATTATAACTCCAGTATCTTCTATATACTGTGATGTTATTATAAATATGGAACAACCATATTCAGTATTCTACCCATCATTTGAATGACATGTCACCATACGTGCGTACGTACGACTTACCGTCTCCACGTCGTGGTGTAATTGTTATTCAATATATTATTATTTAGATGGGTATAATAATGATATGTAATTCATGTAAATAATAAATATAACATGATAATGATTCTGTATATATGATATACTATCCAATTATATATTATTTTAATATCAAAATAATGATATTGTCGCTCGTGCGTACGTACGGACTACCGTCTCCACGAACGCGATGAGATTCATTCTCCGTCGTATCCATTCATGTATAATTATCATTTGATGATTTAAAAATAATGTTTAAGGACATGATATCATTCTGGATATGAATAATATACAACCTATCCATGAAAAACACGACTTACGTAACAAAACATATAAAAGAAAACGATTAAGTTAACACCCGAAACAACGATAAATCTAAGATATTTTTAACAAAGAAATGTTAAAAGATCATATATGATATCATATGAATATATATGATTCTTGTATAATTTAATAACAATTATTTCACCATTATACAGGAGGTTAACCTACCCCAACCAAGGAAAAGTACAAGGTAAGGGTTTACTTCACAACCTCTTCATTATCCAAGGTTGTTTATACATAATTATCTACTGGGACCTCGTTATCATCCACATCCATGTTTCTTAAAAATGTCTTCCAAAACATTTTTACTATTAAATGGAAAATGTGTTAAATTCATTTACACCCTTATACATTTTTGAAAGGAATCTTACCGTCATTTTCCAAACAATGTACTTTTTGACCTCTTTGACAAATTTAAGGTAAGAATGTTTTTTTTAACTTATACGGCGGGTGCGGCTATTTTCCGCCATTATAACTTCGTCGAAGCTTCCCTAACAAGCTTATAAGAATATCTTCAAAGTAAATGTATTATTTTATAATTATGGTACTTTTAAATGATTTCAAAAAGGAGAGATATTACTCTCAAATAGCTTTGATTTCATCCATGTCAACATCCTTTGTTGGGTTTTAAGTTTAATTGAAATTGATTTATGATACAAAACTTCCATTGAACATTTTGTGAAATATTTGACTGTGGATGTGTTATTTTTATACCATCCATAGCTTATGGAGAAATTGTTGACATTTCGTATGCTAGTTTTAATACGAATATTTATGTTATGTTTAAACCTATTCATATGAGGAATGTATTGGACTTAATATGTGACGGGTGCAGCCCACTATAGCTCCTCGATGCATCGGTAGGTCTCATGAGACAACTAGATGTGGAATTGGCCGAGGCCCTTTCCCAATTTGATTTATGGTTTTGGCCGAGGCCTTAATCATTTTAGACGTCTTGGCCGAGGCCTTGACAAAGTGTTTTAGAATGTCTGGCATTATACATTCCCTCATTATGAAAGTGGTTATTGATATTTCATGTGATTATTCGTCTAGTAGAATATCCATGAGAGTAAGTAATGGCATTATTTTATTTTACTTTTTCCATATTATGCTGAAGTTCAAGTTCAATAAGGCTTTTGTTTTAGTTATACATTGCCTTAAATGCTTATGTTTTCTTATAAAAGCTTCCGCAATATTGTTATCCTTACTGAGCATCTGAGCTCACCCCTTTCAATGTTTTAATATTTTCCAGGATGTGAAGAAGTATTTTATGAATGACCTACAGGGATAGTCCGAAGAGGATAGAAGTGTGGACTATGGAGACTATGTTATCATAGTTTTTCACTTTGTGATGTAATGTAACATTTATGAATGTATCTAGTGTTTCCAAGGCTACTAAACTAATCGGTCTTTCGAGACTTGATCTTTTGTGATCATGCCAATGTTACGAAGTAATGCACCGACTCTGGGTAGCTGGGTTCGGGGCGTTACATGTTACTTTTAAATGATTTCAAAATAAATATTTTAAGAATTTGTGAATGGTACTCTTTATCAAGATAATAATTTTAAATGTTTTAAAGATTTATCTTTCTAAATGTTTTTAATTAATGTCCATGTTTTGAAAATGATTTTAATGATTTACTTATATGGAAATGAATGTTTTGAAATGATATTTCTTTTCCAACATTTCAAAGTGGTATGGGACACTTTGATTCAAAAGTCTCTTTTAAATTACTTCCTTTATAAATGTGTGACTTTTCAATAATTTTGAGAAAAGAGATATTTCTCTCAAATAGTTTTGATTTCATATATTTCAACGTCCTTTGATATATTTTAAGCTTATTTGAAGTTGATTTATTATGATACAAAACTTTTGTATTGTATTGAAGGTTTTGTGATATGTTTTACTGTGGATGTGTTATTTTTATACCATTCATGGTTTATGGAGAAAGTATTGACATTTTGTATGCCAGTTTTAATACGAATGTTTTTGTTATGTTTAAACATTTTCATATGGGAATGCATTGGACTTAGAAAGTGACTGGGGGAGCCCGCTATAACTCCTCGATGCATCGGTAGGTCTCATGAGACAAACTAGTGTCTTGGCACAAGGCCTTGACAAAATCTTATTTGTAGTCTTGGAATGAGGATTTTGCTATGTGGTTATGATAGTCTGGAATTATGCATTCCATCATTATGAAAGAATTTATTGATATTTCATGTGATTATTCTATTAGTTGAATATCCATGTGAATAAGTAAATGGCATTATTTCATTTTATTTTTTCCATACAATGTTTAAGATCAAGTTTAAAAGGCTTTTGTTTTAGTTATACATTTCCTTAAATGTTTGTTCTTATTTATGAAATTATCCGCTATATTGTTATCCTTACTGGGAATTTGAGATCACCCCGTTTCTATGTTTTATTTTTCCCAGGATGTGAAGAAGTAATTTATGAATGACCTGTAGGGATTGTATGAGGGGATAAGAGTGTGGAGTATGGAGACTATGTTGTTGTAGTTTTCATTTTTATGATGTAATGTAAAACATTATGAATATATCTAGTGTTTCCAAGGCTACTAAACTAATCGGTCTTTCAAGACTTGATCTTTCTTGTGATCATGCCAATGTTATGTAATAATGCACCGACTCTGGGTAACTGGGGTCGGAGCGTTACAGTTGGTATCAGAGGAAGTTTAGTACAAACCTTGGAAGCTAGATTTAGATAAACTCTGATTAGAGCACATATATTTAAGATGGACTTTGAGGATTAGTATAGAAGAACTTCCTAGAATTTTGGTATTGTAGAGATTTTGTGAGTTTTCTGAGAAATACATCTCTGTCTGGATACGAGAAGGTAGAGGCGGCTCTGCAACAGATGTACCTAGGGGTAAAACTCGAAAACACCGCTTTGAGATGGACTCGAACGGGAACTGGTGCACGACAACGGGCCTTGATGCACTATTGGTTACGACACTCCAGGGGGATATGATTAGGATAATTCTCATTTTCTTTACAAACCATTATGAAGGGTTTATGAGTATATAATTCCTTAAAGAAAACATTTTTATGATTATGGATTATATCCATAAATAGTTCAATTTATGTTTAGTGTTTTACAAGTATGGAATTATGTATTTTGATTCATAAACTGATCTAGTTTATGACATTGTTTAGAAATGGTGCCCAATAGAAGGAATGAGAACTCCAATAATATGCATGATCCATAGAGTAAGGAGGATCATATATTTCATGGTCTTAATCAAGAATTTAGAAGGTAAATAGTCTCCCATGTATTATCATCATGTGAAGAAATAGTATCATGTGTTGATAAGACAAGTAAATAATTCTCGGAGTCCTATGGCTTTGAAGGGAATCCAGAGAAGGAAAGGATAGTAGAGATAAGGACAGATAAAAGGAAGAAGGTAAAAAAGGATTTTCCCATATGTGATAACTGTGGAAAGAATCAACTTGGAAAATACTTGAATGGAATTAGAGTATGTTATAAGTTTGGAGAAAAAGGACACAAATTACATGACTGCAAGGGTAAGAAAATGATTTCAAATGTACAATGCTTCATTTTCAAGGAGTTTGGACACTATTCAAACCTATGTCCCAGTCATCAGACTATGCCGCAAGTGATGCTATTGGATAATAATCAATTTATGATAATACCACATATGAATAGGAATTATTAGAGTTATTATGTTGATTATTTCATTTGAGTGTAGTATCGACAATGTACTTGTTATAATAATTATGGAGTATATAAGGATTGTACTGCAGTACTATTTCATTAAGGACTTGAGATTGTGTGGAACAAAGAAAAGTGACTCAATAGCAGGGTAAATTTTTGGGAAATATAAGGTTGAGAGAATGATAAACCATAATATGGTTCTGATACCGAGGTAGTGATTTTAGAATAATACATTATTGATTTGGATAAATTATATTGGATATTCTTGACTACCTAGAAACTGATTAATGATTTGTATATTCCATCATTGTTGGGGTTTACAAAATTTTTGGATTGAAGGAGTATATCCATTATTCTTTTAGGAATAAGGGATCATGATTGTAATCAATAAGGTTTTATGGTAATTCAGGATGTTGTAGTGTTTTAAAAGAATACATGATGAAGGTGTTGACATGTTATTACACGGTAAAAAGGATATTTAATTTGTTTACCTTCCTTATAAATTTTGGACTAAAGTATTTTGGATAGTTCTAGTTTGGATTATTTTTGGATTTCCATAAAAGGACAACCTGGAGGTCGGGCGGCAACTCGTCGCATCCGGCAAGGCCGTGAGACTTGAACCCATAACCGATGGGTGACAAGGGTGTATCACCTACCACTGGCACATGTGATGTCCTGGATTAAATAATGTAATTATTTTTAAAAGATCTGGTAGATGAATTATAAATTCATCTTTTTGGAACCCTATACGAATAGGATAAATAGAATATATTTTTTACGTTCTATTATCTTTTAGAGTGAAAGATGAGTTTGTGGTAGAAATTAGTTAAAGGATGGAACTCTACATGTCAAAAATATATTTTTCTTCTTCACTTATTTTATGAAGAAATTAATTCTTATACATTATTTAAGGAATCCTAAAACCAAAAATGTGTTATTGTAATACCCTATGTTTTTTTGAACCAATGGTATTTCAAATCATCATAGATTGATGAATTTAAGGACCTCAATTTTACACTTGTTTGTGATTGATGACCTCAATCACTACCTATAAATATTTACGTTTTTCCTCCAATTATATGTCTCTAATTTCCACCAATTTTCTCCGAATAGATATCATAATTTGGTGGTGACCCTTTCATTTCTCTTTTCCTCTTATTAAGACTAATTTTTATTAACCCAATTTCCTATATGGGTTTTCCCACAAAGATATTTTCTATATTCAACCTTTTATCTTCGAAGAACAATTTCAAATTGCGAGGACGAAATTTATTGAAGGAGGGGAGAATGTAACACCCCAATATTTCATAGTGTGTTATTTTTTCAAAATAATTCAATAACTTGCACTATACGCAACACCGAGTTCAAGCTCACCATGACGTACCAAACAAGTCATTCAAAAGATTTTATGAATATTATTAACTAAATTTTAAACTTTATATAATACTTATAATTTTATATTCCATATTATGAGTTTCTTAGACATAATTTAAGAACAAATTCATTTTTTCAGATAAAAGAAGTATTTTTCAAAAAATGCACTTTTACGAACTTTTAATGGTGAAACCCTTTTTTTAATCCATTATTTTAAACTTTTATATATTAAATTTGAATAAATGAATTTATTCTTTAGAATGGGGACATAAAAAATTTACAAGGTAACACCCCATGCTTCCACGGTATGCTTCACCTTGAATATTACAGTAGCGTGTGTTGTATGCAACTTCGAGTTCTAACACACGCTACAACTAATCAAAATAGCGGTTATGAATAGTCATACCTAAAAATTGAAATTTTATAAATTTTATCTCTCAAAATGGACTTCATTTTTGGATTCGTAATATCAAATTTAGCCTAGGGTGATATTTTGTAACTTTTCGGATAACATTTATATTTTAATAAATAGTGAAAATTACTAAATTTTAATTGAAAACAACTTTTTTAATCGAAATAATTTATATTGATAAATTATGAATTTGAGTAGTTTTAAAGTATATTTAGAATATATTTTTACCATTTAATAAAATTTTGGTCATTGTACAAAATTTTACAATTATACCAGACATAAACATGTGTCAATCTTTTGATAGTTATTATCTCTTAAAAACACGCTTTTTGTTTTAACAACGGGAATTAATTTTAAATTAATTTCTGTCACTTATATGTTTTGAATTTGGAAAAATGGATTCCATATTTGGAATGAGGATGTTCAAATTGTGTAAATAGGTAACTTTTATTTTTAGACATTTTGAATAATTACTTCGGTAAATATTTTATTTACCATGGTTAAAGGGTAAATCCGGTAAATAAGGGTTAAAAAATAATATTATAATAATACAAAATTACCCTAAAATGTTTCCTAACCTTATTGGTTGATACATGCCTGACCATGTTCATCTTGGGGTCGATTTTTGGACCCCATGGAGCCACTTGAAAGTGATAATGACACTTTTACATTAATTAAGTTAAAATAAATACAAAAATTACATAAACATATATCTTTTAGAAAAACATTTTTTACATAGGGTTATATATGTTTTATTTTCGATTATAAATATTAATTAGAAATCTAAAAAGATTTAATACATAATCATATTTTATTTATAATTTTTAGACAATAAATAATTTAATTTATTTATGACACAATGATGATGCAATAATTACCATAATAGTGAAAAATTAAAATAATTGATATTATAAATACCCAAATAAATATAATTTGAGACTTTTTATGAATTAAAATAATTTTATAATGTAATATGACATATTAGGAATGATTTAATTAACTTTTTTCGAAGTAATAATTCTGTTATGATTTTCACAAAAATCAATTTTCCAAATAGTGTCAAAATTGACCTAAAAGAGTTTTTAAAACAAATATTATATTATTAATTGATATTCAATTTTTAAAAAACTAAGGTTCGGAAAAAAGACTTATATAATGATAGGTGTATCATTAATGGACTACTTGGGGTTCTCTTGGATGTATATAGTAAGTTTATTAACCATATAGTATAAAAATACAAAGAGACATTGTAAAAGTGAAACTAATTAACTAAGAGTTAATACTTAAAGATAAGGTTAATATAATGACCCAAACCTATCTAAATTCTATTGGTTGAGTGGTTTTAGACCCATACCCACCTTAAAATTTAAATAATCCACTTTGGATCCATTATAAACCCTATATAAATTTATTATAAAATAATATTTCTAGCTTTTCCAAAGGTGCCCCTCCCCGCCTTATAAAAGGACACCACTTATAACCAATTCTTCACACCATCAAAGCCTTTTAGTTCGGCCAAAACCTGCCCAAATAGTTTCTCAAATTCTCTTAATAAAACCTAAAGGCCTTATTTTGATCATAAATCCAACCTAAGGATCCATTTTGATCAAATCAAAAGGAAGAACCCGAAGAAGAGGTAATGTTTTCACCACCCTTTTTCAAATTTATTTCTTCTTCAACTTCTTCTTTCTTTGTTATTCCCATTATAAAATAATGAATTCATTATCTCCTATATACTTTAATATTATTATAAATATGGTACAACCATATTCAGTATTCTATCCATCCTTTGAATGACATGTCACCATACATGCGTACGTACGTCTTACTGTCTCCACGTCGTGGTGTAATTGTTATTCAATAAATTATTATTTGGATGGGTATAATAATGATTTTTAATTAGTGTAAATAATAAATATAACATGATAATTATTCTTTATATATTATATACCATCCAATTATATATTATTTTAAAATCAAAAGAATGATATTATCGCTCGTGCGTACGTACGGACTACCGTCTCCACGAACGTGATGAGATTCATTATCCATCATATCCATTCAAGTATAATTATCATTTGATGATTTAAAAATAAAGTTTAAGGACATGATATCATTCTATATATGAATAAAATACAACCTATCCATGACAAACATGGCTTACGTAATAAAATATATAAAAGAACACGAGTAAGTTAACACCCGGAATGACGATAACACTAAGATATTATTAACAAAGCAATGTTAAAAGATCATATATGATAACATAATAATGTATATGATTCTTGTATAATTTAATAACAATTATTTCACCATTATACAGGAGGTTAACCTACCCTCAACCAAGGAAAATTCCAAGGTAAGGGTTTATTTTTCAATCTCTTCATTATCTGAGGTTGTTTATACGTGATAATCTACTGGGACTTCTTTATCATCCACAGCCATGTTTCTTAAAAATGTATTTCAAAACATTTTTTTACTATTTACTAGAATATGGGTTAAAGTCATTTATACCCTTGTTGAGTTTTATAAGTGGTTTATAAAAGAATATTTCCGTTGTTTTCCAAACAAGGTCCTTTTTAACCTTTTCGACAAAATAAAGGTAAGAATATTTTTTTAACTTATACTGAAGGTGCGGCTATTTTCCGCCGTTATAAAATTGTTGAAGCTTTCCTTACAAGATTATAATAATATTTTCAAAGTAAATGTTTTATTTTATAATTATGTGACTTTTAAATGATTTCAAAATGAATATTTTAAGAATTTGTGAAAGGTACTCTTTATCAAGATCATAATTTTAAATGTCTTAAAAATTTATCTTTCTAAATATTTTTAATTAATGTCCATGTTTTAAAAATGATTTTAAGGATTTATTTATATAGACATGAATGTTTTGAAATGATATTTCTTTTCAAACGTTTCAAATTGGTATGGGACACTTTGATTCAAAAATCTCTTTTAAATTACTTCCTTTATAAATGTGTGACTTTTCAATAATTTTTATAAAAGAGATATTTCTCTCAAATAGTTTTCATTTCATCTATCTCAATATCCTTTGATGGATTTTAAACATATTTGAAGTTGATTTATTATGATACAAAACTTTTGTATTGTATTGAAGGTTTTGGGATATGTTTTACTGTGGATGTGTTATTTTTATACCATTCATAGTTTATGGAGAAAGTACTGACATTTCATATGCTAGTTTTAATATGAATGTTTATGTTATGTTTAATCCTTTTCATATGGGAATGCATTGGACTTAGTAAGTGATGGGTGGAGCCCTCTATAGCTCCTCGATGTATCGGTAGGTCTCATGAGACAAACTAGTGTCTTGGCACAAGGCTTTGACAAAATCTTATTTCTAGTCTTGGCACGAGGCCTTGGCTATGCGGTTATGATAGTCTGGCATTATGCATTCCATCATTATGAAAGTGGTTATTTATATTGCATGTGATTATTCAATTATTAGAATATCCATGTGAATAGGTAAATGGAATTATTTCATTTTATTTTTTCCATACTATGTTGAAGTTCAAGTTTAAAAAGATTTTGTTTTAGTTATACATTGCCTTAAATGTTTGTTCTTATTTATGAAAGTTTCCACTATATAGTTATCCTTACTGGGAATTTGAGCTCACCCCTTTTCTATGTTTTATTTTTCCTAGGATGTGAAGAAGTAATTTATGAATAACCTGCAGGGATTGTATGAGGGGATAAGAGTGTGGACTATGGAGACTATGTTGTTGTATTTTTAATTTTTATGATGTAATGTAAAACATTGTGAATATATCTAGTGTTTCCAAGGCTACTAAACTAATCGGTCTTTCAAGACTTGATCTTTCTTGTGATCATGCCAATGTTATGTAATAATGCACCGACTCTGGGTAACTGGGGTCGGGGTGTTACAAAATTGATTCCATTTCTAAGAGTGTTATGGTAGCACATATCAGATTATCACATGATATGGGAGTGTGATTCATTGATGAGAGAGGATAGGCCTCACCTCTTTAATAGACTTTATTCTTCAACATTACTTCATGGGGATGAAAATTCTTATGGTGATGAGTTTGTAAAATACTACTACCCTATTTCAGGTAATTTATTTCTATTTATTAGTTTTACTCATTAATTGATAGTTTCTTGGGACTCTTGAGGACGGATAACATTTTTTTTGAAATGAATTAAAGTCAAGGGATGTATGTTTTTGGAATTAATGGATTCTGGGAATAAATGTATTAATGGTGTAGTGGGTTTATCCTCACATTAAAATAATTCCAAAGGTGGTTTGGGGTTTTGTTTATGAATCTACTATTTTTTCAGACCTCTGGTCAAATATACACCGTGTAACTGGTTTAAACACCATATATTTTGTCATCAGGATCGTGTTTGGAGCTAATAATTCATTACGAAAGTAGTACCCACTATGTAATGATTTCATGTCATGTAATGTTAAAAATCAGGTTTTTAATAAAATGGAATTGAGTTTTCAGAGTATATGGACACTGCATATTATGAAACATGTAGAAGGTTTGCGTAGCATATAAGTATCATGAGTTGTGGATTTATGATTCCGCATGACTGATTCTTATTTCATTCTTCCACAACCCTCTTACATATCAACCATTTATCTCTCTTCGGTGATTATGGGGACCTCTACTCCATCTGAAACATTAGATTAAATGATTAATCACTTTATATATTGGGTTGAATCTCTCTAGGTGAGTAAACCTTTATGATTCTCTATTTACATTAATCGTAGTAGAACTATTGAATTATGTTATTGGATCCATTGATTGAAAATGATGATTCCTTTTTTTTGATCTTTCAAGTGATCCAGTTCTAAGGTTCGATCTATAGTTGGCTATGGTGTCACGAGTGTGATTTCTTTGAAGTATGTTATGATTTTTTATTCACTGAACCGTTTGTAAAATTGAATCAATTATTACATGTGTACATTGATTCTATGGTCTTTTTTGTAATTTTTTTGTTCTTTTTCTTGGTGTATCCCTTTTGTGGGCATGTGCGACCAACGTTTTGAGGTAGTTGGTTCTGTCTCTATTCCGTGTTGGTGAAATTAATTACTGCTATTTTTGATAATTTTTTTATAAATTAAATGATATGATTCACTAATATTATTTCAGTGTGTAGAAATGGTTTTTTATAAAAGATAGATTTACCCTAGTTTTGGTAAAAAAAGATGTTCTCAAATAATTTTGAAATTATTTTATGAAATTGTTTTCAAAGAATGGTTTGGAATTATTTTTTTAAGAAAATAGAGAACATGGGTGGCCTTGGTTAATTAGGTTTAAGGTGTAGTAATATTACACATACACTATCGAGGGGTTCACTCATTTGGTGTTTCTATCCTCTCTTGGCTCATTGTTATGAGGAATTGTAATACCTATTGGGGGATAACTTAATAATGAGTTCTTTTTCTTTATAAATTCGATGCATCTGTATAGAGGCTTGATGTACACTCAATTTTTCTATGTTTAGCTATGAGTTTCCTAGATGTTCTAACCTATATTGATCCTTTGTGTGATGTTACCCATGATTTGTATTAGATAATTTTTTATTTTTTGGAATGTATTGTTTTAGTTGTATATTTGTGGATTGAATATGATTTGTGATACATGATTTGGTTTGATTCGATAAATCTGATTTGATATATTTATATGAAAGGCTAGATACTAATTTACAGGGTTCATTTGGAATGGAAAAATGGGAAATTACCTTATTTTTCATGATTTATATATAAATATATTAAACTATATAGCATGCCTTATTTTATTTAAAGCCAATAATGCTTGGATTATTTTATAAAGACTTCTTATGGTACATCTAGGTGGGATCTTGTAGAGCCTGTTAGCTAACACCCAACATACCCCTTCCATAGTGTATATTCCTTGTCATGTCATTCGATACAAGGAAATGAAAGGTGTTGTAGTGAGGTGGTGAGGTTTTCTTCTAGGTATGTTTTTCTAGCTGGATGGTTAGATGGATGGAGTTTTCCCACACTATCAAATGGATAAAGTTTGTGTAATGGTTTTGTTTTATATTCCCCTTCAGTTGGACTTGTCTTTTAGAGATTGTTTTTCTACCATTTATGTTGTATATCTTTTGTTTTTATTTATCTATTATGAAATATATATTCTATTTTTCTTCCATTTTTTCTTTCATATATGCATATATGTCATGTTTTATACTTCATGTTGGTGAAATCGGTCCCTTTGATTGTTGTTGATGCCCGAGTGCAAGACGTCTGCCCGTGTGGATCGAGAACTCCCTTCAAGTACATTGATGTTCCGGTTGGGTACCATTTATAGAGGGTATCCAGGTTGGTTTTGTCAAAGTATATTTCAATATAATTAAACATAAATGAATCCATAATAAATTACAAATGTTTATACCTTTAAACATTTTTATATTATTTATACTGGTATTTACTTATTTTTAAATATAAGATAGACACAATTACCCTATATCTACATGATCATTCCAAATTTTGACTTTATATAATCTAATTCAATTTATAGATATCTTAAAATTAACATTTAATTTTCAATTATGATATATAAAAAAATTCTAGAAAATTTTCTTCTTGAACAATAAATATTCTTATTACTATATCCTATCAATTACATAATATAAGAGTATCAATATATATATATATATATTATCAAATATTCAATATACATATAAATAAATTATTTAGATAAAAATACACAATAATTTTAAAACAATTTATTGAAAATAACATTTTTAACTTTTCCATGGTAACTAAATTTTACACCAACAAAATAATTCTCTTACTATAAATGAAATTATACATATTTCTGAATTTGAAATTCTTTTTAATAATATGAAACCTAGTTTACTAAAACTAATTTCTAATATTGGAAGATATTAATTTTAATATGAAAACACATAACAAAAAAATAAATATTTTTGATAATTGAAACTTTGATGTGTAAAAACATTTTTCTTATTCCAGACAATGTAAAAAATAATTTTTTGAATATTAATTTATTTATTTTTTAATAATTTTCCTTAGTATAATTATTCTATTGTAAAAAATTAAATATATAAATGTAAAAATCCACAATACTTCAAAAATATTCGTAAAAAATTATTATTCAAATTAATAAATTTAATAAAATAGTTTGAAAACCTAGTTATTATTAATATTTAATAAATTTCATGTATTTTTAATAATCATTATTATATTTTATGGGGTCATATTCAATTTGGTTTTTTATTTAATACTCAATCTAAAATGAAAATGTTTTATTTGGATTGAATTGTCTTCCATGAATTAGATAGTTTTACTTAAAAGTTAAATATCATAATTTTATAATTTTTATTTTATGAAATGGAAAAATATTATATCAACATGTAAAATTTTTTTTAGGGTGATTTTTTTTGTATATTTCAATTTTTTTATGAATAGTATGAAATGCTGATTTTTATTAAAATTATCTTTTTATTTCTTTTATTTAAAAATTAACATTATATATATATATATATTAAATTTTCATAAGTCCCATTTTATTAAATATATTCCAATTAATGTCTATCAGATGGGAATTATCCATTATATTGGTATAATATGATTTTTCTACTTAAAAATACATTTTACTTGAACATTTTCTATTACGTTTTTCACACCTTTATTAAAATTGATTTCTAAATATTACTCAAATTGTATCTTGAGAAACATGTTTCAAATTTTTAATTAAGATGTTTAAATTTATTGATGTGTTAAATTTCATTTTTATTTATAATGAATAGTAATAATATTAAAAAAATGACCCCAATAAATGGTTAAATAAGTTAATTAAGTTTAAAACTATGAGATAACGTCAAAATTATTATCTTTATTAATATTATATTAAACTATACCTTAAATTATCTAAAAATATTATAAAATGTTTTTTAGTGCCGCATGGACATGACTGTGAATTAAAATCATTATAATACATTGAATAATTACAAGAGTTCCACGCCTATCACTTATAAAAGTCCACATTATATTCAATGTTATTAAAATAATTTAATCTATTTAAATTGACCTATAAATATCAAAATACCTTCCTAACATACCCCCTACCCCAAAACTATCAGTTATTTTTTCAATGAATGACCAACTCATAAGGCTTCAGTTGTAAGACAATGGATGTTTTCAAAAGTGGTGTTACAAATCAGAACCAGTTTCATTCATTTTTATTTCTTATTCTAACTCTTACAGACATATCCTAATGATTATGATTAAGTATTATCAGTATATAATATATAACAATAGGTTATTATTTTTATGTCATATGAGTTTTTCATCTTGTTTTCACCCTACGAGATAAGAAAACATCAGTCATATTCACATGTGGACTAGAACCTCAGTGAAGTGATGTGTTTTATTTCTATATTCTACAGTTTGGGGGTAGTTAAAATGATGGATCTTTGTAATATGTATGGTATTTGTGATAAAAATTTTATTTTATGAAGATAATTAATTATATAACTTCATACCCTTCCATGCATTGTAAAATAATAACATCACAAGTGTGTATGTGTGGACAACCGCCCCCACTAAGCGATGTTATTCCTTTTTCATTCTACCTTATTTGGACAGCTATAAAAATGAATCTAATGTATAAAAATTAATATTTTAATCAATAATATTATAGATATATTAAATATATGACCTCTTTTACCAGGGTCTTCCTGTCGAAGTTTTTTTGGGACTATTAACTGAGCATCCTCAAAACGTCCATCATCATCAAAACAGATATATTAACTATGTGAGACATGGTATTAAATGAAATAAAATAGATAAAAATAATTGTATAAAACTAAAAACGTTTTTAATCAAGTAAATAATTAATATAAATTTATTTTGTAGGAGTTATTATACATACATGGTGATTCAAAATTAAGGTAATGTTTTTTCTATAAAACCTTTTTTATAATGTTTTAAAGGGGTTTTACAGAACATTTTCCACCATACCTATGTACTATAAAATGATTCATTAATTTTATTACATTAAAAAATTTGTTTTTTAAATTAATTTTAATAAAATATTGTAATTTTCATATTGTGGTTTTGAAAAATGAATTTCTCTAACTGTTTTCTATATATCATACTTTTAACCCCTTTTACAAATGTGAGAAAAGAATGATTTTACTTAACATTTACTACATTACTATTTTTTTCACATGGTCATGAACATTATTATTTAATATTTTTATTCCTAAAATTTTAATTTTTTAATATAATATATTATTTTCTACTCTTATCAGATTTTTTTATTTTATGATTTTCCCAAGGAAAAAGGAGTATTTACCATATTCTTACTTGAATCCTGAAAGTGTTTCTATATATGAGATAAAAAGAATATTTAAAGATATTTTAGGATGAAAATGAAATATTAATTGTTTTTTATATATTTTAATGTACATATACATAGTACATGATTACATGTGATCCCATTATATCTGTCCAATGCATTGGGTTATGATTCATATAATAGGGAACATATATTTGAATTAACCAAGTTTTTTATTCTATTTGTAAAATTTCATGTAGTATTGATTGTAAGAGTGACATGAAGATGATTTCCTAAGGTACCATCATGAATTTTCTATGATTTAAAATGAAATTTCATGGAATTATTTTGATTTCATATGGTATTCTATTGAGATCATATATAAAGAATATTTTATTTCCCTTTTATATGTAAAAATTATGTTTTTCAAGAAAATGTTTTCATGTGTAAATATATTTTACATGAAACCCTCAAGATTATGATTTATCATTTATGATTACATATGTGAATCTTTATAAAAATATTTTTTATGTGATATTTATTTTTAGATAATATAAATTAGTATCTTGGCTCTAAATTAATTATATAAATGAAAAATTTTAAAAGTCATTTTATTATTTTTAAGATAAACTATTATTTTCTATCTTTTTTTCACTTAAATTGAATTTCTTTCATATCTTACGGTTTTATAAAAATTCACTCATCGTAAGGATTAGTTGAAAAAATAGAAAGGTATCTCATTACTTTATGGGGGTTCATATTAAAGTAATATAACATATATTGACTGTATCGTTTGTATAAATTTTAGAGTCATATTTTTTATAAAAACATATATTGATTGTTGTCAACACATTGATTTTTAAGTGATTGTTATGTAATAATTTCTAAAAATTATTTAAAACTCTAAAACTATAAGATCATTTCAATGTATAAATATTAATTACATTTAATAAAATCAACATTATAGGTTGCTTAAGGTACATTTTGTTATTTTTGATATCAGAGAAAGGATTACTAAACGTAAATTGTTTACATGTTGTTAAGAAATGTCATTTAATATATGTAAATATATAAAATATAATACCATGAAATAATATTGAGGGTGTACATGATTATTAATATATTAAATTAATGGGTTTGAATGGTTTTGTAACACCCCAGGCTTCAACGGTATGCTTCTTTTTGAATAATACAGTAGTGTGTGTTGTATGCAACTATGAGTTCTAACACACACCACAACCAAAAAAACTAGCCGTTATGAATATTAATACCCAAATTTTGGAATTTTATAAATTTTATCTTTCAAAATGGACTTCATTTTTGCATTCGGAATATCAAAATTATCTTAGGGTGAATTTTTGGTATTTTTCTGAAAACATTCAATTTTGATGAATAGTGAAAAAACACTGAGTTATAGTGTAAACCCGAATTTTTAAAACTATTTATTTTATTTAAATTTAATTAAGGTCAAAATAGATACATAATACCTATATAAGTTTAATTTAATTCATTGGAGTTAGTTTAGAATAATTCTAGATATATAAAAAATTTATTGAACTTTTCACCGTCTTTTACCCACCTCCTAGGAGAATTTGAAAATTTACATAAAAATTAATTTTACCGCTTTTGTGAGTGGAATTTCGAAAATCGGAGGGACATGGTTAATATCAAGGAGTAAAATGTTGTTCAATAAGATAAAAATAATTTTTGGTGAATAGTAACTTTTTACTTTTATTTACCATGGTTAAAAGTAAATAGGGTAATTAAGGGTAAAAATGATATTAATATTTAACTAACACATTTCCTAATTCTATTGGACAAGTGTATCTCGACCAAAAACAACCTTAGGAATAAAATATTATCATTTAGGTCCACTTGGATTAGATTAGGACATTTATTATTATTTAATTCAAAGAACGATTAAAAGAGCTTAAATCAAAGTTTAATAACTAATTTTTTTTTAATATAGGGTTATCCATAAGATAAATTTGATTATAAATATTAATTATAAAGACAGAAGGATTTACTACATAATTGTATTTTATTTTTAATTTTTAGACATTAAATAATATAATTTATTTACGACATAGTGGTGATGTAGTAATTACCTAATTAATGAAATATTAAAATAATTGATATTATAAATATCAACATAAATGTAATTTGAGACTTTTTATAAATTCCAGAAAATTTCTAGGTTAATATGACATATTATAATTGGTTATATATATTTTTTTCTAAGAAATAATGATTTTATTGAATTATCAAAAACAAAATACTCAATAGTGTCAAAATTGACATAAAAGAGTTTTTTAAAACAAATAATATATTATTAGTTGATATTCTATTCCAAAAAATGTAATGTTCGGCCAAAGGACTTATATAATTATATGTGTATCATTAATGGACCACTTGGGGGTCTCTTTGAGGTATATAGTAAGCTTATTCACTATATAATACAAAAATACAAAGAGACATGGTCAATGTAAAACTATTTAACTAAGAGTTAAATATAAATTATATGGTTAATATAGTGACCCAAACATGTCCAAAATCTATTGGTTGAAAGGATTTAGACCCATCTCCACCTTAAACTTTAAATAATCTCCTTTGGAGCCATTAGAAACCGAATATGAATTTATTATAAAATAATATTTCTAGCTTTTCCAAAGGTTCCCCTCACCCCTCTTATAAAAGGGAACTTCCCCTTCCCTCTAATTCACACCTTAATAGCCTTTTGGAACAGCCAAAACCTGCCCAAATATTCTCTCATATTCACTCAATTCAACATATAGGCCTTTGTTTGATCAGAAATCCAACCTAAGTATCCCTTTTGATCAAATCAAAAGGAAGAACCCGAAGAAGAGGTAATGTTTTCACCACCCTCTTTCAAGTTCCTATCTTCTTCAACTTCTTCTTTCTTTGTTATTACAATTCTAAAAAAATAACTCCAGTATCTTATATATACTATGATGTTATTATAAATATGATACATCCATATTCATTATTCTATCCATCCTTTCAGTGACACGTCACCATACGTGCGTACGAACGACTTACCGTCTCCACGTCGTGGTGTAATTATTATTCAAAACATTATTATTTTGATGGGTATGATAATGATGTGTAATTTATGTAAATAATAAATATAACATGATAGTTATTATGTATATATGATATACCATCCATTTATGTATTATTTTAATATCAAAAGAATGATATTGTCACTCGTGCGTACGTACGGACTACAGTCTCCAGGAACGCGATGGGATTCATTCCCCATCGTATCCATGAAAGTATAATTATCACATGATGATTAAAAATAATGTTTAAGGACTTAATATAATCCTTTATATGAATAAGATGAAACCTATATATAAAAGAAACGACTTATGTAACAAAAAATATAAAATAAAACGAGTAAGTTCACACTCGAAACGACGATAATACTATGATATTATTAAAAAATCAATGTTAAAAGATCATATATGATATAATATTCATCTATATGATTCTTGTATAATTTAATAACATTTATTTCACCATTATATAGGAGTTTAACCTACCCTCAACTAAGGTAAAGTACAAGGTAAGGGTTTATTTCACAATCTCTTCATTATCCGAGGTTGTTTATACGTAATTATCTACTAGGACCTTTTTATCATCCACATCCATGTTTCTTAAAAATGTATTTCAAATCATTCTTAACATTTTATAGACTATGGGTTAAAGTCATTAATAGCCTTTTTGACTTTTTATAAGAAGTATATAAAGGAATCTTTCTGTCTTTTTCCAAACAAGGTCCTTTTTAACCTTTTTGACAGAATTAAGGTAAGAATATCTTTTTAACTTATATGGCGGGCATGGCTATTTTCCACTATTATAAAATCGTCAAACCTTCCCTTACAAGATTATAATAATATTTTTAATGTAATTGTTTTATTTTAGAATTATGTGAGTTTTAAATGATTTAAAAAAAAGATATTTCACACAAATAGTTTTGATTTCATCTATGTCAGCATCCTTTGATGGGGTTTAAGATTATTTGAAGTTGATTTATTATGATACAAAACTTCCATACTGTATTGAATGTTTTGTGATATGTTTGACTGTGGATGTGTTATTTTTATACCATTCATTTTTTATGGAGAAAGTATTGACATTTTGTATGATAGTTTAAATACAAATGATTATGTCATGTTTAAACATGTTCATATGAGGAATGCATTGGACTTAATAAGTGACAGGTGGAGCCCTCTATAGCTCCTCGATGAATCGGTAGGTCTCATGAGAAAAACTAGTGTCTTGGAACAAGGTTTTAACAGAATCTTATTTTTTTAGTCTTGACACAAGGCCTTGACTATGTAGTTATGATAGTCTGGCATTATGAATTCCATCATTATGAAAGTGGTTATTGATATTGCATGTGATTATTTGATTAGTAGAATATCCATGTGAATAAGTAAATGGAATTATTTCATTTTATCTTTGTCATATTATGCTGATGTTAATATTTAAAAGGATTTTGTTTTAGTTATACATTGCCTCAAATATTTATGCTTACTTATGAAAGTTTCTGATATATTGTTATCCTTACTGAGCATCTGAGATCACCCCTTTCAATGTTTTATTTTTCCCAGGATGTGAAGAAGTATTTTATTAATGAGTTGTTGGGATAGTATAAGGGGATTTGACTGTGGAGATAAGATGTTGTTGTAGTTTTCACTTTAGGATGTAATGTAAACTTTATATATATATCTAGTGATTCCAAGGATACTAAACTAATAGTTATTTTGAGACCTGATATTTTGTAATCATGACAATGTTATATAATAATGCACTGACTCTGGGTAACTAGGGTTGGGGTGTTAGAGTTGGTATCAGAGGATGTTTAGTACAAACCATGTGAGCTAGATTTAGATAAACTCTGATTAGAGCACATAGACCTAAGATGGACTTTGATGATTAGTATAGAAGAACTTCCTATAATTTTGGTATTGTAGAGATTTTATTAGTTTTCAATGCAATACATCCCTGTATGGATAGGACCAGGTAGAGGCGGCTCTGGCACAGATGTACCTAGGGGTAAAAACCCGAAAACACCGCTTTGAGCTACACTCAAATGAGAACTGGTGGATGAGAATGGGCCTTGCTGTACTCTTGGTTACGACACTCTCAAGGGATATTCTTAGGATAATTCTAATTTTCTTTACAAAACATTATGAATGGTTTATAAGTATATACTTACTCAAAGATAATTTTTTTATGATTATGGATTATATCCATAAATTGTTCAATTTTTGTTAAGTGTTTTACCAGTTTGGAATTATGTATTTCGATTCATAAACTAACCTTGTTTATTCCATTGTTTCGAAATGGTGCTTTTTAGAAGAAATAGAAACTGTATCAATACACACACTCCATGTAGGGATTTCTCTCCAGATCAAGATAATTATAGTGGAGCTGGTGATGCAACTAGTGCTAATCAGCTAATCACCATACTAGGACAACTCACTCAGGTTATGAATAATAACCTTACCCATATGGAGCACCCTGATCCAAAATGTGGAGGATCAATGTTAGATCGCTTCACGAGGAAACAACCACCAAAATTCAATGGGAGTACAAATCCTTTAGTAAATGATCAATGGATAAATTCCTTAGAGAAAATATTTCATGCCTTGGGGAGTAGTGAAAGGGAAAAAGTTATCATGGCAGTTTACCGCCTCACTGGAGATGCTGACCAATGGTGGTCATTGATTCAAAACATGAAGGAAGATGATGAAGTATCAAATATGGAATGGAGGGAGTTCAAAGAGCTTTTCGAAGAAAAATACTTTCCTCGTGACCATCGAGCAAATATGGAAAGACAATTTCGAAGTCTGAGACAAAAGGAGGATGACAATGTCACAAAGTATGAGGCCAAATTTACAAGGTTAGCAAGGTATGATTGAGATTATATAAGTAACCCAATAAGTAATATTGATCGTTTATTTTTTGGGTTAAAACCATTTCTTCATCGATCATTAGTGTCACAATCCTTATCTTCATATGAAGATATTGTCTCATGTGCTATCAAGACAGAAAAAGAATTCTCTAAGTCTTACGACTTTAAAGCAAAGAAAGAGAAGAAGATATATTCTGATCACTATGGAAATGGAAATAAAGGGAAGAAGGGAAAATTTGATTATCTATCCTGTAGTAAATGTGGGAAGAAACACCCCGGTACTTGCTTGAAAGGAATTAGAGTACGTTACAAGTGTGGTAAAAAATCCCACCATGCTCGTGATTTCATGGGGAAGAAAGAATCTACCAATGTTCAATGCTAAAACTACAGGGAGATGGGGCATTATGCAAATTAATTTCCTAAGAGTTAGGGGAACTTACCTCAGAAGAGTCCAAGGGATCAAGACCAAGCTTATGCTATCACTACTGCTGAGGTAGAAGCTCCGAAAGACATAGTGACATGTAATTTAATGGTTTCCTCAAGTTTAGCAAATGCATTATTTGATTCTGTATCATCGCATTGTTTCATATCATCCCAGTTTTCTAACAAAATTAGATATTTACAATTTGATTTAACAAGGGAGTTATTAGTTAAAACTCCTAAGGGAAGTATCATTTCTACAAAATTCTGTGGATCCGTCCCCATTAGGGCATATAAATGTTCTTTATCTGCTGATCTCATCACCATACCCATGATTGAATTTGATATAATCCTTAGTATGGATTGGATTTCAGACCATGATGAAAAGATTTATTGTAAGAAGAAGGTGGTTACAATTTTTTATGATGATGATAAGGAACACATTATCTTTAGGGTAGAATCGTCACCAACTAATTCTTATCTAGATCCACCCACAGTAGATCAACTAAATTCAATTATCAGAGAGGAAGAGAATGAAATAACTATGGGTGAGGAAAGGAATGTTCAAATAGGGGATGTACCTATTATGATGGAACATGTAGATGTGTTTCCAAAATATTTACCTGGACATCCTCCAGAATGAGAAATTGAGTTTTCTATTGATTTAATTCCTAGTTAAAGGCCTATATCGAAGACCCCTTATAGAATAGCCACTATGGAATTAGTTGAACTAAAGAAACAACTAGAGGAATTGAGTAATAAGGTATTTATTTTCCCTAGTGTTTCTCCATGGGGATCCCCTGTCCTTTTTGTTTAAAAGAAAGATTGATCTATGAGGTTATGTATCGAATATAGGAAGATCAATGCTATAACAATAAAGAACAAATATCCCCTACCTCGCATTGATGATTTATTTGAACAACTGAATGAAGATCAATACTTTTCAAAGATTAAAATTCGATCTGGATACCATCAGTTGTGTGTGAAGAAGTATGACATTCCGAAGATAGCATTTCATACCAGGTACGGGTATTACGAGTTTACAGTAATGCCTTTTGGGCTGACTAATACACCCTATGTTTTCATGGATCTAATGAACAGAGTTTTCAAGGAATATCTCAATGATTTTGTAGTGGTATTTATTAATGATATCTTGGTATATTCCAAAATCTATGAAGATCATGAAAATTACTTGCGCATTATCCTGAAGGCTCTTAGAAGACACGAATTATATGGGATGTTTAGAAAGTGTGAATTTTGGCTTCAAGAGATCTATTTTCTTGCCCATATTGTCTCTAAGGATGGAATTTATTTTGATCATTCTAAGACTAAGTCATTACAAGAATGGACAGAACCAATGAGTATAACTGAGGTACGCAGTTTTATTGGTTTAGCAGGTTATTATTGGCCTTTCGTCCCGAATTTTGCCCGATTGGCTAACTCATTAATGAAGCTCACACGTAAAGGGGTTAAATTTGTTTGGAAAAAAGAGTGTGAAGAAGGTTTTGAAGAACTGAAGAGAATATTAGTCAATGATCCTATATTGACTCTACCATCGGGGAATTATGGATTATTTATTTATAGTGATGCATCGAAGAAAGGACTTGGTTGTGTCCTTATGCAGAATGATAGGGTTATTGCCTATGAATCACGGAAGCTAAAAATTCATGAGCAAACCTATCCTACTCAAGATCCTGAGTTAGATGTTGTAATCATTTCTTTGAAGATATGTAGATATTATCTCTATGGTGAAAAATGTGATATTTATACTGATCGCAAGTGTTTGAATTATATTTTCCCATAGAAAGAACTCAACATGAGGAAAAGACGATGGCTTGAACTACTCAAGGATTATGATTGCACGATACACTACCACCCGGGGAAGGAAAATAAGGTGGCAGATGCTTTGAGTAGAATGGATCATAGAGTTTTGAACAAGATGAGAATTGAAAAGGATCCTATATACATGGATCTAGTAAATATGGATATGGGAATCACCATGGAAGGTGAAACATCAATGCTTTTTCAAATGTTTGCCAAACCATCTTTACTAGAAAGGATAAAGAGTTCTCAGACCGATGATGAAGAGTTTCAAAAGAAGATTAAAGCTATGAATGATGGGAGATTGAGTAACTTTGTGTATGAAGATGGAATTTTCATATATGGGAAGAGACTTTGTGTTCTCAATATACCTGATCTAAAAAGGTAATTGTTAGATGATTCTCATAGTTCCAATTTCTCTATACACCCTGAGAGCACAAAAATGTATAGAGATTAGAAGGAACATTTTTGGTGGGACAACATGAAGAGGGATATTGATGATTTTGTGTCACGATGTATGGTTTGTCAACAAGTGAAAGCTGGAAGGAAATAGCCTGGAGGAGTCATGCAACCTCTTCCCATACCTGAGTTGAAATGGGATAATATCACTATAGACATTGTCATGGGACTACCCAAGACTCCTAGAAGGAACGATGCAATATGGGTCATTATTGATCATCTTACCAAGTCAACACATTTTCTTTCTATAAGGGAAGATTTACCACTTGATCGTCTAACAAGACTATATATTAATGAAGATGTGAGACTTCATAGAGTACCCATAACAATTTTTTCTGATCGTGATCCACATTTTACATCAAGATTATGGAAAAGTATTCAGAAATCCCTGGATAGTAAACTTCATTTGACCACTGCCTACCACCCCCAAACTGATGGACAATCAGAACAGACTATTTAAACCTTAGAAGATTTGTTGAGATCATGCTCACATCACTTTCAGGGTATGTGGGATCAATATTTACCTCTGGTGTAATTTTCATATAACAATATCTTCCATTCAAGTATTAGGATGGCACCGTATGAAGCATTATATAGAAAGAGATGTCACACACCAACCTGTTGGGATGATGTTGGTGAAAGAAAACTCCTAGGCCCATAACTGGTGGAGAAAATGATAGAAAAGGTAAAGGTAATCCAAAACCATATCAAAGCAGCTCAAATTAGGCAGAAGAGCTATGCCAACAACTGAAGGAAGGATTTGGAATTTCAGGTAGGAGATCTTGTTTTCTTAAAGGTATATCCATGGAAGGGAGTTATACATTTCGGTAATAAGGGTAAATTGAGTCCCAGGTACATCAGACCTTTCGAAATTCTAGAACAAATCGGGGCTGTAGCTTACCGTTTGGCAATGCCGCCAAGTCTCTCTAAAGTTCATGATGTGTTCCACGTATCACTGTTGAGAAAATACATGTGTCTGACCCAACACATGTACTCACCTATGAGGAATTAGAACTGGAACCTGACCTGTCTTATTGTGAAAAGCTTGTCAAGATTCTTGATATAGGATAACAAGTACTGAGAAACCGGACGACTCGTCTGGTAAAAGTTCTATGGAGAAACCATAAGATGGAAGAGGCGACGTGGGAACCCGAGGAACTTATTATGAAGAACCACCCAAGTATTTTCATGTAGTAGTATTCTAGAAATTTCTAGGAAGAAATTATTTGAAGGAGGGGAGAATGTAGCACCCCAATCTTTCACAGTACGCTTCTCTTTGAATAATACAGTAGCATGTGTTGTACGAAACTTTGAGTTCTAACACACACCACAACCAATCAAACTAGCTGTTATGAATAGTAATACCCACATTTTGAAATTTTATAAATTTTATATTTCCAAATGGAATTCATTTTTGGATTCAGAATATCGAAATTAGCTTAGGGTGAATTTTTGGTATTTTTCTGAAAACATTCCATTTTTGATTAATAGTGAAAAAACACTGAGTTATCGTTTAAAACTGAATTTTTATAATTACTTATTTTATATAAATTTAATTGAGGTCAAAATAGATAAATAATACCTATATAAGTTCAATTTAATTCAATAGAGTTAGTTTAAAATAATTTTAGATATATAAAATTTTTTATTGAACTTTTCACCGTCTTTTACCCACCTCCTAGGAGAATTTGCAAATTCACATAAAACTTAATTTTACCACTTTTGTGTGTGGAATTTTGAAAATCCGAGAGACATGGTAAATATCAAAGACTAAAATGTGGTTCAATAAGATAAAAATAATTTTCGGTGAATAGTAACTTTTTACTTTTATTTACCATGGTTAAAAGTAAATAGGGTAATTAAAGGTAAAAATGGTATTAATATTACCCTAACACATGTCCTAAATCTATTGGAAAAGTGTATCTCGACAAAAACAACCTTTGGAATAAAATATTATCATTTAGTTCCACTTGGATTAGATTAGGACATTTATTATTATTTAATAAAAGAAGAGTTAAAAGAGTTAAAATCAATGTTTAAAAACTAAAACATTTTTAATATAGGGTTATACATAAGATAAATTAGATTATAAATATTCATTAGAAATATAAAACTCTTTCCTACATAATGGTATTTTATTTATAATTTTTAGACATTATATAATTTATTTTATTTATGACACAATGGTGATGCAGTTATTACCTAATTAATGAAATATTAAAATAATTGATATTATAAATATCAAAATAAATGTAATTTGAGACTTTTGATAAATTAAAATAATTTTATAGGTTAATATGACATATTAGGATTGGTTATATAAATTTTTTTTGAAGTAATAATGCTGTTATGAAATTATCAAAAATAAAATACCCAATAGTGTCAAAATTGACATAAAAGAGTTTTTAAAACAAATATTATATTATTAATTGATATTCTATTCCAAAAAATCTAAGGTTCGGGAAAAGGACTTATATAATGATAGGTGTATCATTAATGGACCACTTGGGGGTCTCTTAAAGGTATATAGTAAGTTTATTAACTATATAATATAAAAATACAAAGAGACATGGTAAATGTTAAACTATTTAACTAATAGTTAAATATAAATGATAAGGTTAATATAGTGACCCAAACCTGTATAAAATATATTGGTTGAAATCATTTAGACCTATCCCCACCGTAACCTTTAAATAATCCACTTTGGATCCATTAAAAACTGAATAATAATTTATTATAAAATAATATTTCTAGCTTTTCCAAAGGTGCCCCTCACACCTCTTATAAAAGGGAACTTCCCGTTCCCTCTAATTCACACCTTCAAATCCTTTTGTCTTGGAAAAAACCTGCCTGAATATTCTCTAAAATTCCCTCACTTCAACCTAGAGGCATTATTTTGATCAGAAATCCAACTTAAGGATCCCTTTTGATCAAATCAAAAGGAAAACCCCAAAGAAGAGGTAATGATTTCACCACCCTATTTCTAGTTCCTTTCTTCTTCAACTTCTTATTTATTTGTTATTTGCATTAAAAAGTAATAACACTTTTATATTATAAATACAATGATGTTATTATAAATATGGTACATCCATATTCATTATTCTATCCATCCTTTGAATGACACGTTCCCATACGCGCGTACGTACGGCTTATAGTATCCACGTCGTGGTGTAATTGTTATTCAAAACATTATTATTTTGATGGGTATGATAATGACGTATAATTGGTGTAAATAATATATATAACATGATAATTATTCTGTATATATTATATAACTACCATTTATATATTATTTTAATATCAAAATAATGATATTGTCGCTCGTGCGTACGTACGGACTACCGTCTCCATGAATGCGTTGAGATTCATTCCCCATAGTATCCATGAAAGTATAATTCTCATTTTATGATTAAAAATAATGTTTAAGCACTTGATATAATCTATTATATGAATAATATACAACCTATCCATAAAAAACATGACTTATGTAACAAAACATATAAAAGAAAACGAGTAAATTAACACCTGAAACGACGATAATACTAAGATATTATTAACAAAGCAATGTTAAAAGATCATATATGATATCATATTAATGTATATGATCATTTTATAATTTAATAACAATTATTTCACCATTATATATGAGGTTCACCTACCCTCAAACAAGGAAAAGTACAAGGTAAGGGTTTATTTCACAATCTCTTCATTATCCGAGGTTGTTTATACGTAATTATCTACTAGGACCTTTTTATCATCCACATCCATGTTTACTAAAAAAAATTTCAAATAATTATTACTATTTTATAGAATATGGGTTAAAGTCATTTATACCCTTTTTTACTTTTTATAAGAAGTTTATAAAGTAATCTTTCTGTCGTTTTCCAAACAAGGTCCTTTTTAACCTTTTTGACAGAATTATGGTAAGAATGTCTTTTTAACTTATACGGAGGGTGTGGATATTTTCAACCATTATAAAATCATCAAAGCTTCACTTAAAAAATTATAAGAATATTTTTAAAGTAATTTATTTTTTATAATTATGTTACTTTTAAATTATTTTAAAAAAAGAGATATTTCTCTCAAATAGTTTTGATTTCATCTATGTCAACATCCTTTGATGGGTTTTAAGCTTATCTGAAGTTGATTTATTATGATACAATACTTCCATATTGTATTGAAGGTTTTGTGATATGTTTGACTATGGATGTGTTATTTTTATAC
The DNA here is from genome assembly GCA_963277665.1 of Viscum album. Lineage (NCBI taxonomy): Eukaryota > Viridiplantae > Streptophyta > Magnoliopsida > Santalales > Viscaceae > Viscum > Viscum album. The sequence goes on from CAUJRU010000603.1 coordinate 361,817, forward strand.
CATTCATTTTTTATGGATAAAGTATTGACATTTTGTATGCTAGTTTTAATACGAATGTTTATGTTATGTTTAAACTCTGTTCATGTGAGGAATGCATTGGACTTAATAAGTGATGGGTGGAGCCCTCTATAGCTCCTTGATGCATCAGTAGGCCTCATGAGAAAAACTAGTGTCTTGGAACAATGCCTTGACAAAATCTTATTTTGTAGTCTTGGCACAAGGCTTTGACTATGTGGTTATGATAGTCTGGTATTATGCATTCCATCATTATGAAAGTGCTTATTGATATTGAATTTGATTATTCGACTAGTATAATATCCATTTGAATATGTAAATGATATTATTTAATTTTATCTTATCCATATTATGCTGAAGTTCATGTTTAAAAGGATTTTGTTTTAGTTATACATTTCCTTAAATGTTTATGCTTATTTATGAAAGTTTTCTCTATATTTTTATCCTTACTGAGCATCTAAGCTCACCGCTTTCAATGATTTATTTTTCCCAGGATGTGAAGACGTATTTTATGATTGAACTATAGGGATTGTATAAGGGGATATCACTGTGGAGACAAGATGTTGTTGTAGTTTTTACTTTATGATGTAATGTAAAATTTATGAATGTATCTAGTGATTCCAAGGCTACTAAACTAATCGGTCTTTCGAGACTTGATCTTTTGTGATCATGCTAATGTTATGTAATAATGCACCAACTCTGGGTAACTGGGGTTGGGGCGTTACAGGTTTTCTTAGAGGAAACAAGAAAAATGAAGTGAAAAGTTATCAAGAGGATAATATACTTATGAAACAACAACCTAAAATAGTTAGAATTTGAATAAAGTTGTTTGGAGCTAACATAAATATGTTGGTGTATTAAATTAATGTTTTTATGGATTCTACGAGGCAATTAAACATTTCATAGATTAATATTTATATAGTGGAAAATTTCATGAAATAATAGACTTTGATATTTGGTGGACCATCCAACCCAATTATATCTGAAGGATGGATGAATTCTTTGAAAACTGTATTTGAAATTTTAGGTTATTTTATACAATAAAATGTAGCACTTAGCACATATCATTTTCTGGATGAATTCAATAATTGGTTTTCTTTGGTTATGAATACTAATGAAAATGATAAAAATTATTACATTGAATGGGTGGTATTTAAGGATATTTTCCTTGAAAAGTATTTTCATAGTATTTTTTTACTTTTGATAAAAATGAAATTTTTATTACTGAATAAAAATGAGCGGCACAATTTTCCCAAATTTGATTAAAATTATACTAGATTGGCAATGTATGATCTAATTTTCAATTTGGACCAATATTATTAAATTGACATGTTTTACTCATGATTAATGCCAAGGGTTCTAATAGATTTGGACTCCCATGAAAATAAAATAAATTTGAAAGTGGTTTATACTATATAAAATGTTGAGATCTATTTTTTAAAATTTTAAACAACAAATATTTAAATCATTTTCTGTGTCATATAATTGGAATTCCTCTAAATAATAAATCTAATTAAAAGTGAAATAAATTTCACTCTTATTGTATGTTTAATAAGAATAGTCCTAGGTTATGAAATCATGAAACAATTATCAATGTGGTATTCTAGGACATTTGTACCATGATTTCAAAGATAATAGTCATGTAAATGTTTAGAAAAACAATGATAAGAACTATTTTAGATGATTTAAATGCAAAGTGATGGGCTATTTTCCTGATGTTTTACCAGGAAAACAATAAATGATAAGGTCATTAAGATCTTAAGTATAAGGGTTTGGAAATATAATTCATGAATACGTCAAGAAATGAAAATCTAGAAAATGAAGTGGTGATAAGTACATTAAATATTTATACTGATAATTCTAAAGTATTATTTGATCTATGTCGACACATTCTTTAATTTCTATGAAATTTGATGGTAAAACAAATATATTAAATCTTGAAATTGAGAAATATCATTTAGTAAAAACTAATATATGAAGTATTATTAATAAAATATTTATAATAATATTCTTATTATTATCTTCGAAGTATAATTTACAAAAAAATAATTGTATTTCCCAATAGCCCGTTTGAAGTTATTTTGAATTTGGATTGGATTTCAAGGTAGGATTATATGCTAAATTTCAAAGATAAGAATATTATATTAAGCACATATTATTGAAAATATAGATGTTGTTCAAACTAGTGATGTTCCAATCGTAAATGAACACATGTATGGGTTTCTTGATGATTTCACATATTCAATTCTAGAATAGAATGTTAAATTTACAATTGACTTATTTCCCTAATCTATTCCAACTTAAAAACCTCATTACCAAATTGATCTAATTGATTTATTAGAATTGAAAACACAATTATAAGCATTATTTGATACAAATTTCATTTTCCCTAGAACATAACCTTGGTGTTCTACTATTATTTTATTTAAGGCTAGTTATATGATACTGTGCATTTATTATAGATTACTCACAAAATTAATGTTAAGAAAAAGGATCCATTTCCTTTTATAGATGATTTTTTGATCATAATCAAGCTGATAAGTATTTTTCAAATATAGATATTAGTTTCAGATATCATTAACAAAATTTCAAGTAGGAATAAATTTTAAAGATGGAATTTCATACTAGGTAAGTTAATTATGACTTTGTTGTTATTAATTTTGTGTTTATTAATTCTCTATATTCTTTCATAGAACGTCTGAATATAGTTTGTCATGTTTTTTTAAATATTTTTTTATTCTCTATTATCGATGTTATTCTATATTATTCAAAATGTTATTAGAAACATTAGAAATATTTAAGGACTATTTTATAGACTTTAAAATAGAATAATTTGTATGTAAAATTTATCAAATGGGAAAGCACCATGTACTCGATTTCATTAAATGGGATTGTTATTCTTAAATATGACATATGAGTTGATATTTATAAAAATATGTTGGTGGGAGAGGGTCCATGACATAAAAATGTCACTGATATTTGATGTTTTCATTAATTGGTAGTTTACTGATAACTGTTTATTGGAACATTTCACTGTTATCTATACAACTAACTAATTTAACTATAAATTTAGTTAAATTCATCTAGAATTTTGAATGTGATTAATTTTTTATAATTTTAATAGAAAGTTTGGATAAGGTTCCTGTATTATAATTTCTACCCAAAAGTCTTGAGTTTATTATTTATAGTGATGGAACATTAAAGAGACTTTGTTACACATCAATGCATGGTTATCAAGTAATTCCACATGATTTATGAAAATTGAACCTCTATGTGCGGAACTACCCATCACATGATCTTGAAAAGGAAATAGTTGTTTTTTATTATATATTCAAGTTATATTTTATATGTTGTACAATGTGAATTATATACATAGAATAAAATTTTAAAGTTCATATTCACTTAGAATGAGATAAAAAAATTCGATATAACATTTTTACAATTGATAAAGGAATTTTATTTCATAATTCACTATCATCCAAGAAATTATAATAATGTAGATGGCGTTTTGAGTTATAATGCATCGTTATTTATACTATTTTTGAGCAGAACCATTTGGTTAATAGTACACAAAATTTGTTTCCTAAAATTGTGCATAGAGGAATTACTTCAATTTTGATTTAGGTGTGGGTTCCCCTATATTTTTTGGAAAGAACTAAGAATGCTTAGAAGGATGATCTTGGTCTACAAAAAATAGTAGAGTTTGTTTATAAGGGAATATTCCCTAAATTTATTATTAAGAAGTAAGGTATTATATGATTGTCAGGGTTTTTGTCTGTTCCAAGTGATCCCAAGTTGGAAAAGAAATTATTTAATGAATATCAAATATCTCCTTTTCCATTCACTCTATATTACTAAGATAAAGAAAGACCTTTATATATATAATTTTTTTAAAATATTGAAGAAGTTTATTACAATTTTTTCAATGAAATTATTATTTTTTAAATATTTAAAAGATGAAAGAAAACAATTAATGGGAATGATTAAAATGTTTTTAATGCTTAAATTAAAATGGGAAAATATATCCATGAATTTTGGGGTGGGGTTACTAAAGACAACTTGATGTAATAATGTGATTTCAGTTATTTTGGATCAAATGAAAAAATATATTAAATTTATAACTAATTAACTAATGATATCATTTGATTATCCTAATTTACTTTATCATAAAAAGATATTCAGACTAATACAGTCCTTAACTCTACTATTTCTAAATGTGATCCTATATTGACATTATATTTCTGGAAGAGTCTTCTTATGTTTATAGGTATTTAGTTATGTTTTTGTATAGTTTTCATCTTTAATATAATAGAAATTTTGATTGAATGATTAATAAATTTGAAGATATTATTCTATTCTGATAACTATATGACCTGGGTAGTTGGGATCGACATAATTATACTATAGAATTTTCCTATATGGACCGTTATCATTCCAGTATATAGTTGGCACACTTTTGAGTATTTATATGGAAAATGGTTTTAAACACCAACATTGTTGGATAAAGCCATAGAGACAAATCTAGTTTTGAAAGGAAACAAAATATGAAATGGTTGTGATGGAATCTATGATTCAGTCACACATGAGGTTATAACCTTACAGTTAGAAAACTTATGAATATTACCAGATAAATGATATCTCATTTGAGGTATGAGGCCATGTTTTTTTATAAAATATCACCTTGGAATTTTTTAGGTGTTTCAATAATAAAGAACAGTTTATATGAATATTTATTAGTCTATATGATAATTTAGAGAAATTTGGATCATTTTATTAATGTGATTCCTTGTCTAAGGTCTTTTCTTAGGTAAATGATATTTTTCTTATTTAATTTTTAATGAAATATATACCCAATGAATGTTATTTCCTATCAAAAAAGTAATTTAGTTGGAAAATATTCATTAATTTAATAAAAATATAGTTTATATTCTAGATCATAGAGTTAAGGAGTTATTTAATAGTGTATCCCAATTGGTTAATGTTTTTTGAAAACCAGAAATGATTGAAGATGCCCAATGGGAACCTAAAAAGGGTTTTAGTGAAACATTTATTTGCATGTTTAAATAATGAATATTATTACAGGGAAATCATATATTTAATAGGGGTTGAATGTGAAAACCTAAATAATTTTAATACTAAATAAATTACATGTCTAGGTAATAATCATGTTAAGATTTTATGGATTCATATTTACTATAATAATTTCATGTTATTTTTCAATCATAAATAAAATTGTTAAATTATAAGAAAACTGTTTCTATGAAATATATAGTTTTATTAAAAATTTATATTTCATAATTAAATTATTTAAAATTTCTAATATGCAATAATATTTTAATATCATCATGGAAGTTTTTTTATATTTTGGATTGTTGGTATTATTTGTTAAAATATTGGGTTTTCAATAAATATTATAAAATAATGATTTTTATAAAAGCAGTAATTTCATTTCAAGAATTTATAATAAACCATTACATTTTTTATTTTTTAAGGTTTAATAAGTAATATTATGTTAAAAATAATCAAATTAATCTCATATGAATCATCAATTTAATTGATTTTAGTATAAATCGATTTTTATTCATAAAAACAAATATTTTAAAACTCATTTTTTTCCTTGGTGTTTCCACACCTATAATAAAATATATTTAATATAATTATAAGAAATTAACCATTAAAAATGGATTTCATATTCATAATTATGATGTTAAAATTTATTGATGAGGTCAATTTAATTTTTTTTCATATTATAAACAATAGCCATGGTAAAAGAATTTCAACATGGTAAAGGGTAAAATAAGTTAAATATGGTTAAAAATATGTTATAAGGTTACAAATTATAATCATTAATAATATTAAATATATGTATTTAAGCTTTTATCACCTTATATTTAAAATATAATTTTTCTTATTCTATATTAACATGAGAGAAACGAAATATTATTTTAAATATTTGAATAATTATAATAGTTCTCATCGCCTCTCATAAAAAAGTTAACCTTCTCTTAAATCCTAATGAGAAACCATGATCCATTTAGTTAAACAGAGACCCACCCATATTAATTCCGAAAAACTATACCCATGTCTTATAGGTCCTGTTTTAAACTATTAAAAAACCTAGAGGGCATAATACGTAAGAAAAAGGGGGTCTTCTAAACAGGAGGTATAACTTTGAACTGACTTCATTCGTGTTTATTTCTTATTCTACCACCACCGTACCTATACTAGCCATGATTAAATATTAATAAAATTTTCTCTATTAGACTCAAATATTATTATTTTTATGGTATAATCCTTTTTCATCTCCTATTACATCCTATGTTATATTAAATCATCACTCATGTGTGCCAAAGGATAACCACCACCACAAAGAGATGTGTTTAATTTTTCATCAGCACCTCATATATCTATTTAAAATGAAGTATAAAATTAATATATATGATATTTAGGATATTTTATCTCTATAAGACTTTATAATATATTCCTTTTAGAATTAATTTAATGACTTTGATAGCTTCTGATATACGCAACATCAAGTTCAAACGAAACATAATAATCTATTAAAATATTTTTATTTGAGCATGACCATTATATCCTAGATATTAAAAACTCATTAAATTTTTAAAATTATATATTTTAGACATGAATAAAATAAATTCAGTGGTGATTTATTGATTATAAATAAAATCTGCATCATTTTAAAGAAAAAGAAATGATTTTGAAAAAAAATACATTTTTATGTTTGTTTAGTCCAACTATCCACCCATAATTTAAAATTTATTTGTATCAATTTTAGAAATTTTATTTCACAAAATATGCATCAATATTCAAATAATAATTTAAAAATTATCATAGTGTGATTTTTTTGGGAATTTTCTAGATATTTTCATTTTTCTATGAAAATTTAAAAATACTCATTTTTATTAAAAACTATGTTTTTATTAGAAGAATTTACAAGATAAATTTTATATAAATATGGTTTTAAAATAAACTATAGTTCAATAATATACTTATTATCTTGAATTATTTCTTTTTAATAATTTTATATAGAATATTGATATAAAAACTGTGAATGTTTTGAATGTTTTCCTTTAGGAAAACCTTTTTTGACACGTCTGTGAGTTTAATTTTAAATTGGACTATGAAAATTATATGAATTTAATTCTTCGAAATGGAATTAATAATTAGAATTAAAATAATTTAAATTAACTAATATGTTAAACTATTTTTTATCATAATGAATAGTGAAAATACTGACAATTAACTACTGTGGTTAAGGTAAAAATAGGTTATCAGGGGTTAAACTAAAAAAGATAATGGTTTAAAATGACATTAATTATTTCAAAAACACATTTTATGGATATATTGAGACACTAGAAACTCTAATTTTTGATAATATCTCATTTTGGATCCTAGTTTAATTTAAAAAATGTGGGTGCACACAATTGTTTTGAAAATTCCATGTGTGCCCTCACCCCCAGTTATATAAGTCCACTCTTTCCTTTCACATCATCACACATAAAGTGCATTTTTCCTTGACCAAACCCTATAAAAATATCTCCAAAACATATTTAGACACATTTTAGATATTCATTTCATCCAAAAATACAAACCGTTATTTAATTAAGAGGAGTTCCAAATGAGGTTTCTCTAAGAAAGTTGTTCATCTTAAAGAAGCTCTTTCATTTTCGTTCTTCTTTTAACACCTTCAATTATATATTATCTGTAACACCATGAGATTTTATGAGATATATTATTTTTAATTTCTTTCATATCTTTTTTTGTACGCTTCACCAAGATTAGCTTGCGCTATACGCAACACCGTATTAGCTTGCAGTATACACAACACTATTCTTGTCTTGTGATGCACAATTTCAAATTATTTTGAATAAAATTAATTTTACACAACACCAAGTATATATTTTTATCAATGTATAGCTGAAATATATTTTTAGTATGTTATATGAAACACCAAAGGAAGCTTTCCCAACACGCAACCCTGACTTGGCTTGCATTACACGCAAGAGCGACCTTCCTCAATAGTGTGTGTTGTACGCAATACCGAGTTCCAATAGACAAAAATATATCGTTATGATATTATTAATAACTAGCTGTTATGAATAGTATTAACTAAATTTTTAATTTTATAACATTATAATTCATCTTACACATTTTCTGGAATGAGTTATGAGAACAAAATCAATTTTTCGGATAAAAGAAGTATTTTTAAAAAAATGCAGTTTTGCCACCTTTTGGCAGCACACCCATTTTAAATATAATTGTTGACAACTTTATAAGTTCAATTTTAAAAAATAAACTTCTTATTTTGAATAAGGATATGAAAATTTACATTGGATAAAGTTCTGATATTTTTCTGACAGCGTTCTTATTTTGATGAATAGTTAAAACATGCTAAATTTTACTCAAAAACATCATTTTTCATTAATATAATTTATATGGTTAAATTATAATAGTAAATTGTTTTAAAGTATAAATAGAATATATTTTTACCATTTAATATAATTTATGTCATTATCATTTATCTTACATTGAATTTGTAGGTTAAATCAATTCAATTTTTCGCAATGTTTTAAACAAAAACATATTTTTTTCGACAATGGGATTAATTTTAAATTAATTACTGCTACTTCTGTGTTTTGAATTTGGAAAAATTTATTCCATATTTGGAATCAGTAGGTCCAACTTATGTTAATAGGTGAATTTTTATTTTTGGGCACTATGAATAGTAACCACGGTAAATTTTATTTAGTATAGTTAAATGTAAATCGGTTAATTATGGGTAAAAATAAGATTATACAATTACCCTAACACCTTCCAAAATTCTATTGGTTGAATAAAAGTCGACCCATATTACCTAAGGGTCAAAATAGATTCATTTCATGGACTTTTGACCATGAAAATGGTGTAATTATTATTAAAAACAAAGAAAGTCACAACATGTCACTCTCTTATATCTTATAAGTATAATAATTTTAATTTAGTGATAAAATTATTAAAACTATAATATAAATAGTCTCTAGAAATATAATAAAATTATATACATTATGATAATTTATTTAGAATTTTTAAATATTAAATAATTGTCATTGATGGTGACACAATAGTGATGCAGAAATTGTTTATTTAGTGAAAAATGAATAATATAGATTTCATTAAACTAATAGTGACCATAAAAGGCCCAAAAACCGGACCAAAACTTATTGGTAATGTACTTTTAAACCATAATAATCAAATGGTATAATATTTGACCATTTAGAGCCTTATAAAATCGATTATGACACGTATATTATTTTATTTTAAATGATGTCAAAGTTGTCACCTTCATAATTTAATAAATATAAAAATTTAGATGTTTTTATTTTAAGATGATAAATTCGAGTAAAAGTATTATTATGAAATTTAATAGATTTATATTCATCATAGAATTTTAATTTTAATTTTTATGCAACAAATAGATATATTAAATAATTATATAATAATGTTGTAGTAATTATTTTATTAAGAGAAATATCAAATAAATGGTTTTTAAAATATTAAAATAAATATTATATGAACTATTTAATGTTCCCCACTAATTTTCTAGATTAATATGACATATTATTAATCTATTAAATATTTTGGTTCATATATATCCTATGTGTAGATTTTATTTAAATTCAAATAAATGAATAGTGTCAAAATTGACACTATTGTTATTTTATAAAAATAACATATTATAAAACTGTTTAAAAATCACAAAAATATTTAAAAATTATAAATTTATATTTATATTGTCTAAAATGTCATAATTTATCCAATTATGTACAATTCTCAACACATAAGTAATTATTTATAACAATTTAAAATTTAGAATATTATTACCACAAATAAAATTAAATAGATTAAATAAGGATAAATCAAGTTGATAAGGTGTAAAATAAATTAAAAACAAGTATAAATTTTATTTTTTGATGATATTACAACCCTAACTCATTTAATCTTCGTATTTGAGTCATTTTGGAAGTTTTTAAGTGGGGTTTGAATTTATATAAAATTAATATTTTTGAGGTTTCCAAAGGTTCCCCTCTTCTCTCTTATAAAAGTGCACCTCCTCCCTCTCCTCCACACACAATTTTGAGCCTTCCAGCTCGGCCAACCCCTGACCATTTCTATTTTCAACATATCTATTTATATCATAGAAGTTCTTGTCTTCTCAAAAAACCAACTCTAGTGCCCTAAGAGGAAGTTTAAAAGAGGCACGTCGAGGAAGAGGCGATCTATTCTACCGATTTTTTCAAGTTTCTTTCTTCTTCTACTTCCTCTTATTTATTTGTTTCATTATAAAGTAATAAAATCAGTATCACTCATATATTGATATGTTATTACAAATACGAAACAACCATATTTCACCTTTTATCCATCCTATGGAAAATGAAATCATTGCGCGTGCGTACGTACGAAATACCGTCTCCACGCCGTGGTGTAATCTGTTTTTCCACCACCACCTTACTTGGTTTTGTATAATGGTGTAAATAATAACTATATATGGTTATTATAACTTAATATTTATTCATAGATATTATATCATCCACTCCAATTCTATTCAATAATTATGGGAATGATATCATCGCTCATGGGTACGTACGGATTACCGTCTCCATGACACGATTAGATTCATTCTCAATGTTAACCATTCGAGAATGATTATAAAGTATATATAATAAATAATCATGAAACATATGACATAATAATGGTACTGTATTTATTTATATATATGTTTCATTTACTTAATTCCATTAAATTCAATAAGTAAATGAATACAGCGTTTATACGTACATACAACCTACCGACTCCATGAACGTTGTATTTCATTCCATTTATTGATCCACCAAATATATTTATATGATGAATATATATGTTATATATAAATAATTTTTTAAATTCTGGAACTAATTAAATCATGATATAAGTAATAATATCAAGAACAACAAGTCCAAACACGTACGATAAATGAAACGATTTTACCCAAAATGCTGTTTTAACATGGAATTGACAAAAGAACAGGTAATATAAAGTCATAAGTGAATCATATATGATATCATAAATATTATTATAGTTCTATTACAAGTTAATAATTTGTTTAAAACCACTATACATGAGTTTCAGTCACATATGGAAGAAATTGGACCTAAGGTAAGCGATAATTATTCCAATCTCGTTCTTATCTGAGATTGTTTATTCATAAGTATTTTACTGGGGTTATATTTTTCATCCATGTCCACAAAAATGTATTCATAAAGTGCTTAATATTCATCCATGTATGTTTAAAGTCATATTTACCCCTCTTGACTTTTACTTTGTGTTATGGAAGTAATCTTGCTTTTGTTTACCATATGTGGTACCTTTTGACTTTTCCGTTAAAAGTATGAGGAGAATGTTTTTTAACTTATACGACATGAATGGATTTTTTTGGTTTTATAATGCCTTATTTTATTGAAGCTTACTCTACAATATTTCAAGACTATTTTCTAAAAAATCCTATTCTTTTAAAATTGCATGGCATTTTGTGAAAAGAAAATGATTTTGAAGAAGAAGGGATATTTTCCTCAAGAATTCATTTCCAGTGTTTTATAAAAACCATTTTCCATCTAAGATGACATTATTTCATATGTGTATGTTTCAAGTATAATGTCTCTATGATTTACATGGTTTCACTTTCTTATTATGAAATTATATCCATTTGTTTTATATGGATTACGTTATGATGGGATGATGTTTATAAAACCCATTTTATTCTTTAGGATTTGATGAATGATTTATGTTTATGTTGTGAACATGTAAGAATAATTTCATTATAAGATGGGTCGGAACTATATCTCCCTCCAATGCATTGGTTAAAGATTTATATCTCATGAGATAGACATGGTTGGAACGGCAAGTATATCTAGTTTAGTGATATAGGACTGGAACGAGGAGTGAACTCGATTTAGTAAGGGACTTTGTCCACTATGATGGTCTTGGCAGCAATGCCTTCGCTACTATGGAAATCATATCATATTCTTAATGGTTTGCCACAATTACATGTTTTATTCCCCATGCTATTTTATCATGATTAATGTTCTTTTTTGATCTATGCCTTATGCACTGCCATGATTTATTTCATTACTCATGATTTTGATGTTCTATGTTCATGTTCTTACGTTCAAATGTTTAGGGATTGTTTCATGTTGTCCATGTTTACCCTTAGTGAGCATTTGAGCTCACCTCTTTTTATGTTTTCTTTTACCCAGGATATAAAGAAAGGTTTTAGGTAAGAAAGACAAAGGGGAAAATCTTTATGGGAGATGTTGAAGATCATTCACCATGATTAGAAGATTATGTTCTGAGTTTCCAAAGTCACTAAACTAATACGTTATTTGGGCTTCTATTTTTGTCATGTATTAAGTATTCCAAAAAAGTATTGTAATGCCTATGTACATCAAGTTTGGGTCTCTACAGTTGGTATCAGAGAGAAGGTTTAGTTATCCTTTGGAAACTAGGATGAGAAAACTGTAGTGATATTCCTAGAGATATTTTTAAGGTATATCTAGGGATGTCCCTAAGGATAAGTATAAGTATAGCTTATAGTCCTAGATGTATGGTAACAATAATTGAATTAAACCTAAGATGTTAGATATTGAATTTAATCCCCCTTGATTATGTTGATTTTCTAATATGAGTTTTTCCTCTCATTCTATTCTTTTTGGGTTTTAAGAAATGGCAGGAAACAATAGGATTCATGTTAATGGAGAATATGATGGACAATGTAATGATATTATTCCTGATTAAGCAAATGAAATGGGATTTGGAAGGTGAAACATCGTTATCATGCCTAATCATAAAACTCATAATATGATCAATAATATCAACTTTGGTAAGTTTCCTGACTCAGTTAATAAGAGAAATAAGGAGTTTCATGATGATCATAGTGGAAAGAAAGTTCAATTTTCCTCATGTAAATCATGTGGGAAGATACATCAAGGAGAATGTTTCAAATGAACTGGAATATGCTTTGGGTGTGGAAGAGAAGGACACAAGGCCAGTAATTGCAAAAGAAAAGGTTCAGTTGACACCATGGACACAGATACTAGTATTTCTAAGACATCAACAGTGGTTAAATGTTTTAAATGTAGAATTTACGGGCATTATGAAAACCAATTCCCTAAGGGAAAATATCATGAAGAGAATCATCATGGTCGTATGGGTAGTATTTATGTTGTTGATAATGAAGAGACTACAAATGATATGTGAGATGAAAGAATTGTTGAAGCTCGATCAATGGTTTAAGAAGGTAGTGGAATGATTTATGTCGTATAGGTAATGGTAATATGGAATAAAGACACATCTAAGGATTGTTACACTATTGCTTTTCCTAAAGTATTTGAAAGTATATGTTTAGTGGTACCGGTAACCATGAAAGGTTATTCAGATATTTTTTGAACGAAGAAGATATGCACATAATGAAGGGATACAGAGAAAATGATAGTATAAACAATCTTATGACTGATATAAGGACAAAGTGACATCATGGTTTGAGTATATAGAAATTTTTGTATTTTGGTCTGTGTAAAGAGTTAACGTTTGAAAAAATTCATGTTTTCAATAAGGTTCTATGGTAATTAATGATTCATTAATACATGATTAAGGTATTCACATGTTTAGAATGTGATCAAAAAGATATATCTTATGATATATGGGGGATAAATAATGGTATTCACGTGCTTGTTATGTGACCTTTCCAATAATCGTTTTCTTTATGAGATTGGATAGATTTCTTTTGGATAAGTCTAAAGATTGGAAAGGATTATGTTGGAAATCAGATAGTATTGTTTAAGGCCAGAAATTTTTTTCCATTTTATTTCTGTGATGTCATAATAGTGTAGTTTTAGAAAAAGGATAACCTGTAGGATGGGCAACAACCCGTCGCGTCAGACAAGGTTGCGGGAATCGAACCCACAACTGAAGTACGACATTCCTTTATCACCTACCATTTGTCTACAAGAAGTCCCTGGTTAGTAGAAACCAATTTTATTTTATTAAGCGGTATGATAGATGAAGTATAAGTCTATTTTTGGAACCATATACGATTAATCTGACTACATATGGACTTATGTATATAACTTTATGTTTGAGACAGATGTAATGACCTATCATTCTATCGCATGATCTGAAAAAACTTCATCAAAGACAAATTAAACTTAATTTCTTTAAGATATGAAGTGTAAATTGTTCAAGGCATGAGCAACGGTGAGATTATACGAAAATCAAGTAAGTATTTCTTTTAATTTAGAAATTCTTCAACATTTGGGAAATGATCTTCAAAACCAAAAATGTTTTCCTAGTTCCCTCCTATATAATGAATCATATGGTACCTTAGATCATCACAAATTTATTGCTTTGTGATTGTTGGATTTTTCATAGCCATGTCCTCTACCAATCTTCATCAGAAGATGTTGGTTATATATCTCTTCCATATCAATATTTTCACATAAGTTCTCCGATGTGAAACCCAATGATGAGTTAATTTGGTTAACCATTATGTTTCTTAATTCACTTTTTAAAATTAAGTTTTAGTATTCGTTTTTTTGACGTGGGTTTCTATGAAAGAAACTATCAAGTAGTAAATGATTTATAACCAAGACGAATTTCGAGGGAGAAATTCATTTTAAGGGGGTAGAGTGTAACACCCATAGATTTTATGAGATATATTCTTTTTAATTTCATTCATATCTTTTGTTGTACGCTTCACCAAGATTTGTTTGCGCTATACTCAACACCGTATTAGCTTGTAGTATACACAACACTATTCTTGTCTTGTGATGCACAATTTCAAGTTCTTTCGAATAAAATTATTTTTACACAACACCAAGTAAAGATTTTGATCAATGTATAACTGAACTATATTTTGAGTATGTTATACGCAACACCAAATGAAGCTTTCCAAACACGCAACCCTGACTTGGCTTGCATTACACGCAAGAGCGGCCTTCTTCAATAGTGTGTGTTGTATGTAATACCGAGTTTCACTAGACAATGATAAATTGTATAATATTATTATGAACTAGCTGTTATGAATAGTATTAAAAGATTTTTTAATTTTATACCATTATAATTCATCTTAAATATTTTTTGGAATGAGGTATGAGAACAAAATCAATTTTTCGGATAAAAGAAGTATTTTTCAAAAAATACAGTTTTGCTGACTTTTGAGGGAGCACCCATTTTAAATCTATTTTTTACAACTTTATAAGTTAAATTTTACAAAATAAACTTCTTCTATTGAATCAGGAAATAAAAATTTACATTGGATAAAGTTTTGGTATTTTTCGGACAACGTTCTTATTTTGATGAATAGTTAAAACACGCTAAATTTTACCTAAAAACAACTTTTTTCATTAAGATAATTTATATAGTTAAATTATAATAGTAAATTGTTTTAAAGTATAAATAGAAAATTTTTTTAACATTTAATATAATATATGTCATTATCATTGAATTCATAGGTTAAATCAATTCAATCTTTTGCAATGTTTTAAACAAAAACCCATTTTTTTCGACAATAGGATTAATTTTAAATTAATTACTGAAACTTCTATATTTTGAATTTGGAAAATTTTATTTTATATTTGGAATCATTAAGTCCAAATTATGTTAATAGGTTACTTTTTATTTTTGGGCATTAGGAATAGTAACTACGGTAAATTGTATTTACTATAGTTAAAGGTCAATCGGGTAATTAAGGGTAAAAATAAGATTATAAAATTACCCTAACACCTGAAAAAATTCTATTGGATGAATCAAATTCGACCCATATCACCTAAGGGTCTAAATAGATTCATTTCATGGAATTTTGACTTTGAAAATTATGTAATTATTATTAAAACCAAAGAAAGTGACAACATGTCACTCTCTTATATCTTATAAGTGTAATAATTATAATTTAGTGATAAACTTCATAAAAACTCGAATATAAATAGTATCCAGAAAGATAATAAAATTATCTACTTCATGAGAATTTATTTAGAATTTTTAGGGAATAAATAATTTCCATTAATGGTGACACAATAGTGATGCAGAAATTGTTTATTTATTGAAAAATAAAAAATATAGTTTATATTTAACTAATAGTGACCATAAAAGGAACAAAAACCTGACCAAAAATTATTGGTCATGTATATTTAAACCATAAAAATCCAATGGTCGAATATTTGACCGTTTGGAGAATTATAAAATTGATTATGACACTTATATTATTTTATTTTAAATGATGTCAAAGTTGTCACCTTCATAAGTTAATAAATTTAACAATTTAAATGTTGTGATTTTAAGATGACAAATTCGAGTAAAAGTATTATTATTAAATTTAATAGATTTTTATTCATCATAAGATTTTATTTTTAATTTTTATGCCACAAATAGATATATTAAATAATTATACAATAATGCTGTGGTAATTATTTTATTAAGAGAAATATCAAATAAATGGTTTTAAAAATATTAGAAAAAATATTATATGAACTATTTAATGTTATCCATAGATTTATATATGAATAGAAAATATTATGAATCTATTAAGTATTTTGGTTCGAATATATACTCTGTGTAGAGTTTATTTAAATTCAAATAAATGAATAGTGTCAAAATTGACACTATTGTTATTTTATAAAAATAACATATTATAACAATGTTCAAAAATCACAAAAATATTTATAAATTATAAATTAAAATTTATATGGTCTCAAATGTCATAAATTATCCAATTATGGATAATTAAAAGAACATAAGTAATTATTTATAACAATTTAAAATTTAGAATATTATTTCCACAAATAAAATTAAATAGATTAAATAAGGATAAATCAAATTGACAAGGTTTAAAATAAATTAAGAACATGTATAAATTTTATTGTATGATGATATTACAACCCTATCTCATGTAATATTTGTATTTGAGTCATTTTGGAAGTTTTTATGTGGGGTTTGAATTTATATTAAATTAATATTTTTGAGATTTCCAAAGCTGCCCCTCTCCTCTATTATAAAAGGGAACCTCCTCCCTCTCATCCACACACAATTTTGAGCCTTCAATCTCTTACAACCCTTGACTATTTCTCTTCTCAACTTCTATAGTTATATCATAGAGGTTCTGGTCTTCTCAAAAGACCAACTCTAGTTCTCTAAGAGGATGTTTAAAAGAGGCACGTCGAGGAAGAGGTAATCTCTTCTACCGATTCTTTCAAGTTTCTTTCTTCTTCTACTTCCTCTTATTTATTTGTTTCATTATAAAGTAATAAAATAAATATCACTTATATAATGATATGTTATTATAAATATGTAACAACCCTATTTCACCTTCTATCCATCCTATGGAAAATGAAATCACCGCATGTGTGTACGTACGGAATACCATCTCCACGCCCTGGTGTAACCTGTTTTTCCACCACCACCTTACTAAGATGGGTATAATGGTGTAATTAATAACTATATATGGTCATTATAACATAATACTGATTCTGAGATATTATATCATCCTCTCCAATTCAATTCAATAATTATGGGAATGATATCATCACTCGTGCGTACGTACGAATTACCGTCTCCACGACGCGATGAGAATGATTCTCCACATTAACCATTCAAGAATGATTATAAATTATATATAGTAAATAATCATGAAATATATGACATAATAATGATAATATATTTTTGTACATATATGTTTCATTTACTTAATTCCATTCAATTCAATAAGGAAACAAATACAGCGTTCATGCGTATGTACGACCTACCATCTCCATGAACGGTGTATTTCATTCCATTTATTGATCTACCATATATATTTATATTCTGAATATATATGTTATATATAAATCATATTTTACATTCTGAAATTATGTAAATCAGGATATAAGTAATAATATCAAGAACAACAAGTCCAAACAGGTACGATAAATGAAACGATTTTACCCAAAATGATTCTTTAACATGGAATTGACAAAAGAACGGGTAATATAAAGTCATAAGTGAATCATATATGATATCATAAATATTATTATGGTTCTGCTAAAAGTTTAGAATATGTTTAAAACCACTATACATGAGTTTTGTACACGTACGGAAGAAATTGGACCTAAGGTAAGGGATAATTATTTCAATCTCGTTCTTATCCGAGATTGTTTATTCGTAAGTATTTTACTGGGGTTATATTTTGCATCCATGTCCATAAAAATGTTTTCATAAAGACTTTAATATTCTTACATGTGTGTTTAAAGTCATGTTTACCCCTATTGATTTTTACTTTGTGTTATGGAAGGAATATTTCTTTTTTTACCATACGTGGTACCTTTTGAATTTTCTGTTAAAAGTATGAGGAGAATGTTTTTTTAATTTATACGACATGAATGTATTTTTATGGTTTTATAATGCCTTATTTTCTTGAAGCTTACTCTACAAGATTTCATGACTATTTTCAACAAAATCATATTCTTTTAAAATTTCATGGAATTTTGTGAAAAGAAAATTATTTTGAAGAAAAAAGGATATTTTCCTCAAGAATTCATTTAAAATGTTTTACCAAAAACATTTTCCATCTAAGATGACATTATATCATATGTGAATGTTTCAAGTATAATGTCTCTATGGTTTACATGGTTTCACTTTTTTATGATGAAATGATATCCATTTGTTTTATATGGATTATGTTATGATGGGATGATGTTTATAAAACCCATTTTATTTTTTGGGTTATGATGAATGATGAATGATTTATGTTTATATTATGGCACACGTAAGAATGATTTCATTATGAGATTGGTGGGACTTATATCTCCCTCCAATGCCTTGGGTAATGATTTATATCTCATGAGATAGACATGGCTGTAATGGCAAGTTAATCTGGTTCAGTGATACAGAACCGGAACAAGGAGTGAACTCGATTCAGTAAGGGACTTTGTCCACTATGATGGTCTTGAAATAAATACATTGGCTACTATGGAAATCATATAAGATGCTTAATGGTTTTCCACAATTAAATGTTTTATTCCCCATGGTATTTTATCATGATTAATGTTCTTTTTTGATCTATGCCTCATGAACTGCCAAGATTTATGTCATTACTCATGATTTTGATGTTTTATGTTCATGTTCTTACGTTCAAATGTTTAGGGATTGTTTTATGTTCTCCATGTTTACCATTAATGAGAATTTTAGCTCACCCATTTTTATGTTCTCTTTTCCCCAGGATATAAAGAAAGGTTTTAGGTAAGAAAACCAAATGGGAAGATCAGTATGGGAGATTTTGAAGATCATTCACCATGATTAGAAGATTATGTTCTGAGTTTCCATATACACTAAACTAATACGTTCTTTGGGCGTCTTTTTTTTGTCATGTATTAAGTATTCCGAAAAAGTATTGTAATGTCTATGTACGTCAAGTTTGGGTCTCTACATTATCACATCCAGTATAATAACACAAGTATTAAAAATATAATTAGATGTTATTATATTTATTTAATAACATTTATCTATATCCTCATCCACTGAATGGGAAACAGAATCGTGGATCGTGTGTACGATAGACTACCACCTCACAAACCCATTTAAATCATTTTCCATCAATACATCTCACTATTTTAT
This sequence comes from Viscum album, assembly GCA_963277665.1. Lineage (NCBI taxonomy): Eukaryota > Viridiplantae > Streptophyta > Magnoliopsida > Santalales > Viscaceae > Viscum > Viscum album. The sequence continues at coordinate 381,506 of CAUJRU010000603.1, forward strand.
ATAATTATGGGTTAACTGTACATATATAAGATTTATTATATTATTATTCTTATTAAATAATAATCTCACAAATACCATTTTACTTTAAATTCCATTTAAATTACTATAACATCAATCATTCGTTCATTAGACTTCTGCCTCACGAAGCAATGTGATTCGTTTCTCACTTACTCTTTAAATGGAAGGTAATAAGTATAAAATCAATTAATATATGTGATATATATTACCTGATTATTATTATTTATAATTAATATATAACCTAGTTCCTTAGACATTCACTCATTAATGTAATGATGTAATTACTCATGTGTACGTATGACTTTCCATCTCCACAAAGTGATGCGATTGATTTTATATATCCAATATTATAGAATGGTTTTAAAAATGTATATAATAAGAAAATATTGTATTTTTAACGATATTATTATTATGTATATGATGGATATATATCCTAAGAAAAATAACTAGTACTCTCATGACAAAACATGCTTGAGAAAATAAAGAAATTAACAACCGTAAAAATGAAAATAATAAAATAATATAAACAAAAAAGTTAAAAAAAATATATAATTGGATTATATATAATATTAAAAATATTAATATGGTATTTAATAAATTATTAACATTCCTAAAACCATTATACATGATTTTAAAGCATGTTCTTCCAAAATTGTGTGTGAGGTAATGGATTTCATCACAGTTTGTATTTCATTATGACATATTTGTTAATATGAACCTAATCAATCTTTTGTGGCATGTATATACATCCTCATTGATGTGTGTAACATCAATACCTATTTATTCTGGAATATTTTAAAAAACATATATTACTAATGGATTCAAGGTCACCTATCATTTTTGTCACGACCCGTCCCCCGGGGCCGATGCTGTGACTACCCCAAGCCTGTCTTCCGTAGGTCAGGGGCTGGAAACTAGAACCGAAGGCCTATAACTTAAAATAAAAAGGCATTGCCTTAAAACCTGTACAAACACATGGTCCGATAACACAAAAAGAAGAAACTTTGAAATAAACTGTTGTAGTAAAAAGGAGTGTTGAATGTAAAACGGGGTCAGAATACAAGCCCAACTAAAAGTACGAGTACAACATAAAGGAATAATACAACTAAAAAAGGAAAAATAGCTACTGAGTCTTCCTCCAAGGATCCTACATTAAGGGTAGGAACAGATTGCCTCCACAACACCCCACATCCTCCTGTCTCCCTCAAAACTCAGCCCGACTGCTCGTTATCTGCACAAGACACAATAAGGTATGTGCAAAGCTCATGAAGGGGTGAGTATAACGATACTTAGTAAGGGCCCTGAGACCCCCGAAGGTCTCTCATAATTCCACAAGGAATATCACAAGGCATGTTCTCAATCAAAAATATCTAAGCAATTGATACAACTCAATTAGATTCTCACATCAAACCAGGTATACAACTTAGAGAAACATGATATGATGCTGACCCACGCAAGATCACTATGAATGCTGATAGCCAGCCATGAATTCTCTAGGCCAAAGAATAAGTAACATCCCTAGTCACAATGCTGAACACCTTATCTACTGGAGAGCTCGTCCTCTATTGAGTACAATGGGCTTGTCGCGTCGCATAGAGGCACTTCCCACTAACCTTGATTTGCTGAAGTACTCCTCTGAATCTCATACCATGGGTCTTCCAGGTCACATAGAGCCGCTCCCCCACCATGGCCTACTGAGGTACTCCTACCCATCACGTATCGTGGCCGCTCCCCACCGTGTCCTGCTGTGGTACTCCTCCCCATTGTGAATCGTGGCCGTCGAGTCACTCCGAGTCGAAATGTCCGTAGTCATAAGGTCTCAGCCAGTCACAAGGTTCCGTACATAGTGTGCTTGAGAGAACCGCTCCCCAATCCATCAGTCGTATTTCAACTAGCACTAAGTCTCAAAAAAAGTAACCTAATGATCTATCATGTCACAAGGGTTCCAACGCAATAGAAAGTACGTCAACCGGACCCCTGGTCAGTGCGTTATTGGCATTTCAGTGCTGAGGGCCTGGTTGGATTCGTGTGTGATCCAACCCAACCATACTCTAGGTTTCTCCAAAATTCTCATGGACTAAGTCAAAAGGACCTTCTCGCTCCAAGGATCCCAACACCATAGAAGGTTCGTGAAATGGAAGTCTGATTCTCGAGATAAGGCCTTTCAAGTGTTTCTGGGGCCAGTTGGGCCAGGGTCCAGTCCGACATAGTTGGACGTACCCGGCTGGACCCAGTCTGGGATAGGCTATGGAGTACTCGGCATTCTAGGTCGAGGTTTGGCCTGGCCCGCAAAATGGGGTGGCCTGACCAGTGTAGGGCAGGGCCCGTAAAGGGGAGGCACGACCCACGGGGGGGGGGGGGGGGTCGGGTCGGACCGCAAAGGTGCGACCCGACTCATGGAAGGGTGTGGTCCAGTTGGGGGAAGGGTGAGGCCCGACCCACGTGGGGTCGCGACCCTACCGGTGAGGCACATCCCGGCACGCAGTGGGGCGCGACCCGACCCGTGCTGGGGCGCGACCCGACCAGCAGGGTGAGTCCCATCCCGCGGCGGGGTGCAGCCCAACCCGGGGTGGGGAGCGGCCCAGCACGATGGGAAACTGCCCACTGGTTAGGAAGTTCAGCCTGCTGGTAGTGACCCGCTAGAGGGCGGTCCAACTACAATAGGCGCTGCCCACGGTGCTTCTGCTAGGCGGCTCAGGGGAGTCGCTCCCCTGAGATTCCGAACGGCCAAAGTCAATTCGGCCTTTGAAGCAGCACCGCCACATGGGCGCCGCCCGGTCACCACAGAACCTGTCGGAGGTGCGAGTTCTGCCTTCTCCACCATAGCTTTGGTCGTAGCCTCTTGCTCACCGGCGGCGCGTGACGACACGCCTCCCTTCCCTTCCGCAGCCGGCCGACGAGGCGACCGCCTTCTCCGTCTACCACGGATGATGAGATAAGACCCCTTTGGACACCAGTAGTGTGTGATGGCACGCCGCACCTCCTCCACGGTCGGCCGGTGTCGACCACTCCGATTCTTTCTGTGGCTTCGTTCTACGACCTCCTCTCGCAGCGTGCGTTGGCACGTCACCTCCTTCGTAGCGGGTTGGTGACACTTCGCCAATAGTCTTCCACGGTCAGCACAAGTGTAACAGAGTTGGAGAGGGTTTGGGTCGGGTTTGTTAGGCCCATGCCCTCCATGTTAGATCATGATAAAAGGGAGGTTAAAATGGGTTTAACAATTTATTTTATTAAACAATAAACAAAACCCCACAAGGATAGCCCGTAACAACCTCCCACAAAACGAATGATTTGCGAATCAACCCATTAGTCGATTGAACTGTGTTCGTCGTATTATTTTAATAATGGGGAATAGAGAATATTTTAAGGAAACGTAAATGAATAAACCCACTACCTTGAGTCATTAGATAAATTGTTGCGCTTGAAGTTGGGTCGGTGTTCTTTGTTCCTGCAACAGGATCCTAACGATGCCGCTCGCACATCATCCTCTAGTTCATGGTTTGGTGTCACCCATCACCTCCTGTTGGGATTAGATCCATATTCTATGGGTCTGACATCGCGACGCTCCTTCAGCACTTCGTTGCTTGGAGAAGCTGTGCTGATACCCCTCCTTGAGCTCCATATATATTAGAGAGGGGGAGGGTAAGTAACGACGTTATAATTTAATGGAACTCAACAATTAAGAAGCTTCCTAATTCCCAAATGAATTCATTACATAGGGTTAGTAGGTCAATCCATTTATTGGCTAGACAGGTCGCTGGATCCACCCCATTACATGTCCGTTGGAGGATATGAAATAAAATAATAATATTATTTCATTTCATTTCTTTTAAAAAGTTACTATACTTAACTTTTTCCCCAAACCTACTATGATCAAAGTAAAACCTCACTTAAGTAAATTATGATGCTATAGATTCAACGGTGCCCTCATATTTTTAATCCGAGCAATGGTTCATAAATTAGAAAATTTCGCTCGTGCGTTTACTGAATGTACCCAAAAAAAAGTTCAATAAATTATTAGCGTTCACCCTCGACCCACGCCACTTGAGGTTAGGCTCTGGCTAAGGATAACACACACCAAAAATCCTATTAGTACTCTTATATTTTCAATCCAAGTTACCATTTAGAAGTTATGAATTTTACAATAAAATAATTGCCACTTAATTATTTTATTAACGACCAAAAACTAGATTTCAATGGTGGCCCACGCCAGCCAATGTTAGTATTAGCCTAAGGAAAGAATACCCTCATGAGTTTAGCAGTGGTCTCAGATTTTCAATCAATGTTAATTTTCGTGAGTTATAAGCATATGAAAAAGAATAATTTTATTTAATAATTTTATTTACGGTTATGCCATTTTCAGGTTTTCTCAAAAGAGACCCATGCCGACTAAACTTAAGTCGCACCTAGGTTAAACTTTTCATCCTGAGCGCAATAGTGCTCTTAGATTTCTGATCTGAGCAACCGTTTAAGTGTTATTCCACTTTTTTAGGAAAACTGCTTATGTGTGCTATTTAAAGTTTAAGAAAACTTCGACGAATCATTCTAGTCACTCCAGGCCTCGGTATCACACACCGTCAAATTTTGAGGTCTCTAAATAATTACATATAATTAAAAAATTACATGGAAAAAATCATGGTCTTTAAATTCTCCCCACCATAGGGATTTTTATCCCTGAATGCCACAACATAGACTATGAAATCAAATGGGGGTACTGAGGAAGAATCTAAGACTTCTGATTCCATGTGCTGTCTTGGGGGTTCTCATGCTTCCAATTAACATGCACTAGAGGTATCGACCGCCCACAAAGGGCCCACTCATGTTGATCCTCAATCTCCACTGGAACCTCTGTAAACGTCGACCCGTCGTCTAAGTCCATCTCAGCATGGTCGACGACTTGAGATGGGTCATGCACATATCTCCTCAGTTGAGATACATGGAAAACTTCTTGCACCTTCTCCAACTGTGGTGGAAGTACCAAGTGATTTTCAACCTCACCTTTCCTTCAATCTATCATAAATGGACCGACAAACCTCGGTGATAACTTACCGCCTCGACCAAATCTTCATAGTCCCCATTGAGGAGAGACTCGTAAGAAAACATGGTCCCCCTCTTAGAACTCTAGAGGTATCCATCTCCTGTCAGCATATGACTTCTACCTATGCGGTGCAGTCTTCATCCGCTCCTGGATGGTCTACACCTTCTCAGTGGTAGCTCATACCAACTCTGGACCCATATGTGCTGACTTCCCTGGGTCTGTCCAGCATAGAGGTGATCTGCAAGGTCAACCGTATAGGGCCTCAAATAGTGACATACTGATGGTGGAGTGATAACTATTGTTGTATGTGAACTCCCCCAAGAGAAAGGGATCCTCCCAACCATGGCCAAAATCTAGGACGCATGCACGAAGCATGCCCCCCAGTGTCTGAATGGTCCGCTCCATCTGACCATCCGTTTGAGGATGAAAGGCAGTGCACAAACGCAGTTGAGTCCAAAACACATCCTACAATACCTTCCACAACCAGGATGTGAAACATGGATCACGGTCAGAGACAGTTGTCGATGACACCCAGGTGTCACCCAAATTTCCCCAAGTTCTAAGGTTAAAGTGGTCACTTGTAGTGTAGCTTGGGTTGTCGAATCCTCAGAGACCTAAGAAGAACCTTTAGACACTCAATGAAAAGAGATGGATTTTTGGTTATGAAGTGGCCAATGAGGATTGATTTTAGATGGTTTTAAAAGGGCACTAAAAGATATATGTTAATTATAATTATGAGAAAATGAGTTGATCCAAGGTTATTGCTCGGGGTGTATTAGATGAATTATTGTTTTCTTTTACAATTTCAATTTCATTAACTTGAGAAGAATTCATGAAATGAATTCAAACTACCCTCGTAAATTACTGATTAAACACCACCACAAACACATACTAATCACCTATACACTTTTAGGATCATTTTCATGACCACTCCAAGGTAAAGAATCTAATTAACACATAAAAGTGGGGCGAATAAATTCAATAAGGAAGAGGAAGAGATAAAATCATTTAATGAAAGAAACTCAAATAAAAGAAATTAATAATATTTAGAGAGTGATAAATAAAATCCAATCCAGACCCTTGATACCCCCTTGGATCAACCCATAAAATAGATAGCCCTTCATTGATAACATGTTCTCAACGGAAGTAGGAAGTAGAATTATGAGGGTGGAATTGAAGAAGTATAAACTCAAAAATAAAGATCACTCCACTGTTGTGTGAACAAAATCAAGAGGTTTGGTGTGAAAAAGTTGACACATTAAGGAAACTGTATTAAGTTGATATGAATAAGATCATAATAAGATAAGAAGAATAACTTTTATTGAAATCTAATGTGATTCAAACAACATACATTATAAGGAAAAATGCTACAAAGACAATTTGGCATAATAACATTACAATCAAAACAAAGCTCCAAGATCCATAAAATCTTCCACCACTACTACCTTAAATAAGAATTTTGGAAGTCTTTTTCCGAGCCCCCATCATCCCATGTTCCTTTAATTAATTTTGTTGGGGAAAGTTGGGTGGACAATTAATGGAGATGTGACTTTTCCACTCTTCCCCCGAAATGGAATCCAGCTTGCCTCCACCGAAAAGACGCGCTGAAATAACCTTTTAGAAGGCCTAATTGGAGTGGTCCATTGAATACATACATGAATCACCGGATTTCTCCTAATATCCTATAAAATTTCATCCCAAAATACTTTTTGGTTTGTGAGATATGATTTAAATGGTGGGATGTGTTTCTGGGCTATGGAATGTGGCCCAGAATTTCATCTTCAACTGGGGCAACTGAAACTCCATAAAAAATTAGAATTAGCTTAGGCCACTATTTAATTAAATGTTCCCCATTATGTATTCTATCTCTATTAAAATTTTGAGACTTTTTGGGCATGAATCATGGCCGCTACAGTTCTTTTATTGGGCTGCTGTCCAAATCACTTCGCCCAGAATGTGGCTGGTTCAAGGCCCACTTTGGTGGTCTTCAAAATTGAATCTCCAAGTGCTCAAAAAGAATTAATTGTTCCTTATATCATGGGAGACCTGAAAATAGAATATGAAAATAAAATCAATACAATTTGTTGTTTTATGATCTGTTCAAGAATGTACCATGTAATAGTGCACTTTAGGAAAGAATTGCAATCATGATATGAAATGATGTTCAAGGAGTAAAATGAACTAAAATTGTATTTATGAATAACAAATCACATGAAAACTATATAAATTAAAAATGAATATTAGCCTCTTCCAGTGGATAATCACACCCCCAACTTGAGTTTTTCTAGTCCTGAGTAAAATATTTCTCAAAAATATGAAATTTGAATTCCCTTTTCCAAACAAATTTAATACACATTTCTCACCCAAAAATATCATACCAAACAATTATGAAACCCATAAAAATCATTTAAAACAAGATATTTCCATAGGAATATCTCAATCCCAAGCCCATTCCTTTGTTCAAATTCATCTCCATATTTCATAAAAATTCAATTAAGCATGATAAAGTGTTGTGCATCACAATAGACAAGGGGGGTCATTTTCATTAGAGGGAGAAAATATGGAAGCACTAGGAGAAATCAAATTTTAATATTAAGACGAGTACTCATTTTTTTATTTTATTTTTTATTTTATTTTTTTTTGTTTTTCAATTTTTCCATGGTTATTGAAATTGAACTCAATCTTGTCAACCCATGTATCAAGACTTTGTCGATGACTCCCAGGCACAAAGACCTTAGGGAACCAAGTGAATCTCACATACTCAATAATAATCTTGAGTTAAGTCCATCAATAACAAATTCAAATTACCACAAATAGAGATAAAATTCCCAACTCCGAGCCAGACAACTATGGAGTCACGATCAAAAAGTGCCGAAATCCACACATTAGGTCAATTCATTTATCTACGCGCAAATTGATTTTTTTGAATACTCATGTTAAAATTAAAATGATCGGAAAACCTATGCTATTTATTATGGGTACCCAAGAACTCAAACTAAAACCCCACAATCTAGAGGATGTGCATTGTGTGTTTTTATTAAATGGATTAAAATATAATGGTGAAAAATCACATCAGACAACGTCACTTTCCAAAATCTCTGCACATGAAGCTAAACATGCATTAAAATCAGAATCAAGGCATGAAAATTTCATTGATATCCAATTTCAATGTTTCCAATGTGTTTTATCATGTTCAACGTTAAAGAAAATTTTTCCATCCACACATTTTTTATGCACTCAATTTTTTTTATTTCATCTCCCCCAACATAAAATAACATTGTCCCTGGTGTTTAAATAAAAAAAATATTAGAAGGGTTTGAGGTAGATGAGAGGTGTTCTAAAAGTAATTTAAAACAATAAACATGGAACAAATTCACCTGGTTTTTGAAGTTTATGTTCATGATGCTCCAGATTACTCCTTTGATCTCTTGGGAGATATAGGCACCTCCTTGATCGAGTATGTATCACCCAAAATAGTCCCTGAACATACAAAGAAGAAAAAACCAGACAAAAAACAACACAACAATTTAATTAAAACCAAGTATCAACATTTTTATGGTTTTCCTTGTTTTTTTTTATTTTAAAATTCAAATTGATGAAACATTTTCTTATTTAAATTTTCTGGGTAAGTTATTACTCTTGGATCACACTGCGTGACACTGATGAATATGGTGCTCCTCTTTCATACCCATCCTTACTCATAAAAGAAGGACAGGTCAACAATCTATATATATATATATATTTAATCAAACTAATGATACATTGTCTTCTTTAAATTTTTTGGGTAAGGTATTACTAAGGGATCACACCTCGTGACACGGATGAATACGATGTTCCCCTTTCATACCCATCTGTACTCATAAAAGAAGAACAGGTCAACAATCTATATATTTTTTTAAATCAAACTGATGATACATTGTCTTCATTAAATTTTCTGGGTAAGTTATATCTCAGGGATCACACCATGTGACACAGATGAATACAGTGATCCCCTTTCATACCCATCCTTACTCATAAAAGAAGAAAAATTCACTAGTCTATTTTTTTAAAAGAAATAACAAAATGAAGAAGAAAGAAAAAAAAGTTGATTCACAAAGATTGGAAACCTAAAAACCATGGGTTGCCTCCCATGTGTCACTTTTTTTTAACGTCGTTTGCCCGACATAGACCCTAAATCTAATAATTTTTTTTTCTGGTTTATATGTTGGCTCAGTTAACTCCCCATTCGTTTCTTTTTTTTAAAGGTTGGGGTCATAGCCTCATTTATTATTAAATCAAAGCAAAGACCTCTTTTAACTGGGTAGAGGGAGACCCATTACATAGCCTGAAGTCCCAGTGGGTAATTAGCCCATTACATGGCCCGTAGACCCAAATTTTTGGACCAAAGCCCATTCTGTGAATAGTACTGCTACAGTACCCGTGCTGCTACAGTTCGCACAGTACCCACCGCCGCTATAGTACCTGCCGTGAAAAATCAACTCCTCCTTGATTTCTTGTTTATTGAATGATTCAATGAATGGTTTTAACCTATTCCCATTGACTGTGAAAACATGACCACTTGTGGGATCCTGAATCTCTATTGCCCCATTAGGGTACACATGCTGCACTAGGTATGGATTGGACCATCTAGACCTTAGCTTTCCCGGGTGTAGATGAATTTTTTAACTATACAAGAGCATGAATTTTCCCGGTTCAAAGTGTTTGACTTTGAGATTACTAGATTGGTAGGCTTGAACTTTAGATTTATTGATCCTTGAATTTTCATAATCCTCCATCCTAAGTTCCTCGAGTTCATTAAGATCTAATTTCCTTTTTGTTTCAACCAATGAAATTTCAAAGTTCGTTTTTTATTGCCCAAAAGGCCTTATGCTCAATTTCAACAGGTAAATGACATGCTTTTCCATAAACCAATCTGTATGGTGACATGCCTAGGATAGTTTTGAAAGCAGTTCGATATTCCCAAAGGGATTCTAAGAGTTTCTCTGACCAATATTTCCAAGAGGGATTGATAGTTTTATCAAGAATTTGCTTAATTTCTCTATTTTCCAACTCAGCTTGACCGTTGGTTTGAGGATGGTATACAGTGGAAACTTTATGAGTAAGACCATACTTAGAAATGAGTGAAGAGAATGGGAAGTTGAAGAACTTGGTTCCACTATCACTGATTATTTCCCTCAGAATTCCAAATCTAGAAAAGATATTCTCTTTTAGTAATTGGATCACAACTTGACTGTAATGACCCGTAAAACTCAGGGGAATTTTTTTTAATTTTCTTTAGGATTTTACAAGAATGCAGTTTCTGAAGGAATCTCATTCCGAGGCCCGGTGTTCTCGGAATCAATTTCCAAATTTTAGCTCGGGTACGTTCAATAAACGAACGAGTGGGTTTTCCTAACTTTTGAACCGGTGCTCAGAATCGAAATCTGAGGGCACTGATGGAACCGCAGCGCCGGTAATTTCTTACGAACACCTTTTCCAGAGTTGTGTTTGCTCGGGTGGGGTTATTAATTAATTGGGTTAACTAAAGAATAAAAATAAAATTTGTGCAACCAATTTTATTTTTATTTAATGTAGCTTAAACCTATTCTTGGAGGTTGGGGTGGGACCCACTATTTCCTAACTACCCTAGGTAGGATATTAGTGAAGTGGGGCCCACACGAGACCCACCCCTTTATTTCCTTTTTACCTCCCACATGCATTTTATATGGTAACTCACCCGCACCCCCTCTTAAATGCCAAGTCAAATCTCACGTTTAATTGGATTATTAAACGCCTCATTAATTGGTCGACGCTCGATAATTAAATCGTGATCTGATTTTGAATTTCAAAAACAGTTGGCATGAGAAATAAAATAGGACAAAGCCTTATTTTATTGTGTTGTTTCTTTGTGCGAGAAGGATTTGAATAGGAGAGCTCAAGTCTTGGAATCCTCATCTTCCTCCTTGAATAACGTGAAGAACGCACCATCGCCGACGAAGAATGCCAGCCTCCGATGAAGGACGACGAAGGACGCCGGATCCTCGGAGATCAATGATGCGACGCCACGTACCGCGATGCTGATCCTCTTCTCCGCGACGCCGTGTACCGCGACGCCAATGATCCTCTTCTGCGCGACGCCGTGTACCGCGACGCCAACGATCCTCTTCTTCGCGACGCCGTGTACCACGGCGCCGACGTTCCTTCTTCCGCGACGTCCTTTTTCTTGCGACGAACCTTCATTCGACGATGCCTTGAGATAGGGGGTTTGGTTTAATTTATTTTAGGTGGATTTAATCCTCGAAATGTGTTTAAATTATTGAAAGACGTTTGAACCACTAACGCGGTGGGTTCGGACCAACGAACAAGTCCGAACCCACCGATTCTCTGTTCTTGGTGTGCGGATCGACGGGTGACGACGAAGCATGCCACAAGGGAGTTTTGAACACTTCGCAGTAATCTATGGGTCCCGAGACGACCCCAGGCGCAGACGGGAGCAAGAATGGACCACCGGAGCGGCTCCGACGGCCCGCGGACTACACCGGTGGCGCGGTGGCGCCGGAGGCGGCGGTGTCCCGGCGCGCCGCAAGGAGGGACCTCCACGGTGGCAGGAAACCGGTCCCGCTGCCGCGTGGGACCCAGGGGAGACACGGTGCCCAGCGTCGCGTCCGTTGGTAGAAGGGAGCGGCCCCCACGTGGGGCTTCGACTTCAATCAAGGGGGTAGTCGCCCCCTTTGCGTGTCTGCTCGGCCAGCGCCGAGCCGCCCCGGGCCGGACAGGTCACAGCAGGCCGGGCCGCGCCGCGCCGGCGGGGCCGGACCCAGACCCGGTTCGGGCTGTCCCAGGGGGGGGGGTCTTGGGCCGGGTCGGTCCGGGCCCAAAAACCCCTATTTCCGGACAGTTCCGTTCAAACGCCCGTATCTTGGGCTACAGACCTCCGATCGATGCACTGTTAGTTGTGATGGGATCCTTGGATCGAGACGGTCGTTTCGGTATATTACAATTAAGGTTTCAGAGAACTTTTTGTACATCGGTGTTGGTTCGAACATGAAACCAACCGGGCCCTCAGAGCTTAATCGCTTATAACTTGAGCTCCAGACATCCGATTGACATACCATCGACTTTGCTGGATTCCCCTTAGTGAGATGGATCTTTTGGCTTACTCCGCTAGAGGTTTGGACGCAGTTGGAGTGCGTTCGGGTTGTTTTTGACTTAAAAACCAACTGGGACCCTAGAACGAAATAACCAATAACTCTCAGACCAGGTGTCCGATTGACGCGCCGTCTATCATGTTGAGTTCCTCTTGTCGAGACGGAACTTTGAGATACATCAACTTCAGACTACATGTCAGTTGATGTATCGACCCCCTTGGCTCGTGGAGCGGACCCTCCTGGAATCGAGAATGCTGTGTGCGGGAACCCTAGAGCTGGAAGAGACTGCGACTGCGACTGTGACGACTGCACGAAAATCCTATGTGGGTTTGGCAGCGATGAAGACCGTACTGAAATCCTCAGTGGGTTCAACGGTGATGAAGACTGCACTGAAATCCTATGTGGGTTCGGCAGCAATGAAGGCCGTGCTGAAATCCTTCGTGGGTTCGATGGCGATGAAGACTGCACTGAAATCCTATGTGGGTTCGGCAGCGATGACGACTGTTCTGAAATCCTCCATGGGTTCGACAGAAATGAAGACTGCATTGAAATCCTCCATGGGTTCGGCAGTGATGAAGACCGTACTGAAATCCTCCGTGCGTTCGACGACAATGACTACAATTCTTGTATCCTACGTGGGTCTGGTAGTGTCTGACTCTGTTCTTGCTATCCTACGTGGGTCTAGCAGAGTAGCTGGTCTATATCCTATGTGGGTCCGACAGCTTAGCTGGTTTAGTATCCTACGTGGGTCCCAGCTTAGATGAATCAGTGGCTATATCTGATCATCTCTATCACCTTACGAAGACGTATACTTGTGTGAGTTGAGTCTTGACTTTCAATCATTATCTTCGATATGATTGAATTACTTTCCTATGTGGATTGAGTTGTACTATCCTGTGTGGACGTGATCGAACTTGGGCTTGGATGTTGGAGCCGAACTTGAATTGATGACTTAGGTATATGTATGGGCATATACTTATGTAGTGTTGGTTGTTACTTCGTGATTGTATCTTTCCTTTGTGGATATCCTTTGCGGATTCTGTGAGACCTTCGAGGGTCTCGGGGTCCCTATTGAGTAGCGTATACTCACCCATGCACGGGCTATGCCCGCACTATGTTGTGTTGGATACAGACGACGGACAATGCTGATCGTGGTTGAGGCTTGTGGAGCAGTCAGTACCTGGAGGTGGAACACTGGGCAGGACGTACACGGAGTGGACGGCCGGACCCGTGGAGCTGAGGTGGCTATCTGTACCTACCCATCAGGTGGGACTTCTAGTGGACAGCTCGACGTTGCTGCTTTAACTTCAGTTGTTGTACTTTCTTTCCTGTTGTACTTTATTTTCAGTTTGGGTTTGTATTCTGGCCCATTTACTTTCCGCACTTACTTTTGTACCCAGTTTTACTTAGTGTTTACTCATGCTGGCTTACTCTGTGGTGTTTGTTTACTTTATAAAGGCAATTCCTTCCCTTTTGTCGGGATTTAGGCCTTTAGTGCTAGTCGTCAGCCCCTGGCCTATGGGAGGCGGGCTTGGGGTAGTCACGACACGGGCCCCGAGGACGGGTCGTGACAAATTGGTATCAGAGGAGTTTGGTTCTACCGTAGAACTCGGGGCTCTGATCTTTATTCTTTGTGAAGAAATAGTGTTCAGGGTATTGAGTGTGGTTATCAGTCCAGGGAGTCCAGTGTTGGTACGGCGGCCGACGTATCTGTACACCAGGACCCTGACTTCTGATTTCCGACTTAATGCATGAAAACATTGATTGCATGTGTGTTTCAAAAGTTTTATTTGTGATTACTTTGTGCTAGCTCACTAGGTATACTTTTTTGAACGTGGCGCACCGGTTTCTTTTCAGGATGGCCCCACGATGGCAGCAATATAGTGTTCCGAGCTTTGAGCGAGACGACAGCCCACCGAGCGATGAGGCCTCGGTGCAGGGCCCTTTTTCAGTGCAGGCACCGGTGGTACCATTACCCGCCGAGCCACCGATGATACCAGCCCCAGCCGCTGAGAGTTCACATCACCATAGTGCACTTCATGAGTTTCAGCATCAGATACCGCCCAGGTTTCGCAGGGAGATAGACCCTCAGACAGTCGAGGATTGGCTGGAGGCGGCTGTGCGAGTTTTCAGGTTAGTTGGGACACCAGCTGACCTCATGGTGATCCTCGCATCGAGCCTACTGCACGCGGTAGCAGGGAGATGGTGGAGCTTGATGCTCCAGGTGCACGAAGAGGAATCTCTCATCTAGATGGACTTCGAGAGCCTCTTCCGATCGGAGTTCATCCCAGCCACCCTTTGTGTGGTGCGCATCCAGGATCTTCTACAGCTACGGCAGGGCAACATGATGATCGCCCAGTACTCGGCGAGATTTACTAATCTCTCGCGCTATTCCACGAACATGGTATGGGACCCATGATTCTGGGACCGGACCTTCGAGCAGGGACTGAGGCATGAGATCAGGGCATCGATGATCTCTCTCAGCATTCTGACACATGCAGGAGTACTGGAGTGAGCCCTCCTCAATGAGAGATTTCTTAATGAGCCTACACTAGCAGCGAGACCTACCACAGGGAGGCACGTAGCAGAGTCGTCTGCAGCTGGCAGTTGACGGATCTCACAGGGGTCCAGGTGGACCGAGCCATCAGGAAGAGGACCTCAAGACACTGGCTCAGAGGTGCGGGGAACAGGGCGTAGGCCAGCCTTTTGAGGAGCAGGCAGTGCTATGCATGCGGAGGGCAGGGACACATGGCTCGTGACTGCCCGAACCACCATGCAGAAGAGCAGTACACAGTTGAGGGGCCACCCAAGCAAAGGCAGAGGGTTGACTATGGCGGTCCGCCGAGAGCAGGAGGACGAGACAGGGGAGTAGGCCGAGCATTATGTAGTGGACGATGCTTTGAGGCTTTACCACCACCACCACCAGGAGGTCCACCCCAAACACAGGGAGCTGGTGGGCAGAGACAGGCTCATCTTCAGGCAGTGGAGGCCTACAACCATAGCGTGCCAGAGATGATTTGAGGTACTATCTGTGTCTACTCCACCCTTGCTGCAGTTCTTATAGATACAGGAGCGAGTCATTCTTTTATTGCTGCTGCCCTTGTTTGGAGCTCAGAGATTCAGACGGTGCCGTTGGCTCGATCCTTACGGCTAGAGACTCCTACGGGAGCAGACTCAACGATTACGCACTGGTGCCGACAGTGTGAGCTTACTCTAGGAAGAGAGATCTTCGGCTAGGATCTTCTTGTAGCAGCGTCGAGGCCTTACGATATCATCTTGGGCATGGATTGGTTATCCACAGTCCATGCTCAGATCGACTGTATTAGGCACAAGGTGCGGTGTGTACGCACCGATGAGAGCAAGTTTACCTTCATCGGTGAGAAGGGAACCTTTGCAGCGCAGGATGGACTCATGCAGAGGAGAGGACATCCCATCACTCATCATTTGGCTAGCCTCATCCTAGGAGCAGTTGACGTGCGGAGTCCGAGTTTTCCTGTAGTGGTGGATCAGTATGCAGAAATTTTCCCCGATGACGTCCCAGGACTACCTCTTCTCAGAGAGGTAGACTTATATATTGACCTGTACCCAAGGACAGCCCCGATATCCACTCCAGCATATCGGATGGCCCCCGCTAAGCTTTTAGAGCTACGGGTACAGTTGGAGGACTTGCAGTGCAGGGATTCATCTGACCCAGTGTTTCACCCTGGGCTTCCCCGATATTGTTCGCCAAGACGGCGGACGGGAGCTTGCGACTTTGTGTCAACTATCGTCGCCTGAACCAGGAGACTGTGAGGAACAAGTATCCACTACCAAGGATTGACGACCTCTTCGATCAGCTCAACGGAGCACAGTGGTTCTCGAAGATAGACCTTAGATCAGGCTATCATTGGCTCAGAGTTCGAGATGAGGACGTGCAGAAGACAGCCTTCAGATGTCGGTATGGCCACTATGAGTTCTTGGTTACGCATTTCGGCGTAACCAACGCTCTATCAGTGTTTATGTGTCTCATTAACAAGATAATTCAGCCATACCTCGATCGATTTTTCGTGGTCTTCATCGACGACATATTGATATACTCGACCACTGAGGAGGAGCACGCCTACCACTTGCAGGTTGTACTAGACACACTCCGAGAGCACCAGCTTTATGAAAAGCCCTCGAAGTGTCATTTCTGGTTACGTGAGGTCCACTTCTTGGGACACGTCATCTCTGAGGCGGGAGTTGCGGTGGATCCTGCGAAGATCGAGGCAGTGCTAGCTTGGGAGCCACCCAAGAGCATGACGGAGGTGCAGAGTTTCTTGGGTCTAGCTGGGTACTACCAGAGGTTTGTGCCAGACTTCTCCAGAGTTGCGGCACCACTCTCAGCTTTGATGAAGAAGGGGAAACCCTTCGTGTGGTCAGACATATGTCAGTAGAGCTTCCAAAATCTGAGATAGAGATTGACCACTGAACCTTTCTTGAGGCTACCAGAGGAGGGAGTAGGGTACGTAGTCTACTGCGATGCATCAGGGACCAGACTCGAATGTGTCCTGATGCAGGAGCAGGCCATGATCACCTATGGATCACATCATTTGAGGCAGCATGATCATAACTATGCTACCCATGACCTGGAGTTAGCAGCAGTGGTCTTCACTCTGAAGATGTGGAGACACTATCTGATGGGAGAGCGCATTAAAGTCTACTCTGACCACCAGAGTCTCAGGTACATCTTCTCGTAGAGGACCTGAATATGAGATAGTGGTGATTGCTCGAGTTCCTCCAGGAATATGAATTTGAGATAGTCTATACTCCTGGAAATGGGAACGTAGTAGTCGATACTCTCAGTAGGAGGACGGACATCCAACTACTCGGGGAGGTGACAGAGCAGCTAGCAGCTTTGCAGACATCCTTTGTGGATAGAGATAGTGCAGCTTTTCTTCAGTCACTCACCATCACTCCTCCACTACTGCAGTGGGTCATAGAGGCACAACGTGAGGATGCTGACTGTGAGATGCGGCGTGTGCAGATATCCTCAATACAGGCACTTGATGGATTCTCTATAGGAGGAGATGACAACGTCCTTTTCAGAGGATGTACCATGGTACCAATTGCTTTACAGGAGGAGTTGTTGAGAGAGTTTCACACTTCCCCTTTAGCGGTATATCCGGGAGTGGCGAAGATGTAACAGGATCTTAGACGACAGCACTGGTGGCCGGGTATGAAGAAGGCTATGGCAAAGTTCGTTTCTCGATGCCTCACCTGTCAGTAGGTGAAGGCAGAGCACCAGGTACCAGCAGGCTTGGTACAACCCTTGGAGGTCTCGAAGTGGAAGTGGGACGGGATATCTATGGATTTCATGACTGGACTTCCACGCACATCCAAAGGTCATGACTCCATTTGGGTGATTGATGACAGACTCACCAAGTTGGCCCACTTCTTACCCATTAGAGAGCAGGGCTTAGTAGAGAGCTTGGGACGTCTCTACGTTCAGGAGATTGTATGGATTCATGGTGTTCCATCATCTATCGTCTCCGATTGAGATGCTCTCTTTACTTCCCAGCTTTGGAAGGGGTTGCAGGAGGCATTCGGGATGCAACTACGTCTGAGCACCGCCTTTCACCCTCAGATGGATGGTCAGACAAAGAAGACCATTCAGACTCTCGAGGACCTACTCCGTGCATGCGTCCTTGACTTTGGTCACTGTTGGGAGGACCATGTACCCTTGGTGGAGTTCGCGTACAACAACAGCTACCACTCCACCCTCGGGATGACACCATACGAGGCGTTGTACAACCAACCTTGCAGATCACCTCTGTGCTAGACAGACCACGGGGAGTCAGCACTTGTGGGACCAGATATGGTCCAGGCCATGTCAGAGAAGGTCCAGGTCATCCATGAGCATATGAGGATAGCTCAGAGTCGGCAGAAGTCTTATGCTGACAGGAGGCGGAGGCCACTAGAGTTTGAGGATGGAGACCACGTTTTCTTGTGGGTCTCACCTCGACGTGGATTACAGAGATTTGGATGAGGCGGTAAGCTATATCCGCCCTTCATCGGACCATTCCAGGTCCTCAGCAGGGTAGGCGAGGTGGCTTACTTCCTGGATCTACCACCTCAGTTGCACCGGGTGCACGACGTCTTCCACGTATCTCAGTTGAGGAGATACGTGCACGACCCGACGCATATCATCGACCATGGGGAGCTGGACATTTAGGATGGGGTGACTTTTGTGGAGGTCCCGGTGGAGATCGAGTGTCGATAGGAGCGGGTCCTACGTGGGCGGTCGATTCCTCTATTGCGCATCAGTTGGCAGCATGAGAACCTCCAGGAGAGCACTTGAGAGTGTGAGGCTCAGATGCGTGCATAGTACCCACATTTGTTCCCCTAGTTTAAGATGTATCTTTATGAGGATTTAAAGCCCTGAGGTGGGAGTAATGTAAAGACCTGTAAAATTGAAGGGATATTTTTTTTAATTTTCTTTGGGATTTTACAAGAATACAGTTTCTGACGGAACCTGATTCTGAGGCCCGGTGTGGCCGGAATCAATTTCCAAAGTTTATCTCAGGTACGTTCAGTAAACAAATGAGTGGTTTTTCCTAAATTTTGAACTGGTGCTCGGAATCGAAATTCGAGGGCACCGATGGAACCACAGTGCCGATAATTTCTTAATAACACCTTTTCCGGAGTTGCGTTTTCTCAGGTGAGGTTATTAATTAATTGGGTTAACTAAAGAATAAAAATAAAATTTGTGCAACCAATTTTATTTTTATTTAGGGTAGCTTAAACCTATGCTTGGAGGTTGGGGTGGGACCCACTAGTTCCTAACTACCCTAGGTAAGATATTAGTGAAGTGGGGCCCACACGATCCCCACCTATTTATTTTCTTTTTATCTCCCACGTGCATTTAATATGGTAACTCACCCGCACCCCCCCTCTTAAATGCCAAGTCAACTCTCGCGTTTAATTGGATTATTAAATGCCTCATTAATTGGTCAACGCTCGATAATTAAATCGTGATCTGATTTTGAATTTCAAAAACAGTTGGCATGAGAAATAAAATAAGGCAAGGCCTTGTTTTATTATGTTATTTCGTTGTGCGAGAGGGATTTGAAGAGGAGATCTCTAGTCATGGAATCCTCATATTCCTCCTTGAAGAACGCGAAGAACACACCATCACCGATGAAGAACGCCAGCCTCCGATGAAGGACGATGAATGACGCCATATCCTCAGAGATTGACGACGCGATTCCATGTACCGTGACACCGATCCTCTTCTCCGTGACGCCATGTACCGTGACGCCGACGATCCTCTTCTCCGTGACGCTGTGTACCGCGACGCTGGTGATCCTCTTCTCCGTGACGCCGTGTACCATGACGCCGACGATCCTTCTTCCGCGACGTCCTTTTTCCCGAGATGAACCTTCATTCAACAACGCCTAGAGGTAGGGGGTTTGGTTTAATTTATTTTATGTGGATTGAATCCTCGACATGTGTTTAAATTATTGAAAGACGTTTGAACCACTAACGCGGTGGGTGCGGACCAACGAACAAGTCCAAACCCACCGATTCTCTGTTCTTGGTGGGAGGATCAACGGTCAACAACGAAGTAGGCCGAAAGGGAATTTTGAACCCTTAGAATTAATATACGGGTCCTGAGACGACCCTAGGCGTAGACGGGAGTAAGAACGGACCACCGGAGCGGCTCCGGTGGCCCGCAGACTACACCGGCGGAGCGGGTCGCCGGAGGCACCGGCGTCCCTGTGCACCGCCCGGAGGGACCGCCGCGGCCGCATGAGACCGGTTCTGCGGCCACGCGGGAACCGGGGGAGACGCGGCGCCCAGCACCGCGTCCTTCGGCAGAAGGGAGCGGCCCCCACGCGGGGCTGCGACTTCAATCAAGGGGGCAGCCGCCCCCTTTGTGCGTCATCTCGGCCAGCGCCGGGCCGGGCCGCCCAGCCCGAGCTGGGCCGCAGCCACCAGGCCGGGATGTTCCCCAATGGGCCAGACCCGGACCCAGTTCGGTCGACCCGGTTCGGGCCGACCCAGGGGGGTCTTGGGCCGGGTCGGTCCGGGCCCAAAAACCCCTATTTCCGGACAGTTCCGTTCAGACGCCCGTATCTTGGGCTATGGACCTCTGATCGACGTACCGTTAGTTGCGATGCGATCCTTGGATCGAGAAATTCATTTCATTATATTACACTCAAGGTTTCAGAGAACTTTGGGTATAGCCAGGTTGGTTCGAACACAAAACCAACCGGGCCCTCAGAGCGGAAACGCTTATAACTTGAGCTCCGGAAGTCCGATTGACGTGCCGTCGACTTTATTGGATTCCTCTAAGTGGGACGGACGTTTTGGCTTACTCCGCTCGAGGCTTGGACATAGTTGGAGTGCGGTAGGGTTGGTTTTGACTTAGAAACCAACCGGGCCCCTGGAACAAAAAAGCCAATAACTCTCAGACCGAGTGTCCGATTGACGCGTCGTCTGTCACATTGAGTTCTTCTTATCGAGATGGAACTCTGAGATACATAATCTCCGGACTAAGTGTCAGTTGATGTATCGACCCCCTTGGCTCGTGGAGCGGACCCTCCCAGAATCGAGCATGCTGTGTGCGGGAACCCTAGAGCTGGCATCGACTATGACTGCGACTGTGACGACTGCACTGAAATCCTATGTGGGTTCGACAGCGATGAAGACCATACTGAAATCCTCCGTGGGTTCAATGCTGATGAAGACTGCACTGAAATCCTATGTTGGTTCGGTAGTGATGAAGGCCGTATTGAAATCCTTCGTGGGTTCGACGGTGATGAAGACTGCACTGAAATCTTATGTGGGTTCGGCAGCGGTGAATACCGTACTGAAATCCTCTGTGGGTTCAACGGCAATGAAGACTGCACTGAAATCCTCCGTGGGTTCGGCAGTGGTGAAGATCGTACTGAAATCCTCCATGGGTTCGACGGCAATGACTACTGTTCTTCTATCCTACGTGGGTCTGCCAATGTCTGACTCTGTTCTTGCTATCCTACGTGGGTCAGGCAGAGTAGCTGGTCTGTACCCTATGTGGGTCCGACAACTTAGCTGGTTTAGTATCCTACGTGGGTTCCAACATCGATGAATCAGTGGCTATATCTGATCATATCTATCACCTTACGAAGAAGTACACATGTGTGAGATGAGTCTTGACTTTCAATCATTATCTTCGATATGATTGACTTGCTTTCCTTTGTGGATTGGGTTGTACTATCCTATGTGGACGTGATCGAACTTGGGCTCGGATGTTGGAGCCGAACTGGAATTGATGACTTAGGTATATGTATGGGCATATACCTAAGTAGTGTTGGTTGTTACTTTGTGATTGTATCTTTCTTTTGTGGATATCCTTTGTGGATTCTGGGTGACCTTCGGGGGTCTCGGGGTCCCTACTGAGTAGCGTATACTCACCCATGCACGGGCTATGCCTACACTACGTTGTGTTGGATGCAGACGAAGGATAGTGCTGATCGTGGTTGAGGCTTGTGGAGCAGTCGATACCTAGAGGTTGACCACTGGGCAGGACGTACATGGAGCGGACGGCTAGACCCTTGGAGCTGAGGTGGCTATCTGTACCCACCCTTCAGTTGGGACTTCAAGTGGACGGCTCGACATTGCCGCTTTACTTTCAGTTGATGTACTTTCTTTCCTATTTTACTTTACTTTCACTTTGGGTTTGTATTCTGGCACATGTACTTTCCACACATACTTTTGTACCCAGTTTTACTTGGTGTTTACTTCTGTTGGCTTACTCTGTGGTGTTTGTTTACTTTATAAAGGCATTGCCTTCCCTTTTGTCGGGATTTATGCCTTTGGTACTAGTCGCCAGCACCAGGCCTATGGGAGGCGGGCTTGGGGTAGTCACGACATGGGCCCCGAGGACGGGTTGTGACATTGATGATCATTAGTCTTGCTGGGAATGGCCTCATCCCAATTTGAGATGTAATCTATAGCTAAGAGGATGTAGAGGTATCCCTTAGCGTTTGGAAAGGGTCCCACAAAATCAATTCCCCAACAATCAAATATTTCAATGACCAGAATGGGAGTGAGGGGCATTGGATTCCTTTTAGTAATGGATCCTAATTGCTGACACTGAGGACAACTTTTTCAGAATTGGAAGGAATCCATAGTGAGGTTAGGCCAGTAGAAACCACTGTTGAGGACCTTTGTAGTGGTTTTTTTGTAGAAAAGTGGCCTCCATATGCCTCTCCATGACAAAATTTTAGAATGGACTCTTGATCAGACTCAGGAACACATCTACTGATGATTTGATCATGAAAGAACTTGAAGAGTTAAAGATAATCAAACACATAGTGTTTGACATCAGAAAGGAATTTCCTCTTAGCTTGGGTCCCCAAGAATTTTGGAATGTCATCAGTCACCAAATGGTTTGCTATGTTAGCATACCAAGGGCAATCACTCGCTGAATAGAGGTGCTCATCAGGAAATGAATCAGACACAGGGAGGTGGAGTGAGTTGTCTTTGAATTCCATCCTAGATAGGTGATCAGCTACATCATTTTCAACACCCTTTTTATCCTTAATGGTTAAATTGAACTATTGAAGAAGAAAGACCCACCTAATCAATCTAGCATTGGAATCATGTTTTTAGAAAAGGTATTTTAGGGCTGAATGGTCGGTGAAGACAATGATGGGTGATCCTAAGAGATAAGACCTGAATTTATCTAAGGCAAAGACCACAACAAAAAACTCTTTTTCAGTATTGGTGTAGTTAATTTGTGCATCATTTAAAGATTTTATTGCATAATCAATGACACATGGAGTTTTCTCACACAGTTTTAATAAGAATTCTCCTACAGCGAATTCACTTGCATCACACATCAGCTCGAAAGGAAGTTTCCAATTTGGAGATTTCATGATAGGTGGAGATATAAGAGTTGACTTGAGTGTAGAAAATGATTCCTCACAGCTTTCTGTCCATAAAAATGGAGTATCTTTTACCAATAGAGCACAAAGTGTTCAAGAAATAGAGATGAAATTCCTAATGAACCTTCTATAAAAACCAGCATGTCCTAATAAGTACCTCACTTCCATAATAGTTTTAGGAGAGGGAAGGTGACGAATGATTTCAACCGTATCCTTATCAACTTCAATCCTTCTACCATATAACATATGACCTAGAACATGTCCTTCCCTTACTATGAAATGTATTTTTTCCCAATTTAGTATGAGATTATTACCCTCACATATTGAAAAAACCTTTTCAACATATAGAATTAATCCCTAAAAATTATCCCCAAACATGGAGAAGTCATCCATGAATACCTCTAACCAATCCCCCACCATGTCTGAGAAGATTCCCATCATGAACCGCTAGAAGGTACCAGGGGAATTACATAACCCAAAGGGCATGTGCTTGAAGGAAAAAGTGCCTAATGGACATGTGAAGGTTGTTTTTCCTTGATCCTTTAAGGAGACTCCAATTTGATTATAACCCGAGAATCCATCTTGGAAGCCGTAGAATTGATGACCTGCCACTCACTCAAGGACTTGATCAATAAAGGGAAAGGTAAAATGGTCTTTCTTAGTATAAGAGTTGATATTCTTATAGTCAATATAGTCTCTCCATCCACTACTAACCCTTTTTGGAAGAATCTCTCCATCCTTATTGGTTATTACTTTGATTCCTGCCTTCTTCAGAACCACATGGATTGGGATAACCCCCTCACTCTCAGCTATATGATAGATGATACAAGCTTTTAACAATTTCAAAAGTTCTTTTCTCACTACTTTGATAAGATTAGGATTGAGTCACCACTGAGGTTGATGAAATGGCTTTGAATCAGATTCTAGAACAATTCTATGAGTCCCAATAAGTGGGATAATCCCAGGAATATCAGATAGGTTCCATCCAATGGATTTCTTGTGTCTCATAAGGACATCTAGAATCATCCTCTCATGATTGGATTCCAGAGAGGAAGAGATGAAAACATGAAATAATTTATTGTCCCATAAGAATGAAAACTTGACTCATGACGGTAAATCCTTAAATTGAAGATCAGAGTGGTTATCAGTTTCCAAGAAAGGATGAGTCATTGTATTGAACTCAGTTTCATTGTTCATATTTCTTGGCAAAATTGGTTCCTTGTAAAATAATTTTCATCCACTATATTATATAGATTAGTGTCATGAATGGGTATGGACTAGATGTTATTGATTTCACCCATGGTATCATTGATTGGTGATTCTAAAAAATCATCAATAGAGAAATCTGAAAGAGATTCAAGCCAAGGAGACAAATTTCCCTCATGTGAACAAAGAAAATCAATCTCTTCTTGACTTAAACATCCTTCAGTAATTCATTTACGTTCCTTGAGATCACTATCAACACTACATATCCAATTAACCTAATGTATCTCTTCATCATCCCCAATTCGAGATTTTTCATTGTATATGTTCAAGTCTAGACTCATGTTTCCAAATGTGATGGTCTTGTTACCATTTTGGACTCGGATAACATAGTTCATTATTACAAGGAAGGGACGACCAATGATGATTGGGGTTTTCTCCCTAGGACCTAATCTTGGGTTATTTTCAAAAACAATGAAGTCAGCTGGGTAAATGAAATTTTCAACTTTCACCAAAACATCCTTTAATATCCCCTTTGGAACCCTAATACTATGATCAACAAGTTGATTTGTGACAGATGTGGGTTGGAGCTCTTCTTGGCCTAATTGGAGTACACAACATAGTGGATGAGATTGACACTAGCACCTATGTCACATAAGTCCTTGAAACTTTTCTCTCTCCTAGTTCAACATTGATTTAAGGGAAACCCGGGTCTTTAAACTTTGGAGGAATGGTCCCTTAAATGGTGGTACTCACATTAGCAGCCAAAAGGACTTGGTTTTTATGTGAAAATTTTCTATTAAAAGTGCACAAGTCCTTAAGGTACTTTGATTATGCATGAATGGTTTGAATTGTATTGAGGAGTGGAATGTTCAACTTGAATGGTGAGAATATTCCCCTTAATGTTTCACTTAATTCTGGCTTGGTTTTATCCCTCACGTGTTGAGGAAATGGTGCAGGTTGTGGGGTTGTTTTTTGAAGGGTTGTTTCTTTGACAATGTTATCATGTTTTTCAGTTTGATCATGTGGTTCATTTGAATTTTCATTAGTGTTTGAAACTTCATATGTTTTTTGAATTATTTGTCCAAGTTTCTCAACTGATTTACCACTTCTTAGAACAGTCACATCCTTTAGTTGTTCATGAGTTTTTTGAGTGAAAATTGACTCTACCCATATTGTTTGTTGCGTAATGGCTTGTATAGGCATGGGTGCTTTTCCATTTTTGATGGTTTGAAGTTCTTGTTTTCGGGAAGAGACTTCTGAGTTCATCCTTTCATTTGTTTCCACAGTTGTTCAAGGATTGGGAGAGGGAGAGATTGGGAAGGGGCTTGTGTTGGTTGGGTTATCCCATGGGGATAATTTGGTTGTTGGATAGGTTGTTGGTATTGGATTGAAGGATGTTGGTATTGGACTGGTTGTGGTTGGAATTGGTTATGGTTTTGAAAATTTTGTGTAGGGTAGGGGTTTGGTCCTTGTGGTTGGCTAGATTGTTGGTTATCTTTCCATCGGAAGCCTGGGTGGTCATTATACTTTGGGTTGAATGTGTTTGGGTATTGCAGATTTTGAAGGTTTAGGGCATTGAATTCAGCAGGTGGTCCTCCTAAAAGAACATCCTTGATGGATGGAATGGTTGTGCAGTTGTTTATTTTGTGGTCATGCATGTCACAGATTGTGCAGACATGGTCTACAGTTTGGATTTCCTGGATTTTTCTATGGTCTATCTCTTCAACCTTCCTAGAGAGTGCTGTAAGTTTTTTCCTAAGGCTTTCCACTTCTCTAAGTGTATGCATTCTAGTAGTTATTTTTGTCTTTTCAGAATAAGGTGATGTTCCCCATGTTGGGTTTTGTTCAGCAAGGATTTCTAGATACTCATATGCATCATTTGGGGATTTGTTTTTAAAGGTCCCACTACACATCATGACAATGAATTGTTTGTTCCCCAAGCCCAACCCTTCATAGAAAATTATCACTTGTTTAGGAATAGGAAAACCATGGTGTGGAACCATGTTTAGGGTGTCTGTGAATCTCTCCCATGTTTCATATAATGACTCTCCCACTTTTTCAAAAAAGTTTTGGATGCTCTTTTTAAGTGCTATTGTTTTATGGTGGGGAAAGTATTTTTTGTAGAATTCCCTTTGTAATTGGTCTCAAGAGTTGATGGATGATGGTCTCAAATTATTCAGCCAATTTTTATCTCTATCCTTTAATGAAAAGGTAAATATCCTCATTTTAGCTAATTCAAGTTAATGTGGGGGACACATGGTTTCTACAATGTCATTGAAATCCTTAATGTGATGGTAGGGCATCTCAGACTCCATTCCATGGAATGTTGGAAGGTGGTTTAGGACATGGGGTTTAAAGATGTAGTTGGCATATCCAAGGGAATTGTTTCTAATGCATGAGGGGGCATTGGTCCATGCTGGAGTGAAGTAGTCATTCATGGTTTGATCGACCACATACCCTATGTTTGGAGCTTCTTGTTTTGGGTTTCCCATTTGATCACCCATAGGGTTTACCATTTTATTTCTTTGAACACCCTCCATTGGACTTGTTTTAATTGGTGAATTTTTAGTTTAATGAATATTTTGATCAAAGGTAAAAAATACCTTAGATGAACTAGAATCCCCTATCCTAGGAGTTTCCACTCTAACTAATCTGTTTGAGTTATCGCAGATGTAGGCGATCATGCGCCAAATGAAATAAAAAGTGAGAAAGGGAAAGGATAATAGAATTTGGATGAGAATAGAAAAATGGGGGTAAGAATAGAAGTTTTTTGGTCTAAGGAACTTACTTGGTCCCTGGAAACGGTGCCAAAATTTGGTGTCGCCCAAATTTACCCAAGTTCTAAGGTTAAAGCGGTCGCTTGCAGTGCAACTTGGGTTGTCGAATCCTCAGAGACCTAAGAAGAACCTTTAGACACTTAATGAAAATAGTTGATTTTTTGGATATAAAGTGGCCAACTAGGGTTGATTTTAGATGGTTTTAAAAGAGCACTAAAAGATCTATGTGAATTATAATTATGAGAAAAGGAGTTGATCCTAGGTTATTGCACGGGGTGGATTGGATGAATTGTCGTTTTCTTTTACAATTTAAATTTCATTAACTTGAGAAGAATTCATGAAATGAATTCAAACTACCCTCATCACATACTGATTAAACACCACCACAAACACATACTAATCACCTATACACTTTTAGGATCATTTTCATGAGCACTCCAGGGTAAAGAATCTAATTAGCACATAAAAGTGGGGTGAATAAATTCAATAAGGAAGAGGAAGAGAGAAAATCATTTAATGAAAGAAACTCAAATAAAAAAATTAATAACATTTAGAGAGTGATAAATAACTTCCAATCCAGACCCTTGCTACCCCCTTGGATCAACCCATAAAATAACTCTCCCTTCATTGATAACATGTTCTCAACAGAAGAAGGAATTAGACTTATGAGGGTGGAACTGAAGAAGTAAAAACTCAAAAATAAAGATCACTCCACTTTTGTTTGAACAAAATCACAAGGTTTGGTGTGTAAAAGTTCACACCTTAAGGCAACGGTATCAAGTTGATATGAATAAGAACATAAAAAGAGAATAAGAAGAAATTTTATTGAAAACTAATGCTATTCGAACAACTCACATGAGAAGGAAAAATGCTACAATGAAAATTTGGAATAATAACATTACAATCAAAACAAAGATCCAAGATCCTTAAAATTCTCCACCACTACTACCTTAAATAGGAATTTTTGAAGTCTTTTCCTGAGCCCCCATCATCCCATGTTCCTATGACAACCCTGCTTTTTATTACAACTTAAACATGATTTATTACATAAAACATCACTTGATACAATAAATAAGATCAAGAGGTTTAGTGTTTTTGGGGATTAGGATCATTACATAAAAACTTAAAACATGAAATAAATCATCTTTATTTAAAACTTCCTTTACATGACCACTACATTTCCTCGTACATAGCATTGCATGGGATAACCTGAGGACATTCATAAGAAAATGGTGAGCTATAAATCCCAGTAAGGGAGTACACATTGAATAACATGAGGAGTAAAATACATGTTAGACAATAGGCATATCAATAGAGCATAAAATAAACATGACCATAAAGGCATGATAATCATAACATGGAAATGTGGCAACAACACTTAACATGGAATTAGCATGAGCCAAGGCTCATTGCACATAGAGCATGAGTAAATCCTCATTTCACATGAAGCACGAGTAAACCCTCATTGCACTTGATTTATCACGAGTCAACACTCATTGCACATGATGTATCATGATACTATACTTTACCCAATGCATTGGAGCACTATAAGGGCGCACCCTTCTTAAACATTTCATTTCATGCATAAGTGTGCCACATGGATCATAAAAAATGGATTCATAAAACATAATCATTTATTCCAAGATAAAGGAATGTTGAATTAATACATGAAAATTTTTAATCAATAAGTAAAGGTGTATAATGGTGAATACCCTTGATGAAGAAATGGGCATTGTATCTAATACACAATGGCATTGTCTTAGAAAATCGGTGCGATTTCGGCAGCGTAACGGCGTGACATAAGAATTCATAAAAATGGTTGATGAGAGAGAAAGGGGTTCATCATCATATTTACATGTAATGGAAAGTAAGGAGGTCATATAGATACATGTCCAAAAAATTTTAATGGAATTTTGATTCATGATACAAAATTATTGCTTGAATGTAAAAGAAGAGAGAGAAGTTCCTTTCGGAATTTCGGCATAGTAACAGGTGTACATGAAAGGCATTTAATGAGAGAGAAAGGGGTCTCCCATCATTCAAAAATAAATAGGGCTGTATGAGGAAGGTGTGAAACCATACCCCAATATCTATAATTGAAATTAAAAGGGCAATACAACTTAAAGAAAATTGACAAAAAATGGGAAAGGAAGAAAAAACCCTTACTTGGAAGTGTGCTTCCAAAGGCTAGAGAGAGGCTTGTGAGAGGCTTCTTGGGAGCTTGGGGCACCTTGGGAGGATTCTAGAGAGAGTAGGGAAGAGTTTGGACGAACTCCAAGGGATATTTGTGAGGAGGAAGTGGGATCTTGGGTGGGTTTATATAGGAAAGGTGAGGGAATTATTTATTTTTTAGGTTTGGGTCCCCTTACATTAAATTAATCCAAACCACAAACCATCCCATGGTTTATGCCCATGGTTTTTGGAAAAGGGAAGAGGAAAAAAATATTTTATAAGGCCAAATTACGATCATCTTAAAATAATAAGGTTGATTATGTGGAGGTGAGTCACACTCACATGGAAATTAATTTAAAAAGGCAAAGTGTTGAATAAGTCTTGAGGGGTCCATTAATGCTTTGAAAAAGTAAGTCAAACAAACCCAAAATCACATAATTTTAATGGTAAGACATATATTTTCCGAACATAAGGATTATAGTGTTTTATTACATCACCATTGGGTCATTATGATGTCATAAAACACATTATATATTTAAACGGTATTTAATTTTTACCCAAAAATTTGACTGTCTCAGAAAATTATGAAAAATTCACCGTTGGATAATTTTAACGTCCTAATTCCATAAATAACATTTATTTTATATAAATAATTTTCTAAATATGTTAATTTTCACTTTTAAAATAAAAACCGACATTTATCGAAAATTCATCGGTTTTGACAAAAATGGCTTTCAAACCTTAATAAAAATTTTAATTGCATTCATAAAATTATAAGATCATTTATATTTAATAAAATTTAATTTAATAATAATATTATTATTTTATTAAAATATTATTTAATTCAAAAATTCCTTAATTTAAAAAAATATATTTCTTAATTAAATAATAACTAAAAACACCATTTTATTTTAAAAACTATTTACAATGTATCAAAAATGACTAGAAATTATATTCATTATTATATACAAAAATAATGCACATGAACATAGTACTACTTATTTGTTACATAACCCCTTAAACAGCCTCATAAGACCTAGGGGTAAGTTGTGTGATGGTGACAGACTCTTGGGGTGGCTCGGATAACATCGCTCGAGTGGTAATTTCAATCAACTTCCACTTTTCTCGTAGACGGTCACGTTCGAGCTTGACATGATGAAGCTCAGCTTGGGATTGGTCAAGAGCGAAGCCCAAGGATTCCAACTCTTTTCTGAGGTCCTAAAAATGGGCTTCGTATGGAGCAATTCTATTGTATGATGCCATCGCTTCTTTTGTGTGAGTAAATTGGATTTGTTAAACTCTTATATTTATACTAATCATGTGATCACTGTTCAACGACTATATTAGCAACGGTAAAAATTCTTAACATAAAACCAGTTAAGTTGACACTTTATATAAACATGAGGAGACATTTAATTAGATCAAGAGGTATTTCCATTAATGAAACTTTGGGTCGTTACAATATCCCCCCTTAAGAAATTTTGCCCTCGAAATTTTCCTTTTCCCACACTAAAATAAATGTGGGTAACTCAGCTTCATCATATCTTCCGATTACCAAGTTGCTTCTTCAAACTTGTTGTTTCTCCACAACACCTTGACGAGGGGAATTGTATTATTTTGTAGAACTTTTTCTCTATGATCTAAGATATTCACTGGTTGCTCCTCAAAAGAAAGATCATCTTACAATTATACCACCTCAAAAGAGAGTACATGTGAAGGGTCTGGTATGTACTTTCTTAAGAGGGATACATGAAAGACATCATGCACTTTGGCCATGGTAGGTGGAATTGCTAGTCGATATGCCACAGCCCCAACATGATCAAGAATCTCAAAGGGGCCGATGTACCTTGGACTTAACTTCCATTTCTTTCCAAACCTCATGACCTTTTTCCACGGAGATATAAGTAGAAAAACCATGTCTCCAACTTTAAACTCAAGGTCTCGTCGACAATTATCTACATAACTCTTCTGTCGACTCTGAGCTGCCTTGATATGCTGCTGAATGGTTTTCACCATCTCCACCATTTCCTCGACCATTTCTTGTCCAAGCATCTTACGTTAACCGACCTCATCCCAACATGCCGGTGTTCTGCACCTTTTCCCATACAGGGCTTCATATGGTGCCATTTGGATGCTCAAGTGGAAACTGTTATTATAAGAGAACTCAGCAAGAGGAAGATGTTGATCCCATCCTCCTTTAAAGTCCATTGATGAAGCTCTCAACATATCCTCAAGTCTTTGGATAGTCCGCTCAGATTGGCCATCAGTTTTAGGATGATAGGCCATACTGAAGTTCAGTTCAGTATTCAGAGCATGTTGAAGACTCTTCCGAAACTTAGAGGTGAATCTTGTATCTTGGTCAGACACAATATATAGTGGTACTCCATGAAAATTTACCACTTCCCTGAAATATATCCATGCCAGTTGATCCAAAGAGAAATCCTCCCGAATAGCAATGAAGTGTGCAGTCTTTGTAAGACGATCCACAACAACCCAGATTGCATTGTTGCCTTTGTATGTCCTTGGAAGTCTGGTGACAAAGTCCATGGTGATGTTCTCCCATTTCCATTCTGGTATGGGCAATGGTTGCATCATCCCCTCAGACTTCTGCCTCTCTGCCTTCACATACTGACACACCAGGCACTTTGATGTATATTCAGCGATCTCCTTCTTCATATTATCTCACCAAAAGTTTTCTCGGAGATCATGATACATCTTTGTGCTCCCTTGGTGAATAGAGAAATTTGAACTATGTGCATCATCCAAAAGTTCCTTCTTCAGCTCTGGACATGATAGAACACATAGTCTTTTCCCAAACCGCACAATTCCTTCTTCATTAACATTAAACTCTAAGGATTTCCCCTTTTTGATAGCTTCCACTTTTTCTTGAATTCCCACATCATCCTTTTGAGAATCCTTTAACCTTTCCAAAAGAGATGGTTGAGCAATAATTTGTGAAAGGATTTATGATGTTCCCTTCATTATGATTCCCACATCCATCTTCATCAAGTCTAAGAAGATTAGATCCTTCTCAATTCTCATCATTGATAGAATCGCTGGATCCTTTCTACTTAGGGCATCTGCCACCTTGTTCACTTTCCCAGGGTGGCAATGTATTGAAAAATCATAATCCTTGATGAGCCCTATCCTTCTTCTCTAGTGAATATTAAGCTCTTTCTGTGTGAATATATATTTAAGACTCTTGTGGTCAGTATATATCTCACATTTCTCTCCATAGAGATAATGCTATCAGATTTTCAATGCAATGATCACCACTGCAAACTCCAGATCATGTGTTGGAAAGTTTCGCTCATGGATTTTCAACTGCCTTGAGGCATAGGATATCACTTTATCATTCTGCATCAGTACACAACCTAAGACCTTCTTCGAAGCATCACTGAATACCACAAAAAGTTCCCCACTTGTCGGTAAAGTGAGCACGGGTGCAGTGATAAGTCTCCTTTTCAACTCCTTGAAGCTTTCTTTGCATTCATCACTCCAAGCAAACTTTACTCCCTTTCGAGTTATCTTGGTAAGAGGGTTGGACAATCGTGAGAAATTCCTCACAAATCTTCGATAATATCCAACTAACCCCAAGAAGCTACGGATATCTGTTACCGATGTTGGCCTTGACCATCCCTCAAATGCATCTATTTTGGAGGGGTCTACAGATATCTTATTGCTTGTGATGATATGGCCCAAGAATGAGACCTCCTTCAACCAGAACTCACACTTGTTGTACTTTCCATAGAGATTCTCCTTGCGCAAAGTCTCTAGTACAATTTTTAAATGCTCCTCATGATCCTCCTTGGTTTTGGAGTATATTAGAATATCATCTATAAAGTCTACCACAAATTTGTCCAGGTAATCTCTAAAGACTCTATTCATCAAGTCCATGAATATTTCTGGATCATTGGTGAGTCCGAAAGGCATTAATATGAATTCATATTGCCTGTATCTTGTACGAAAAGCAGTCTTGGGGACATCTTCCTTCTTCACCCTTACTTGATAATATCCCGACCGCAAATCCACCTTGGAGAAGTATTGTGCTCCACGCAGCTGATCAAACAAGTCATCGATTCTTGGGTGAGGATACTTGTTCTTTATCGTGATTTTTCTAAGTTCACGATAATCGATGCAAATCCGCATTGACCCATCCTTCTTCTTGACGAAGAGGACTAGTGCACCACATGGTGAAGCACTTGGGCATATAAACCCTTTATCCAGATTCTCCTGTAGTTGTTTCTTCAGCTCTTCAAGCTCAACAACAACCATTCTATATGGAGTCTTGGATATTGGTAGCTCCCCAGGTATATGTTCGATTGAGAACTACACATCTCTTCTTGGAGGAAGACCAGGAAGTTCCTCGGTAAACACTTCAACGAATTCCCTCACAATAGGCATTTCTTCAAGGATGGTTTCTTCCTTGGACTCAATCATCTGAGCCAGATACGCGTGCTCATAAGGTAGTAATATCCATACTTGAGATGATGGAGCTAAAGGATATTCATCTTCCTCCTGACACTTGTAATGAATCGGGGGTTGATTCTCCATATGGAGTGTGATTTCCCTCTCCCGACAATTTATGTTGGCTCTATATAAGGAAAGCCAATCCATGCCAAGAATTGCATCAAATTCTACCAGAGAGAGTATGAGGAGGTTCACCGGGAAATTCAATCCACAGATTATAATAGGAGAGGACTTATATTCATGGGATGCAATGATTGCCCCATTTGCTGTACTCACCGACATCTTTACTTCCATGATTTTTGGTGGTACAGGGATTGTTCAACTAAACTTTCGAGATATAAAAGAATGCATAGAACATTAATCAAAAAGTACATTTTCTATTCTTGAATGGATAACTAGCGTACCTGTCACCACTTTTTTGTCGGAGTTCACTTCGGCAGAAGTGATGGCAAAAGCTCTTCCTTGCTGCCTTGGAGGTTGTTGGTTGTCTCAGAAAACCCTTGGATTAGGGCAATGATTTTCAAAATGACCCGGTTCTTTTCATTTGTAGCATTGAACAATGCGTTGAGGTTCGAACAGAGCGTTCCTCTCCTCTGTCATAGCTATGGGTCTTTCTTGCCGACAGTTAACAGCTACGCGCCCTTCTCTTCCACACCTGAAGCATTTTCTCATCCCCTTAAGGCAATTTCTAGGGTGCTTCTTTCCGCACTTTTGGCAAGTGGGGTGCTGGATCTTCTTAGAACCGTTGGATTTATCCATCGGACCACCAGCATTGAAGTCCACCTTATGCTTCTTGTCCCCATGATACCCCTGTGATTCCCCGATCTCCATTTCAAACTTGAGGGCACATCAGACAATATTCTCATAGCCGTCGAAGTCACAGTTCTCTAATGCTTTCCGTAGTCTAGGCTTCATCCCACTAAAGAAGCAGTCAACTTTTCATTCGGTGGTAACGACAAAGCCGGAAGCGTATCGTGCAAGCCTTGTGAAGTTTGCCTCGTACGCTCAAACAGATTCTTCATCTTTTTTCTTGAGGGAAAGGAAGTCCCTCTCCATCTTAAGACGGAGGGTGCGCAAAATATATTTATCAAAAAACATCGTCCAGAAATCCTTCCATTCCAACGCCTTGATCTACTCCTCAGGCTTCATATTTTGTATTAATGTCCACCATTGATCAACTTCACCCTCTATATGATAAGCCACTAGGATAACCTTCTCTATTTCAGAAAATTGGAGGATGGAGAATATATTTTCAATGGAGTTGATCCATTGTTCAGCGATCATGGGATTGGATGATCCACTAAAAGTAGGAGGCCTTTGTCTCATGAAGCTCTCGATAGAGACTTGTTCTTTCTTAGGGGGGAGGGTTGAACGTTCCTCTTGACCCAGGTTTATATTCAAAACTTGAGTTAGATGAGAGAGAAGCGTGACAAAGATCGTGATTCCCGCTCCCATTGGATTTGGCATCTCATTAGTACAGTCATCACACTGATCTTCACAACGATTGTTAGCCCGAGTCCTCCTATTACCAGCCATTGGCTGGAATAAAAGGAAAGTTAGGGGTAAAACATAAAGGGTAATCCAAGGACAAAAGTTGATGACTTATAAATAAACATTCATTTCCTTAACTCATGAGTCTATAGGCTTCAATCTAGGCTTTTCATGATCTAATTTCTATCATATATTCTTAGGGGCATTTTCTTAATTCCCTTAATAAGGGTTCATACTAATCCTGTGAATTTATCAAAACATATCCCCCGGGAGTGTCGTAACCAAGAGTACAGCAAGACCCGTTGTCGTGCACCCGTTCCTGTTCGAGTCTAGCTTAAAGCGTTGTTTTCAGGTTTTACCCTAGGATACATCTGTTCCAGAGCCACCTCTACCTGGTCGTATCCAGACATGGATGTATTTGCATGATAACCCACTTACTCAATACTCACCAAAACATAGGGATATTTTTATTATACTTAGTCTTGTCTCTAAGGATTTACTAGGGTTTCCTAATCCCAAAAATAACTAAACATATCCTTTGATACCAACTATGACAACCCTTCTTTTTATTACAACTTAAACATGATTTATTACATAAAACATCACTTGATACAACAAATAAGATCGAGAGGTTTAGTGTGTTTGGGGCTTAGGATCATTACATAAAAACCTAAAACATGAAATACAACATCTTTATTGAAAACTTCCTTTACATGACCACTACATTCCCTCGTACTTAGTACTGCATGGGATAACCTGAGGACATGCATAAGAAAAGGGTGAGCTATAAAGCCCAGTAAGGGAGTACACATGGAATAACATGAGGAATAAAATACATGTTAGACAATAGGATTATCAATAGAGCATAAAAGAAACATGAACATAAAGGCATGATAAAGCATGATAATCATAACATGGAAATGTGGATACAACACTTAACATGGAATTAGCATGAACCAAGGCTCATTGCACATAGAGCATGAGTAAATTCTCATTGAACATGAAGCACGAGTAAACCATCATTGCACTTGATTTAGAATGAGTCAACACTCATTTCACATGAAGTATCATGATACTATGCTTTACCCAATGCATTGGAGCTCTATAAAGGCGCACCCTTCTTAAACATTTCATTTCATGCATAAGTGTGCCACATGGATCATAAAACATGGATTCATAAAACATAATCATTTATTCCACGATAAAGGAATGTGGAATTCAGACATGAAACTTTTTAATCAATAAGTAAAGGTGTATAAAGGTGAATACCCTTGATGGAGAAATGGGCATGGTATCCACAACACAATGGCATTGGCTTAGAAAATCAGTGCGATTTCGACAGCGTAACGACGTGACATAAGAATTCATAAAAATGTTTAATGAGATAGAAAGGGGTTCCTCATAATATTTACAAGTAATGGAAAGTAAGGAGGTCATATAGATACATGTCCAAACAATTTTAATGGAATTTCGATTCATGGTACAAAATTATTGCTTGAATGTAAAAGAAGAGAGAGAAGTTCCTTTCGGAATTTCGGCATTGTAACGGGTGTACATGGGAGGGATTTAATGAGAGAGAAAGGGGTATCCCATCATTAAAACATAAAGAGGGAAGTATTAGGGAGGTGTGAAACCATACCCCAACATTCATAATTGAAATTAAAAGGGCAATACAACTTAACGAAAATTGACAAAAATGAGAAAGGAAGAAAAAACCCTTACTTGGAAGTGTGCTTCCAAAGGCTAGAGAGAGGCTTGTGAGAGGATTATTGGGAGCTTGGGGCACCTTGGGAGGATTCTAGAGAGAGTAGGGTAGAGGTTGGACGAACTAAAATGGATTTTAGTGAGGAGGAAGTGGGATCTTGGGTGGGTTTATATAGGAAAGGTGAGGGAATTCTTTATTATTTAGGTTTGGGTCCCCTTACATTAAATTAATCCAAACCACAAACCATCCCATGGTTTTTGACCATGGTTTCTGGGAAAGGGAAGAGGAAAAAAATATTTTATAAGGCCAAAGTCCGAACTTCTTAAAATAATAAGGTTGCTTATGTGGAGGTGAGTCACACTCCCATGGAAATTAATTTAAAAAGGCAAAGTGTTGAATAAGTCTTGAGGGGTCCATTAATGCTTTGAAAAAGTAATTCAAACAAACCCAAAATAACATTATTTTAATGGTAAAACATATATTGGCCGAACATAAGGATTATAGTATTTTATTACATCACCATTGGGTCATTATGATGTCATAAAACATAGTATATATTTAAACGGTATTTAATTTTTACCCAAAAATTTGACTGTCTCAGAAAATTATGAAAAATTCACTGTTGGATAATTTTGACGTCCTGATTCCAGAAATAACATTTATTTTATCTAAATAATTTTCTAAATATGTTAATTTTCACTTTTAAAATAAAAACCGACATTTATAAAAAATTCACGGGTTTTGACAAAAATGGCTTTCAAACCTTAATAAAAATTTTAATTGCATTCATAAAATTATAAGATCATTTATATTTTATAAAAATTAATTTAATAATAATATTAATATTTTATTAAAATATTATTTAATTCAAAAATCCCTTAATTTAATAAAATAGTTTTCTTAATTAAATAATAACTAAAAACACCATTTGTATTTTAAAAACTATTTACAATGTATCAAAAATGACTAGAAATTATATTCATTATTATATACAAAAATAATGTACATGAGCATAGTACTAATTATTTGTTACATGACCCCTTAAAACCGCCCCATAAGACCTAAGGGTAAGGTGTGTGATGGTGAAAGACTCTTGGGGTGGCTCAGATAACATCGCTCGAGTGGTAATTTCAATCAACTTCCACTTTTCCCATAGACGGTCACGTTTGAGGTTGACTTGGTGAAGCTCAGCTTGGGCTTGGTCAAGAACAAAGCCCAAGGATGCCAAATCTTTTCCGAGCTCCGACAAATGGGCTTTGTATGGAGAAATTCTACAGTATGAGGCCATCGCTTCTTTTGTCTGAGTAAATTGGATTTGTTAAAGTTCTATATTTATACTAATCATGTGATCACTATTAAACAACTATATTAGAAACGGTCAA
This sequence comes from Viscum album, assembly GCA_963277665.1. Lineage (NCBI taxonomy): Eukaryota > Viridiplantae > Streptophyta > Magnoliopsida > Santalales > Viscaceae > Viscum > Viscum album. The sequence goes on from CAUJRU010000603.1 coordinate 419,784, forward strand.
AATTCTTAACATAAAAACAATGAAGTTGACACTTTATATAATCATAAAGAGACATTTAATTAGATCAAGAGGGATTTACATTAATGAAACTTTGGGTCGTTACAGTTCCATTAATTAATTTCATTGGGGAATGGTGGGTGGAAAATTAATAGAGATGTGAATTTTCTACTCTTCCCTCGAAATGGAATCTAGCTTGCATCCACTGGAAAGACGAACCGAAAGGACCGTCTAGAAGGCCGAATTGGAGTGTTCCATAGAATAATTAAATGAATCATCCGATTTTTCCTAAATTCATGTAAAATTCTAGTCCAAAATACATTTTGTTTTGTGAGATATGATTTAAATGGTGGTATTTTTTTCTGGGCTGTGGAATCTGGCTTAGAATTCTATCTTCAACTAGGGCCACCTGTAACTCCATTAAAACAATAGAATTAGCTTAGGCCACTGTTTAATGAAATTTTACCCATGATTTATTTTATCTCTAGTTAAATTTTGATACTTTTTAGGCTTGAATCATGGCTGCTACAATTCTTTTATTGGGATGTTGTCCAAATCACTTCACCCAAGAATGTGGTTGGTTCGAGGCCCACTTTGGTGTCTTCCAAATTGATTCGTCAAGTGCCCCAAAAGAATTAATTGTTCCTTATATCATGGGATACCTGAAAATATAATATGAAAATAAATTCATGACCATTTTGCGTTTTATGATCTATTCAATAATGTACCATGTAATAGTGCACTTTAAGAAAGAATTGTAATCATGATGTGAAATGACATTCAAAGTGTAAAATTCACTAAAATGGTATTTATGAATAACAAATCACATGAAAACTATATAAATTAACGATGAATATTAGCCTCTTCCAATGGGTAATCACACCCCAAACTTGATTTTTTATAGTCCCGCGCAAAATATTTTTAAAAAATATGAAATTTGAATTCCCTTTTCCAAAAACATTTAATACACATTTCTCACCCAAAAATCTCATACCAAAAAATTCTGAAACCCACTAAAATCTTTTAAAACAAGCTATGTCCATAGCCATATCCCAAGACCAATCCCATTAGTTTTTTCAAATTCATCTCTATATTTCATCCAAATTCAATTAAGCATGATTAAGTGTTGTGCATCACAATAGACAAGGGGGTTCATTTTCATTCGAGGGAAAAAATATGGAGGCGCTAAGAGAAATAAAATTTTAATATTAAGATGAGTACTCATTTATTATTATTATTTTTTGTTTTTTTTTGTTTTTCAATTTTTCCATGGTAATTGAAATTAAACTCAATATTGTCATCCCAAGTAGCAAGAATTTTCCGATGACTCCCAGGCTCAAAGACCTTAGGGAACCAAGTGAATATCACATACTCAGGAATCATCTCAAGTTAAGTCAATCAAAAAAATTCAAATTACCACAAATAGAGATAAAATGCCCAACTCCAGGCCAGAAAACTATGGAGTCATGATCCCCAAGTTTCGAAAGCCACAAATTAGGTTAATTCATTGCTCTAGCGCAAATTGATTTTTTTAATACTCATGTTAAAATTAAAATGATCGCCAAACCTATGCTATTTATTATGGGTCCCCAAGAACTCAAAATAAAACCCCAAAATCTAGAGGACGTGCATTGTGTTTTTTATTAAATGGATGAAAATATAACCGTAAAAAATCACACCGGAAAACTGCACTTTCCAAAATCTATGCACATGAACCCAATATTGCATTAAAATCAGAATCAAGGCTTGAAAAATTATTTTATATCCAATTTCAATGTTTTCAATGTGTGTTACCATGTTCAAGGTTAATGAAATTTTTTCCTTCCACGCAATTTTTTATGCACACATTTTTTATTATTATTTCATCTCCCCCAACGTAAAATAACATTGTCCCCAGTGTTTAAAGAAAAGAAATATTAGAAGGGGTAGAGGTAGATGAGAGGTGTTCTAAAAAGAATTTTAAACAATAAACATGGAACAAATTCACCTAGTTTTTGAATATGAAGTTCATGATACTCCAGATTACTCCTTTGATCTCTTGGGAGATGTAGCCACCTCCTTGATCGAATATGTGTCACCCAAAATAGTCCCTGAACATACAAAGAAGAAAAAACCAGACAAAAAAAACAATACAACAATTTATTTAAAACCAAGTATGAACATTTTTATAGTTTTCCTTGTTTTTTATTTTTTTATTTCAAAAATAAAACTGATGATACATTTTATTCTTTAAATTTTCTGGGTATGTTTTTACTCAGGGATCACACCGCGTGACACAGATGAATACGGTGCTCCCCTTTCATACCCATACTTACTCATAAAAAAATAATAGGTTAAAAATCTATATATATATATATATATATAATAAAAATGATGATACATTGTCTTCTGTAAATTTTCTAGGTAAGGTATTACTCAGGGATCACACTGTGTGACATGGATGAATACGATACTTCCCTTTCATACCCATCCGTACTCATAAAAGAAGAACATGTCAACAATCAATATTTTTCTAAATCAAATTGATGATAAATTGTCTTCTTTAAATTTTCTGGATAAGGTATTACTCATGGATCACACTGTGTGAAATGGATGAATACAATGCTCCACTTTCATACCCATCCTTAATCATAAAAGAAGATCAGGTCAACATTCAATTTTTTTTAAAAAAATAAAACATTGAAGAAGAAATAAACAAAAGATGATTCCCAAAGATTGGAAACATGAAAACCACGGGTTTCCTCCCGTGTAGCACTTTTGTTTAACGTCGTTAGGCCAACATAGACCCTAAATATATTAATTTATTTTTCTGGTTCATATGTTGGCTCAGTTAACTCCTCCTTGGTTTCTTGTTTATTGAATGACTCAATGAATGATTTTAACCTATTACCATTGACTTTGGAGACATGAACACTTGTGGGATCCTGAATCTCTATTACCCCATGAGGGTACAAATGATGAACTAGGTATGGACTGGACCATCTAGACCTTAGCTTTCCTGGGTGTAGATGAAGTTTTGAACTATACAAGAGCACAAATTTTTCCGGTTCAATGTGTTTGACTTTGAGATTACTATATTGGTAGGCGTTAACTTTATATTTATTGATCCTTGAATTTTCATAAGACTCCATCCTAAGTTCTTAAAGTTCATTAAGATCTAATTTTGTTTTTTGTTTCAGCCAATGAAATGTCAAAGTTCATTTTTTTATTGCCCAAAATGACTTATGTTCAATTTCAACAGGTAAATGACATGATTTTCCATAAACCAATCTATATGGTGACATACCTAGGATGGTTTTGAAAGTAGTTTGATATGCCCAAAGGGCATCTAAGAGTTTCTCGGAAAAAAATTTCCTTGAGGGATTGACAGTTTTTTCAATAATCTCCTTAATTTATCTATTTTCCCACTCAGCTTGACCGTTGGTTTGAGGATGGTATTAAGTGGATACTTTATGAGTAATAACATATTTAGACATGAGTTAATAGAATGGGTAGTTGTAGAAATGGGTTCCATGATCACTGATTATAGCACTTGGAATTCCAAATCTAGAAAAGATATGCTCTTTTAGGAATCAGATCACAACATGATGATCATTAGTCATGGTGGGAATGGCCTCAACCCATTTTGAGATGTAATATAAAGCTAAGAGGATCTAGAAGTATCTCTTAGAGTTTAGAAAGGGTCCCATGAAACCAATTCCCCAATAATCAAAGATTTCAACGAGAAGAATGGGAGTGAGGGGCATTTGATTCCTTTTGGTAATAGATCCTAATTGCTGACATTGAGGACAACTTTTGCAGAATTAGAAGGAATACTTAGTGAGGTTAGGCCAGTAGAAACCAATTTGGAGGACCTTTTAAGTGGTTTTCTTTGTATAAAAGTGTCCTTCACCTGCCTCTCCATGATAAAATTTTATAATGGACTCTTGCTCAGACTCGGGAACACATCTCCTGATGATTTGATCAGGACAAAACTTAAAGAGGTAAGGATCATCAAACACATAGTTTTTTACATAATAAAGGAATTTCTTCTTAGCATGAGTTCCGAGGAATTTTGGAATGTCACCTGTCACCTAATGGTTTTCTATGTCACCATACCAAGGGAAATCACTCACTTAATATAGGTGCTCATCGGGAAATGAATCAGACACAGATAAGTGGTGTGGGTTGTCTTTTAATTCCATCTTATACAGGTGATGAACTACAACATTTTCAACACCCTTTTTATCATTAATTGTTAAATTGGACTCCTGAAGAAGAAATACCTACCTAATTAATATAGCCTTGGCATCTTGTTTTTGAAAAAGGTATTTTAGGGCTGAATGGTCGGTGAAGACAATGATGGGTGATACTAAGATATAAGACCTGGATTTCTCTAAGGAAAAGACAATAGCAAGAAAATATTTCTTTGTAGTGGTGTAGTTAATTTGTGCATCATTTAAATATTTTCTTGCATACGCAATGACACCTGGAGTTTTCTCACACCGTTGTCCTAAGACTGCTCCTACAATGAAGTCACTTGAATCACACATGAGCTCGAAAGGAAGTTTCCAATTTGGAGATTGCATGATAGGTCGAGATATAAGAGTTGACTTGAGTGTAGATAATTATTCCTCATAGATTTGTGTCCAAAAAAAAGAAGCATCTTTTACCAATAGAGCACAAAGTGGTCAAAAAATAGAGCTAGAATTCCTAATGAACCTTCTATAAAAACCAGCATGTCCTACGAAGGACCTCACTTCCTTAACAATTTTAGGAGAGGGAAGGTGATGAATGATTTCAACCTTAGCTTTATCTACTTCAATCCCTCTACCAGATACCAGATGACCTAGAACATGTCCTTCCCTTACCATTAAATGTAATTTTTCCCAATTTAGTATGAGATTATTATCCTCACTTATTGACAAAACCTTTTCAACATTTAGAATGCATCCCTCAAAAGTATCCCCAAACATGGAGAAGTCATCCATGAATACCTCTAACAAATCCTCCACCATGTCCAAGAAGATTCCCATCATGCACCGCTGGAAGGTACCAGCGGCATTACATAACCCAAAGGGCATGCACTTGAAGGAAAAAGTTCTAAATAGACAAGTGAAGGTTGTTTTTCCTTGATCCTCTAAGGATACTTCGATTTGATTATACCCTGATAATCCATCTAGGAAGTAGTAGAATTAATGACCTGCCACTCACTCGAGGACTTGATCAATAAAGGGAAAGGGGAAATGGTCTTTCTTGGTACAAGAGTTGAGCTTCCTATAGTCAATACAGACCCTCCATCCACTACTAACCCCTGTTGGAAGCATCTCTCCATCCTTATTGGTTATTACCGTGATTCCAGCCTTCTTTAGAACCACATGGATTGGGATAACCCACTCACTCTCAGCTATATGATAGATGATACCGGCTTTTAAAAATTTCAAAAGTTCTTTTCTCACTACTTCTATGAGATTAGGATTGAGTCACCGCTAAGGTTGACGGCATGGATTTTAATCGGATTCTAGAACAATTCTATGAGTCCTGATAAGTGGGATAGTCCTAGGAATATTAGATAGGGTCCATCCAATGTCTTTCTTGTTTCTCCTAAGGACATATAGAAGCATCCTCTCATGATCGGCTTCAAGAGAGGAAGAGATGAAAACATGAAAGTATTGATTGTACCCTAAGAACTCATACTTGATTCATAAAGGTAAAACCTTAAATTCAAGACCAGAGTGGCTATCAGTTTCCCAGAAAGGATGAAACTTTGTATTGAACTTAGTTTCATTTTTTAGATTTCTTGAAAAAATTGGTTCCTTGTGAAAAGAATTTTCATCCACTATATTAGCTAGAGTAGTGTCATGAATGGGTATGGACTTGATGTTATTGATTTCACCCATGGTATCATTGATTGGTGATTCTATAAAATCATCAATAAAGAAATCTGAATGAGATTCAAGCCAATGAGACAAATTTCCCTCATGTGAAAAAAGAAAATCAATCTCTTCTTGACTTAAACATCCTTCGGTAATTCCTTGATGTTCCTTGAGTTCACTATCAACACTACCTATCCAATTAAACTCATGGATCTATTCATCATCCCCAATTTGAGAGTTTTCATTGTAGATGTTCAAGTCTAGACTCATGTTTCGAAATGTGATGGTCATGTTCCCATTTCGGACTTGGATAACAGAGTTGATTATTTCAAGGAAAAGATGATTAAGGATTATTGGGGTTTTCTCCCTAGGACCTAATCTTGGGTGATTTTCAAGAACAATGAAGTCATCTTGTTAAATGAAATTTTCATAATTCACCAAAACATCCATTAAGATCTCCTTTGGAACCCTAATACTACAATAAACAAGTTAAAGTGTGACAGATGTGGGTTGGAACTCTTCTAGGCCTAATTGGCAGTACACAACATAGGGGATGATATTGACACTAGCACCTAGGTCACATAAGGCCTTGACAACTTTTCTCTCTCCTAGTTAAACATTTATTTAAGGGAAACATGGGTCTTTCAACTTAGGAGGAATGGTCCCTTGAATGGTGGTACTCACATTAGCATCCAAAAGGACATGGTTTTTATGTGAAAAATTTCTTTTAAAAGTGCACAAGTCTTTAAGGTACTTTGAGTATGCAAGAATGGTTTGAATTGCATCGAGGAGTGGAATGTTCAACTTGACTTGTGAGAATATTTCCCTCAATGTTTCACTCAATTCAGGCTTGGTTTTCCTCCTAATGCGTTGAGGAAATGGTGCAGGTTATGGGGTTGTTTTTTGAAGGGTTGTTTCTTTGACAATGTTATCATTTTTATCAGTTTGATCATGTGGTTCATTTGAATTTTCATTAGTGTTTGAAGCTTCAGATGTTTTTTGAATTATTTGTTCTGGTTTTTCAACTGATTTCCCACTTCTAAGAATTGTCACAGCCTTTAGTTGTTCATGAGTTGTTTGAGTGCAACTTGACTCTCCGCTTATTGTTTTTTGTGGAATGGCTTGTGTAGGCATGGGTTCCTTTCCAGTTTTGTTGGTTTGAAGTTCTTGTTTTAGGGAAGAGACTTCTGAGTTCATCCTTTCATTTGTTTGCACAGTTGTTCACGGATTGGGAGAGGGACAGATTGGGAATGGGCTTGTCTTGGTTGGGTTATACCAGGGGAATACTTTGGTTGTTGGTATTGGACTAGAGGATGTTGGTATTGGACTGGTTGTGGTTAGAATTGGTTATGGTTTTAAAAATTTTGTGTAGGGTAGGGGTTTGGTCCTTGTGGTTGGCTAGGTTGTTGGTTATATTTCCATCGGATGCCTTGGTGGTCATTATACCTTTGTTTGAATGTGTTTTGGTATTGGGGATTTTGAAAGTTTAGGGCATTGACTTCAGTAGGTGGTCCTCCTAAAAGAACATTCTTGATGGATGGAATGGTTGGGCAGTATTCTGTTTTGTGGTCATGCTTCTCACAGATTGTGCAAACAGGGTCTCCAGTTTGGATTTCATGGATTTTCCTATGGTCTATCTCTTCATCCTTCCTAGAGAGTGCTGCAAGTTTCTCCCTAAGGCTTTCCCCTTCTCTAACTGCATGCATTCCAATAGTAATTTGTGGCTTCTCAGAATAAGGTGATGTTCCCGATGTTTGGTTTTGTTCAGCAAGGATTTCTAGATACTCATAAGCATCATTTGGGGATTTTTTTTAAAGGTCCCATTACACATCATGTCAATGAATTGTTTGTTTCCCGAGCCCAACCCTTCATATAAAATTATCACTTGTTCAGGAATAGGAAAACCATGGTGTGAAACCATTTTTAGGGTGTCTTTGAATCTCTCCCATGTTTCATATAATGACTCTCCTTCTTTTTCAAAAAAGTTTTGGATGCTCTTTTTAAGTGCTATTGTTTTGTGGTGGGGAAAGTATTTTTTGTAGAAATCCTTTTGAAATTGGTCCCAAGAGTTGATGAATGATGGTCTCAAATTGTTTATCCAATTTTTAGCTCTATCCTTTAATGAAAATGGAAATAGACTCATTTCTGCTGATTCAAGTTGATGTGGGGGACACATGGTTTCTACAATGTCATTGAGCTCCTTAATGTGAAGGTAGGGCATCTCCGACTCCATTCCATGGAATGTTGGAAGGTGGTTTAGGACACGGGGTTTAAAGATGTAGTTGGAATATCCTAGGGAATTGTTTCTAATGCATGAGGGGGCATTGGTCCATGCTAGATTGAGGTAGTCATTCATGGTTTGATCGACCACATTCCCTATGTTTGGAGCTTCTTGTTTTGGGTTTCCCATTTGATCACCCACAAGGTTTACCATTTTATTTCTTTGAAGAACCTCCATTGGACTTGTTTTAATTGGTGAATTTGGAGTTTCAAGAATATTTTGATCAAATGCAAACAATCCCTTAGATTAACTTGACTCCCATATCCTAGGAGTTTCCACCCTAACTAATCTATTTGAGTTATCATGGATGTAGGTGGACATGCACCAAAAGAAAAAAAAGGCGATAAAGTGAAAAGATAAAAGAATTCGGGTGAGAATAGAAGAATGGGGGTAGGAAAAGAAGGTTTTTGGTGTAAGGAACTTACTTGGTCACCAGAAACGATGCCAAAATTTGGTGTCGCCCAAATTTACCCATGTTCTATGGTTAAAGTGGTCACTTGCAGTGCAACTTGGGTTGTCAAATCCTCAGATACCTAAGAATAACATTTAGACAATCAATGAAAAGAGATGTATTTTTTGATATGAAGTGGCCAACTAGGGTTGATTTTATATGGTTTTAAAAGATCACTAAAAGGTCTATGTGAATTATAATTATGAGAAAATGAGTTGATCCAAGGTTATTTCTCGGGGTGGATTGGATGAATTATTGTTTTATTTTACAATTTCAATTTCATTAACTTGAGAAGAATTCATGAAATGAATTCAAACTACCCTCATCACTTACTGATTAAACACCACCACAAACACATAATAATCACCTATACACTTTTAGGATCATTTTAATGATAACTCCAAGGTAAATAATCAAATTAAAACATAAAATTGGGGAAAATAAATTAAATAAGGAAGAGGAAGAGAGAAAATCATTTAATGAAAGAAACTCAAATAAAAGAAATTAATAACATTTAGAGGGTGATAAATAACATCAAATACAGCCCCATTATACCCCCTTGGATGACAACATAAAATAGCTATCCCTCCATTGATAACATGTTCTCAACAGAAGCGGGAAGTAGACTTAAGAGGGTGGAATTGAAGAAGTAAACACTCAAAAATAAAGATCACTCCACCGTTGTGTGAACAAAATCACAAGGTTTGGTGTGAAAAAGTTCACAACTTAAGGCAACGATATCAAGGTGATATGAATAAGAACATAATAAGAGAAGAATAAGAACTTTTATTGAAAACTAATGTGATTCGAACAACTTACATGAGAAGGAAAAATGCTACAAATACAATTTGGAATAATAACATTACAATCAAAAAAAAGCTCCAAGATCCTTCAAATCCTCCACCATTAATGCCTTAAATAGGAATTTTGGAAGTCTTTGGATGAGACCCCTTCATCCCATGTTCCTTTAATTAATTTTTTTGGGGAAATATGGGTGGACAATTAATGGATATGTGACTTTTCCACTCTTCACCCAAAATGGAATCCAGCTTGCATCGACCGGAAAGACACGCCATAAGGACCTTCTAGAAGGAATAATTAGAGTGGGACATAGAAGAATTAATTGAAGACCCGGATGTATCCTAATATCCTATATATGTTCAGCGAAAAATACCATTTTGTTCGCGAGATAGGATTTAAATGGTGGGATGTTTTTCTGGGCCGCAGAATCTGGTCCAGAATTGCATCTTTAAATTGGACCACCTGGAACTCCATTAAAACATTCGAATTAGCTTTAAACACTGTTAAATGAAATTTTACCCATGATTTATTATATCTGAAGTTAAATTTTGAGACATTTTGGGCTTGAATCATGGACAATACAATTCTTTTATTGGGATTCTGTCCAAATCAGTTCGCTCAGAATGTGGTTGGTTCAAGGCCCACTTTGGTGGTCTTCAAAATTGAATCTCCCAGTGCTCAAAAATAATGAATTTTTTCCTTCTATCATGGAATACCTAAAAATAGAATATAAAAATAAAATCAAGACCAATTGGTGTTTTATGATCTGTTCAAGAATGTACCATGTAATAGTACACTTTAGGAAAGAATTGCAATCATGATGTGAAATGATGTTCAAAGTGTAAAATGCACTAAAATGGTATTTATGAATAACAAAATAACATAAAAACTATATCAATTAGCAATGAATATTAGAATATTCCAGTGGATAATGACACCCCACGAAGTTGCACAATCTTCTGAACGTATAGGCATCCTAATACCTCAACTGACCCCTGCTCTCGGATATGTAAGAAGTGGGCCGACTTGGTGAGTCGATCAACAATCACCCAAATGGAGTCATGTCCCACGGATGTACATGGAATCCCTGTAACAAAGTCCATGAATTTCTCATCCCACTTCCACTCTGGCACCTCTAGTGGCTGATCTAAGCCTGCATGAACCTGATGCTCGACCTTCACTGGATGACAAGTGAGGTATCGTGAAAAAAACTTTGCCACAACCTTCTTCATACATGGCCACTAGTGATGACGCAAGTTGTCCTGGTACATCTTCGCCACACCGGGATATACCACTAGAGGGGACGTATATAACTCCCTCAAAACCTCCTCCTACAGCACCAACAGTACCATGGTACACCCGATGAAGAGTATGAAGTGCTCCCTAACTTCATAAAATCCATCAGGTGCCTGCCCTGAGGATATCTGAGCACGTCGAGCCTCATAATAATTTTACCCATGCTGCGCCTCCCAGAATCACTGGAGGAGTGGGGGGAGTGACTGTCATAGACTAGAGGTATGTTTCTCCATCTCTATCCACGAAGGATATATACAACTTGAATAGCTGCTCTGTTGCCTCACTCAGCAACTACAGACCAGACCTCCTACTGAGTGCATCTACTACCATGTTCCCCTTCCCAGGCATATAGACTATCTCAAAGTCATACTCATAGGGGAACGCTATCCATCACCGATATCTCAGCTTCAGGTCCTTCTGAAATAAGATATACATGAGACTCTTGTGATCAGAGTAGACTATAAAACGTTCACCCATCTAGCAAAGTCGCCACATTATTGAGTCAAAGACCACTGATTATAACTCCATGTCATGGGTTGCGTAGTTCTGACCATGTTGTATCAACTGTCACAATATATAAGTGATCACTACTCACTCCTTCATTAGGACACACCCAAGCCCGGTCCCTGAGGCATAAAAGTAGACTACATACTGAACACCCTCTTCTGGTAGCCTCAAGATGGGGGCACTTGTCAGTCTCTACCTCAACTCCTGGAAACTCTTATGGCATCTCCCCATCCATACGAAGGGATTCCATTTCTTTTTCAATGCTGAAAAGGGTGCCTAAACTCTGGAAAAGTCAGACACGAACCTTCGGTAGTACCCATCTAACCCTAGGAAACTCTGCACCTCCATCACACTCCTAGGTAGCTCCCAAGAAAGTACGACCTCTATCTTCACCAGATTCACTGTAAATCCAGCCTCTATGACAACGTGTCCCAAAAAATGGACCTCTCATATCCAGAACTGGCACTTCAAGAGTTTACCATAAAGATGTTGTTGTTGGAGTGTATCCAGAACTATCTAAAGATGATAGACATGCTCCTCCTCCATCACCGATTACACCAAGATGTCCTCGATGAACACCACCATGAAGCAATTATGGAATGGATGAAAGATCCTATTCATGAGTCCCATGAACACTGATGGCACATTGGTCATGCTGAATGGGATAATCAAGAACTCATAATGACTATACCGACATCTGAAGGTCGTCTTCTATACAGGGTTCCGGTGCCGGTAGTCTACATAGAGTCTCAAACTCTCATCTGCCTTCATGGTGAACAGAATCAGTGCTGCCCATGGAGAAACACTGGGTCTTATGAAGACCTTTCCCTACAAGTCCTCCAACTATACCCATAACTCACAAAGCTCTAATCGAGCCATCTGATATGCTGGTGTAAATATTAGTGTTGGGTCGGGGTATAGGTCGATGTAAAAGTCTACCTCTCTGCATGGAGGTTGTCCCGAAATGTCACCAGGAAAGACATCGACATACTGGTCCTCCAATATTGGATAGCTCGGACTGTCGACATTAGTTATTCTGAGGGTAAGGAGATCCAACTGATGAGTAATTGGATACACCCTCTTTTGGGTAAGTTCATCCTGTGCTATAAAGGTTCCCTTCTCGCCGGTGAATGAAAACCTGGTGTAATCCATGCGGACACACCACACTTTGTGCCTAATATAGTCAATCTGAGCGTGGACTATGGATAAACAGTCCATACCCAAGATGACATCATAAGGCCTCAAAGCCGCTACTAGAAGATCCCAGCCAAAGCTCTCTCCTCTAAGAGTAATCTCTCACTACCAACACCAGTGTGTAATCATCAAATCCGCTCCTGTAGGAGTATCTAGCCGTAAGGATCGATCCAATGACCCCATCAGAATCTCCAAGCTCCGAACGAGGGTCATGGAAATAAAAGAGTGACTGAGACCTATGTCTTTAAGTACTACAACTATGGTGGAGTATAAATAGATCATACTTATAATCATCTCCGAAGTGTCGTGGTCGTAGGCCTCAACTGCTTGGAGCTGGGATCGTTCTTGTCCTCCTACTCCCTGTGGTTGGGGTAGACCACATGGCAGTGGTGGTTATAGAGCCTTGAAATGCCACCAACCGCCTGCTGCACGGCTAGCTCCTCTGCCTTGTCCGCCCCCTGTGGAACTCCTCGCATGAACCTCTACCTCTGCCTCAATGGTCCCTCGACTGTCTACTGGTCATTTGTACGGCGGGTCAGGAAGTGGCGAGCCATGTGACCCTACCCACTGCATGTGTAAAACTACGTGTCCCTCACCTGTCTTCCTCTACCTCACGAACCTCGAACCATTGACCATACATCCCGGGGTCTTCCACCAGAAGGTCTAGTCTACATGGACCTCAGTGCCATCTTCTTGATTCTTTCTGTAGACAACTATACTACGTGTAAAACTACGTGTCCCTCTCCACCAATGGCACTCGCTCTAGCACCCCATCCTGATTCGGTATGTTGAGAGATACCATCAATGCTCTGATATCCTATCAGAGACCCTGCTCAAAGGTCTAGACCCTGAAGAAGGCGTCCCTTACCATGTCGGTGGAGTAGCAAGAGATATTAGTAAACCTCGCCGAGTACTAGTCCACTGTCATGTTACCCTACTGTAAGTTCATCATCTCCTGTATACACACTTAGTGTAAGGTCACTGGGATGAACTCTGCCTTGATAAGGCCGTCGAAGTCTGCCTAGATAAGGGTCGCCTCATTGTGTATCTGGAGCATTAGGATAGACCATCTCCCTGTGGCTTCCTAAAAAAGGTTGGCTTCTAGAATCACCAGAAAATCAGCTGGTGTCCCAACCAAGTAGAAAACTCATGCCATAGTCTCCAGCCAGTCCACAGCTGCCTATGGGTCCGTCTCACCTCATAACCTTAGAGGCCTCTGCTACTGGAACTCATGCTATGCGCTCATTTAGCATGCATCCTCTATAGGTGGAGCTAGTGGTAATGGATTCACAATGGGTAGTGGTGTTTCTAGTACACCACCTGAAGGTGCCAATGAAGTAAGAGGGCCCGACACCGTGGCCTCATAGCTTAGTGGGCCATCATCATGTACTCTCTCGAGAATCATATATGGGTTTCTATGTGGAGGAATCCTAAAAGAAGACAGGTATTCCATAGTCAATAAGTTATACCCGGTGAGCTAAATCAAGAGATCAAAAAAGAAAACTTTTCAAAACACACGCAATCAGTTTTTTCATGCACTGAGTCAGAAATAAAAATTCAGGGTCACTACTACAATATTGGGCTTTAAATCCCCCTAACACAGGCGACCACCTATGGTGGACGCTATAGGTGCGCTATAGCGACTACCTCTGGCGGTTATTGATCTTTGCCAAAAAAGGGGGGCTTCAGCACCCCCAGCCCCTTGCGAGCCCTCCTCCCTCTCCCTTGACCTCGCTGCACACCCTCCCCCATCTCTACCCTCCACCCTCCCCCGCATGCCCTCCCCCATCGCTGCGCACCCTCGCCGCCCTCCACCGCTCGCCACCCTCGTCACCGTCCACCCTTCGCCCTCGTCGGCCACCGCCCTCCACCTGCCCTCCAACCTCTGCCCTCCTGCTCCGCCCGCCCTCCACCCACCCTCCACCCTACGACCATCCTTTGCCATGCCCTCTGTCCCCTCTGGAATTCCTCCGCCCTCTGGCCTCCACTATCCTACCTCCGCCCCTCTGGTCTTCAACCCCTCTTCCCTCGGGACTCTAGCCTCTTCCCTTCGGCCTCCGCCCTCCACCCCCTCAGCCCTCCCCCCACCTCGGACAGGCCCGCACCCCGGACAGCCCCCCCCCACACCCCAGACAGCCCCCCACCCTGCACCACGGACAACCCCCCTATGGATATCCCCCCATCACACCCCAAACATGCCTCCCTGCACCCCAGACTACCCTCCCCACACCCTGAACATCCCCCCACCCAAAACAGCCCCACCTTGCTGCCTGTCCCCCATCCCCTCACCACCCTCCACTCTGGCTCCCTGCCATCCCCCATCCCCTCCCTCGCCAAAAAACCACCACCCGTCCCCTCCCTCACTATACCCTCCCTTGCCGCACCGCTGCTGCCTGGTCCCCTCTCTCCCTACACAGTCGCTACTCATCCCCTCGCCACTGCCGCTCGTCCACTCCGGCTCCCCGTTGTCCTTGGTCCCCTCCCTCGTCGTCCCACCCTCGCTGCACCATCACCACCTCACCACCTCTTCTCCTCCAGCTCCACGCCGCCGCCACCCGTACCCTCCCTCGCCGCACTGCCTCTGGCTCAAGCTCCCCTTTGCTACCTCTCCTCCCCCTCATAGCACTGCCATCGACTCCCCTCCCTTCCAAGTTTATATCACAATCAGGTATGACATGGGATCTCACTTACATTATTATGTTATCAATGGTTTACAAACAGTTTATTAGTATTCATTTTAAATATAGTTGATTTGAAAAATGAAAATGTAATAGGTATTGTGTAAATGTTTGTTGTACAGATATTATTATGGATAAGAGTTGGATTGATCTTCCAAATCTAACATCTAGAGAATATTTGAATGGCATTATGCAGTTTATTAACTTCACCAGAGTATTTGAAAGTGACTATATTTGTTGTCCATGTAGAAAATGTGCTAACAGATATCAATACACATGAGATACTGTGAGGGAGCACCTATTTTTTAATGGATTTATGAAAAAATATAAGATTTGGACTCGTCATGGAGAAGAATATGTTCGTTGTCAAAATACGGATGTAGTTCAAATGGATATAGATTCAAGGATGAATGATCCAATGTATGAAATGCTTACTAAAATGTTATGTGGGTTGGATCATAGAGGCATTGACATCCTGAATCATTAGACCAGTGAGATAAATCTTCTCTCTGGTGCATATCGTGATTTGAGGAGATTTTATGAAGCACTTGATGATGAAAAAATATAATTATATCCTGGATGTACTTCTTACAATAAACTGTTGTTTATCGTGGAGTTGTTGAATTTGAAGACTTTGAATCATTGGTCAGACACATCATTCAACATGCTTTTTGTGTTATTGAAAAAGGTTATTCCTATCGACACTAAGATTCCCGAGTCATATTACCATGCTCGTAAGTTGACAGAGAACTTAGGTTTTACATATGATACCATAGATGCATGTACAAAAAATTGTATGTTATTTAGAAAGGAAACTTCTCATTTGGATATTTGTACAGTTTGTGGTGCTACCAGGTGGAAAGAGAATAGGGGAAATCATGCTCATCAAAGTCAGATTGCGATATAGGGGAAACTGATTGCCGTAAAGCAAATGTGTTACTTCCCCCTTAAACCGAGGTAGAAAATATTTTTTATGTCATCTAAAGTTTCTAATTTAATGAGATGGAATGCAGAGAGAGTTCATGAAAGTGATATGTTAACCCACTCGGTAGACTCTCATGCATGGAAGGATTTTGATAAGAGACATCCCGACTTTTCTAAATATGTTCGTAATGTTCGATTGGGATTGGTAGCAGATGGTTTCAATACATTGAAATCTATGGTTGGTGCAACTCATAGCACATGGCCCGTGGTGTTGGTTCTGTATAATCTTCATATGTGGCTTCATATGAAGCAACAATTTATATTACTTTCCACTCTTGTTGATGGACCTAAAAGTCTGAAGGATAAGGTTTATGTTTACCTTCATCCATTGATTGATGAGTTGAATGAATTTTGGGGTGATGGTGTGATGACTTATGACTGTGGAATGAATGAAATGTTCAAACTACAGGCTACTTTATTATGGACAATCAATGACTTCCCAGCTTATAAAAATTTATCAGGCTGGAGTACGAAAGTGTAATTTTCTTGACCTTGTTGCAATAAAAGTAAAAAATATGTATGGCTTAAGCATTCCAAAAAATGTGCAGACATGGGTCAAAAAAGTTTTCTCCCCCTCAGTACAGGTTCGGAAAGGATAGGGTGGAATTTGATGGTTCTAGAGAGTTTATCCCAGCACCAAAGATCATGATAGGAGTCGAAATTTAATCATGGATTGAGGAAGAAAAAATCCGCATTGTATATGAAATTCAGGATTTTGTGGCTCCTCCAGTATGTAATATTCATGCTGCGGGTAGGCAGCGCAGTCACAATTGGAAAAAGAAAAGTATTTTTTATAGTCTTCCATATTGGAAAACTAACACACTGAGGCATAATTTGGATGTCATGCACATTGAAAAAAAATGTTTATAATAACATATTTTAGACCATTTTATGTGTTAGTGGAAAATCAAAGGACCATGTTAATGCACACTGTGATTTGGATGAAATGGGTTTAAGGAAATAGTTGCATTTACAGTTAGCTGAGAGAAACAAGGCATATATGCCTGCTGCATAGTATAGGATGACTACAAAGGAGAAAGAAACATTTCTTTCCATTTTGAAGATGCTCTAGGTGACTGATGGTTACTCTTCTAATATTTGAAAGTGTGTGAATCTGATGAGCAAGACATTATAAGGATTGAAATGTCATGACAATCACATACTACATCAAAAGTTGATTCTAATTGCAATTTGTGATTGTTTATCCCCCAATGTTGTTCATCTGTTGATTGAGATGAGTAATTGTTTTAGAAAAATTTGTTTAACAAATCAATGAATGAGTGATTTAAAAAGTTTACAGGACCGAATTGTACTTATGATTTGTCACTTTGAGAAACTATTTCCCCCTCATTTTTCAATGTTATGGTCCACTTGACAGTGCACCTTACAGATGAAGTAATGGATGCTAGTCCAGTGCCAATTCAGGTGGATGTATCCTATTGAGCGGTATTTGAGTAATTTGAAATGATTTGTACACAATAGAGCTCGTCTGGAGGCATCAATATCCAATGGTTATTTGATGGACAAGTGTACTAATTTTTGTGCAGAATATCATACAGATGTTGAAAAAGAATTAGATAAGCCCTCTCGGATTAATGATGGTCTAGTTGGAGGAGGAACCACATTTGATATCGACAACATCGAGTGGATTCAAGCACATTGATATATCTTTTTCCATACTCCACCAGTTGCACCATTAATGCAGTAAGTATCTTATCACTTTTATTGTTTAACTTTTTCATGTTTTTTTTCATAAGTTGATCATTTAAACATCGCGTTATCATTTGCAGGAAAAGAATTAATGATATAAAAGAAGAGTTTTATCATGTGACTGAGTTGCAAATTCAACAATTTCATTATGCATCATTTCATGATTGGTTCAAGGATTATGTACGTATAAATTGATTTTCATTATGAGTGAAGTATTATAAATAATTTATTTCTGCACATATCAGTATTGAATTTTATGAATTATGTAGGTTCATATGCTGAGGGAGTTAGGGGACCCCACGCTAACAGAAGAATTTATCCAACTGGATGAGGGTCCATCTATAACGACTCGTAGTTATAAAGCTATAGATACTAATGGTTTTCGATTTCGCATTAAAGATATTGATGACAAACGAGCAACAAAAAACATTGGCATCAGTTGTCCATTTGTCAATTCTGGTTATTACTATGGTAAATTGATATACATCATTGAAGTTGTATACACACATGGTTTGAAGTACATATTGTTAAAGTGTAATTGGGTTGATCCATTGAATGGATGTAAAGTTGATCAATTTTAGTTTTCATTGGTGAATTTTAACAATATGTTAT